>JAAGEH010000005.1:33047943-33074977 GCA_011751065.1 Lasiurus cinereus | reverse complement strand
AGAAGAAGAAGAAGAAGAAGAAGAAGAAGAAGAAGAAGAAGAAGAAGAAGAAGAAGAAGAAGAAGGGGAGGAGGAGGAGGAAGAGGAAGAGGAAGGAGAAGGAGAAGGAGAAAGAAGAGGAGAAGGAGAAGGAGGAAGAGGAGAAGAAGGAGGAGGAGGAGGAGAAAAAAAGTGCTGGTAGAGGAAGAAGAAAAGGAAGAGGAAGTAAATAAATAAAATAAAATATGAATAATAAAATGGCAATAAGTAATTATCAATCAATGATTAATTTAATGCAAATGGTTAAATGCTTCAACCAAAAGACATTTGGAGTCTGATTGACTAACAAAGCAAGATCCTTTTATGCTGTCTAAAAGAGAGTCACCTCAGATCAAAAGTTATACACAGGCCCTAGCTGTTTGGCTCAGTGGATGCAGCATCGGCCTGCAGACTGAAGGGTTCTGGGTTCAATTCCAGTCTAGGGCACATACTTTGGTTGTGGTCTCAACCCCTAATAAGGGGCATTCAGGAGGCAGCCAATCAATGATTCTCTCTCAGCATTGATGTTTCTCTCTCTCCCTCTCCTTTCCTCTCTGAAATCAATAAAAATATATTTTAAAAAAAGACACACAGACTGAAAGTAAAGGGATAAAAAAAGATATTTCATATACATGGAAACAAAGAAAAGAATAAAAGTTGGGGTAGCAATACTTATATCAGACAAAACAGACTTAAAACAAAGACTATATAACAAGAGACAAAGAAGTGCCCAGCAATTCAAATACTGGTTATTTATCTAAAGAAACCTAAAACACTAAATCAAAAAGACACATATATGCATATGATTATTTTAGCATTATTTACAATAACCAATATATGGAAGCAATCTAAATGTCCATCCACAGATGAATGGGTAAAGAAGTGATGTTATATACAATGGAATATAACTCAGCAAAAAAAGAAAAAAAGTAAAACAAACAATAAAACACAAACGAGAAAAGAATGAAATCTTGCCATCTGCAACAACATGAATGGACTTAATGGGTATTGAGCTGAGTGAAATAAGTCAGACAGAAGAAGAAAAGTACTATATGATTTCCATTATACATAGAAACTAAACAACAACACAAGTGAATAAACAGAACAGAAACAGGGAATATTTTGATAGTTGCCAGATGAGATCTATGTTGAGGGGAAGGGTAGAAAACATGATGGATTAATAAGTAAAAATAGGTAGTTACAGAATTGTCATAGGATATACTAGTAAAGACCAGCATGGGCGATATAGTTATTAATATCATAATAACTATGTGTGGTTTCAGATGGGTATTAGATTTATGAGACTGATCATTTAGTAAGTTATACAATGTCTAATCATTGGATTGTAACTGAAACTAATATGTCAACTGCAATTGAAGAATTAAAAAATATACTTTTAAAAGAGAAATGTAAGTAAATAAATTTCTGATATTTAAACCAAATAAAAGAAATTTAGTACCTATAAACACTTTTAATTTCAACATATACTTCAATCTTTTGAAAATGAAGTAGTTACTGTGCTGTCTGTTAAGATATTTTACCTGGCCAGTGTGGCTCAGAGGTTGAGCAATGACCTATGAACCAGGAAGTCACCATTTGGTTCCAAATCAGGACATATGCCTGCTTGCAGGCTCAATCCACAAGCTCACTCACTCTCTCTTTCTTTCTTTTTTTTTTTTCTCTCTCTCTCCCTTCCTCTTTGAAATCAATAAAAAATATATTAAAAAAAAAAAAAAGACAATCTGATTTTTTTTATCCTGTATCCATGGGTTACGTATATATGCATGCAAGTTCTTTGGTTGATCTCTTCCCACCCACTCACTTATCCCCACTTTCCCTCTAACTTATTTTTAATATTATTTAAAACAGAAGAATTATAACAAGTATTTGTAAAAAGGTAAGTACTAACTAAATGTTGTTTTATGACACATAAATATTTGCTGGTTATCTGGGCCAAATAGTTAAACCTGATGATTACATTTTTGCCTTCTTCAAAAAGAAAAGTATTTTATTTTTTTTAGCTTTGTACACAGTAATCAGTGATTTTAAATAGTGTGACACTTGATTAATAAAACTAAAGAAATAAATATTACTTATAAAATATATCAGCGCAAAGGTATTTTATATAAGAAATTTGGAACAAATAATATTTTAACAGCATTTCTATTTACATTATCTTTTTTTAAAATATATTTTATTGATTTTTTACAGAGAAGAAGGGAGAGGGACAAAGAGTCAGAAATATCGATGAGAGAGAGAGACATTGATCAGCCACCTCCTGCACACCCCTACTGATGATACATATCCTCGACCGGAATCAAACCTGGGACCCCTCAGTCCACAGGCCGACACTCTATCCACTGAGACAAACCTGTTTCGGCTACATTATCTTTTTGCTGAAAAATATATCAACCTGCGGGGGCTTACCAGAATGATTATACACACACAACTGTTTGCTATGAAAGAGAGGGCTAAGGCATAGCCTGGCTAAAGGAACCAGACAGCTTCAATTGCCAGCCTCCTTAGGCTTTTATTGTTATTGCAGTTTGAGATAAAATTTATCTTTTAGATATAATCAGTAGGGTAAGTAATCTTGGTAGGAGACTTATGTTTTAGTGTCCTTTAAGCAAGAATACCCAAGGATTAAGCATAAGAATTCCAGTTAACACCTGGGGGGTCTGCACATGCACAGACTTGTTTGGAAAGATCAAGGAACAATTAAGGGGACAGAATCCAAGATGGCGGCATAGGTAAACACCTACACTGCTGCCTCGCACAACAATTTCAAAACTACAACTAAAAGACAGAACGGACATCAGCCAGAACCACAGGAAAGCTGGCTGAATGGAAGTTCTACAACTAGAGGGCAAGAGAGGGGCTCACAGAGACCCAGAGGAGCTGCAAAAAGCTGAGGTACGGAGACGCGCCCGTGGAGAGAGCGGCTGCCGGAGTGCCTGCCTGGCTTTCTCTGGCAGGAGGAAAACGGAGACTCTCAAAAGCATTGAACCCCTTATCTTACAACACTAAACCCCAGATCCAGCCGAAACTCATTCGGGGGGAGGTTGGACTGTGAAAAGGGAGAAGTGCACGGAAATTTAGGGGAGTCACAAAAGATCAAAGGTCTGCTGGCTCGCATGGCACTGCGCACAGGACAGATTGCTGATTGTGCCTCTGGCTTTCCCAAATGGGCGGGAGACAGACCCTCCCAACTGTGCCACTTCTGACTCCACTAAGCCCCTGTTTTGGGTGAAACCCTGGGGACCTAGTCTCGTGTGGTCCTGGTGCGCAGGTTAGACGGACGGGCAGCGGTCTAGAGGCACTGTGGGTGCTCGGGCACAAGGACCACTCCAGTGATTACCCAGTCATGTGAGACTCAGGGGCTGTGGAGGGTGGGGCTGACTGGAAGGCAAGGTGGTCCCTTAAGCCCTGAGACTCCACCCATCCCTAGCTCAACAGAGGCTTCTTCGGTTTTGCAAGTCTGGTATCATAAGGCTGAATTCAACACAGAAGTTTCCCAGCATACTGAAAATGCCGAGAAAAGGGAAGGGATTACAAACAAAAGAAATGGAGGGAAAAAAACGACTGGGTATAGAGTTCAAAACCACGCTTATAAGGTTTTTGAAGAATATGCTAGAAAAGTTGGATAAATTTAGTGAGACCCAAGAGGAGATGAAAAAGGACCAACTAGAGACACTGACTGAAATAAAAAATATTATACAGAGTCCTAACAGCAGACTAGAGGATGGCAAGAATCAAGTCAAAAATTTGAAATATAAAGAAGCAGAAAACACTCAACTGGAAAAGCAAGAAGAGAAAAGAATCCAAAAATGTGAAGGTAATGTAAGGAGCCTCTGGGACAGCTTCAAGTGTACCAACATCAGAACTGTGGGGGTGCCAGGAGAAGAGAGAGAGCAAGATACTGAAAACCTATTTAAAGAAATAATGACTGAAAACTTCCCACATCTGGTAAAAGAAATAGACTTACAAGTCCAGGAAGCACACAGAACCCCAAATAAAAGGAATCCAAAGAGGACCACACCAAGACACATCATAATTAAAATACCAAGAGCAAAAGACAAAGAGAGAATATTAAAAGCAGCAAGAGAAAAACAGTTCATTACCTACAAGGGAGCACCCATATGACTGTCAGCTGATTTCTCAACAGAAACGATGCAGGCCAGACGGGAGTGGCAAGAAATATTCAATGTGATGAATAGCAAGAACCTACAACCAAGAATAATCTATCCAGCAAAGCTATCATTCAGAATTGAAGGGCAAATAAAGAGCTTCACAGATAAGAAAAAGCTAAAGGAGTTCATCAACTCCAAACCAGTATTATATGAAATGCTGAAAGGTACTCCTTTAGAAGAGGAAGAAGAAAAAGGTAAAAGCCAAAAAATTATGAACAACAAATACATATCTATCAACAAGTGAATCTAAAAATTAAGTGAATTAAAAATTTGATCAACAGAATAAACTGGTGAATATAATAGAATCAGGAGCACAGAAAGGCAGTAGACTGATAATTCTCAGTGGGACAAAAATCATAAAGCATCAGACTGTGAAATTACAGCAGAAAGATTAAAGTTAGGTGAGGTAGAGAAGTGATCAATCAAAGGACTTGTATGCATTCATATAAGCATAACCAATGATCACAGACACTGGGGGGTTGGGGTATTTCTGGGAGGGAGGGGAGGCAATGGGGAGATATGTATAAAAAATTAATAAAAAGAAAAAAATTTACACACTTGCTCCTGATTGGCTGGTGGGTGTAGCAGAACGATGGTCAATTTGCATGTTTCTCTTTTATTAGTGTAGATTACACATTTTTAGAGTATGATATTAACTCCTGTTGGCTTGAAGTAAGTTTATGGATTTTTGGCTCCAATGCTGTTATTGCAAGACAGAGAGCTGTATTTATTTCAAACTGAGATTGGTACTGAGTGTTAATTGCTGTGACAAATGAAAATGTTCTTTTTTGCACAAATATATTGTTGAAAATTGAGTCAAAATTTTCACTCCCCAATGCGTATTCACTTTTAATGGCGATCCAAAAATGAGGTCTTGGTAAGGATGACTGGAATTTATCTTTGAGACTGTTGTCGATGATAGATCGATGAGGCTTTCTTTTTCATTCATGCTTAAATTGCTATCTTCAATGTTTGCTGAAAATGGATCTATTATCCACATATTGCCATGCCTGGGATCTTCTTTCTTTGGGTAATAATGACCAAAAGATTCTGTGAGTGATTGTAAGTACTGTTGAACAACGGTTACCTGCCAGTTGACATCCTTCTCTCTCATATATTCATCAAAGTTGAAAAACATTTGCAGATTTTCTTCAGCCAATCGCATTTGCCACAGTAATATTTTCTTTTGAAAAGCGTCCATTTTACCTCGTAGTCTGAACACATTCTTACGTTGTCCTTGCAAGGATATATTTAGTTCACTTAATAGCAAAAAAATATCTGCCAGGTATGCTAGCTTGGCTACCCACTCATCATCAGAGAACAATTCTTGTAATTTCGGATTATTGTGCCCCTGGAAAAATATTTTGACTTCTTCGTGCAGGGCAAACAGTGTTGGACATATGTTTTGAATTCTCCTGGGTTCATATATAAACTATAACTTTATGTTTAACTTTCTGAGAAACTGCTAAATTGTTTACCAAAATGGACACACCATTTTAACAGTTCTACCAGAAATGTAGAATTTCTTCTAATTTCTCCACATCCTTGTCAACACTTGTTACTATCTTTTTTATTTGACCAATATTTTTAAAGGGACATAATGAAAATAAAGTTTTAAAGTATTAATATTTTTTTTAAAAAGGAACAATTAAGGGCATCGTCTTCAGCACTCCCTTAAGTCGGAATTCCAATAAATAAGGCAGGTGGTTCTCTATACACTTCCCTTTTTTTTGGAATGTCCTCCTTACAAACTTTCCAACCAAGTTGTCTGTGCTCCCCAACATCAACCTATAAAATTCTCAAGTGTACATTTTAAACAAACTTTTAAAGAATGACCTCATACCATACACAATGACTTCATACAATATAAAACTAACTCAAAGTGAAGCATAGACATAATTACATAAAATAAAATGACAAAATGTCTAGAAGAATTACAGGAGAAAATCTCTATAATTTTAGGTTCAGTAATGATTTCTTAGAGATAACAACAATAGCACAATATCAAAGAACATAATAATTGATTACATTTCTTTTAGATTAAAAGTTCTTGTTTTCAAAAGAAGCCATTAAGAAAATGAAAAGATAAATTACAGACTTGGAGAAAATATTTTCAAGTCACCTATCTTTTAAAATACATGTATATAGCCCTGGCCAGCTTGGCTCAGTGGATAGTGCACCAGCTTGCAGACTGAAGGGTCCCAAGTTTAATTCTGGTCAAGGGCATGTGGCAGGGCTCATGCAGACGGCAACCAATTAATGTGTTTCTCTTACATCAATATTTCTCTCTGTCTTTCCCTCTCTCTTCCACTCTCCAAATGATAAATGGAAAAATATCCTCAGATGAGGATTAAAAACAACAGCAAACAAATAAAATACTTATATACAGACAACAATGCAACTTTTAAATTGCCAAAAGTTTTAAGTAGACATTTTATAAAAAATGTATATACACATAACTGCTATACACATAAAAAGAGGGTCAGCATCATTAGACAAATGATAAATACAATCTGAGATTATAATGCCTATCACTAAATGGCTATAATCAAAAGTTTGATAATATCAAGTAGTTACCTAGCATACAGAAACACTGGAACATTCTTTTCTGACCTGTGAGAATGGGGAATAGAATATCCACTTTTGAAACCAGTTTGGCAGCTTCTTAAAAAGTTAAACATATAAACATATAAAAAGTTCAAATTTGTATAGTCTCTGCCATTTAAGACAATGTGGTTGAACCTTGAGCACATTATGGTAATTGAATAAAGCAGAGAAATGTAAATACTGTATGGTATCACATATATGTGGAATCTAGAAAAGTCAAACTTGTGAAAAACAGAGAAAAATGATGGTTTTATCAGAGGATGTGGAGTAAAGGGAAAGGAATGATGTTGATTAAGGATACAAATTTGTAATGAGTAGTAAGTAAGCCACAGTGATCTAATGCACAATATAATTAATATAGACAATAAATATTTTGCTACAATTATGTAATATAATAAATATTGTTACAAGGGTAATCATTTATGGAATGTAATATATATTGTTATAATATATAAATAAATCAAAGTAACAAATTTAAAAATTAGAATAAAAGTTCCAAAGACTAAGAAAAAGTTCAACATGAAATTAAAAAGCAGAATCTTAATTAAACAAGCAATAAATCATGGACAAAAGACTTGAACAGACGCACATAAGAAGCTAAGAGTCTTGATTATTGAAGTGTATTGACTTTGGTGCTTAAGATCAACAGGGAGATAGTATATGGGCTCTCCCTTCTTCCTCCCTTTCAGATACAGTTTTTGGATGTATGAATTGTAGAATATCAGAGAAAAATTTCCTGTAAGACTTTGATCTTTATGGCTTCAGCAATGTGTATCTTTTAGATACAAAAATCAATCTCAAAATTCATACAATGGCTATGCTCATATGCAGTGTCTATGTGTGTGTATTTATGTATGTAGTAATCTATATTTACCATCTTAAATAATAATATGCATTTGTGTGTTCCTATGTGTGTTGGGGGTAGTAGTATTTTAAAGCTTCCAACAAATGCATTAAAACGTTAAAATTTAAATAAATCAAATGTTTGTACTGTAAAAATATGTCATAAACAAAGAATGTGATAAATGATGGTTAGGTCATATGTAAGATTAAAATACCCTGGCTGGTGTGGCTCAGTTGAATGACTGTCATTCCATGCACTAAAAGATTGTGGGTTTGATTCCCAATTCTAGGTCAGGGAGCATTAACATCCATGTTTCTCTCTCTCTCTCTCTCTCTCTCTCTCTCTCTCTCTCTATCTCTATCTCTATCTCTATCTCTATCTCTATCTCTCTTCCTCTACCTTCCTCTCACTCTAAAAAATCTGTTTTTAAAAAATATTTTATAAGAAGATTAAAGCAAAGCAAGAAAAAATAAAAATATGAAAAAATATATATGGCAGATTTTATATACATATATTTAATTAGAACATTTGCTTTCTTACATTTCTGCTTTATAATACACCCAAGTACCATCTCTGTGGGAAAGTACACTGTGAGGATAGTGAAGAAATGTTATTTGGAATACAGAATATGGAAGTCCAGAGTTGAAGAAATGGGAATTTCATGGGTTCAGGCCTCTATATCTGCAGAATAAAATCCTGAAATGGAAAAAAACATGAGCCTCTTTGATTTAGGAAGGTGAAGTGTTGTATTGATCCCCCATTGAAATTTCCTCTTAGATGGCTTACAAAGTTTGTTTGCAATCAGATATTTCTATATTCTGAGTTAATTGCAGCTGGAATTTTTCTAAATTCACATGGGACCAAAACCCAAACATTTGAAATTAACTACCTTTTACTACACTTGGGGTAATTTTCTTACAAGTATTTTGAGAACTTTCTGCCCTTTAAAAAATAAAATGCAAATACCTGAGTTTCCTATAGAGAACTAAAAGGAACAAAAGGTAAGAAAAAAAAATGGGGTAGGTAAGTTGAAAGTAAAATCTTAAAATTTTCAGTATGTTTTAGCCTTAATTTTAGAAGGTATTAGAAATACATAGTCATGAGAATTTTCAAAAGTTTATATTATTTTTATCATTTTAACCAGAGTCTAAACGACTAGATGAAATGCTTCTCCATATGATTAGGGTTCAGCTAAGTAGTGAAATGTTTTATTCTATAGATTCCTTCGTAACTATTACAAGCCCAACTATTTTTGAATTTAACTTTATTTTTTCTCCTAATCCTCACCAGAGGATATTTTTTCATTACTCTTCACAGAGAGTGAAAAAAAGGAAGGGAGGGAGGGGGGGAAAGAGAGAGAGATAGAGATGTAAAAGACAAATTGCTTTCTGAATGAAGGAGGGTGAAGAGGGGGATGAAGACTGGTGGTGGGAGTGGTAAAGCTGCAACCTACCTACATACCCTTGACCAGGAATTGAACCCACAGCCCTTCAGTGCAAGGCCGATGCTCTAACCATTGAGCAAAATTGGGGCAGGGATGAATCTGACTTTTTAAACCTTTTTTTGAGAATACATGGTTTTTTATTATGATACTAGAGGCCCAGTGCATGAATTTGTGCACCTTGAAAGGAACTGTGGATCATGAGGCTGTAGTGGGCATAGGGGTGGGTCTCAGCCCATCCTCACACCCCCGCCCATCCCCACCCACCATGGTCCCTGGTCCCTTCTCTGCTAGCAGCCCTGCTCCTGCCACCGCCACTCCCATGCACTGATGGCTCTGGCCTTGCTCACAACCACTGAGAGCGCAAAGTGATTGGGGCCAGCCCCAGAAGTGAATGTGAATGGGAGCAGGAGCTGTCAACAGGTACAAATGGTAGCTGCTGCCCCAATCACCCCTCAGGACCAGCACTGGGCACAGGCAGCGGGTGTGAGTGGGGCCAGCAGCAAGTGTGAGTGCTGGGTGGGACCACAGCACATGGGAGCAAAGAATTTTCAGTAACCACCAGAGGCTCCCCTTGATGATAGCAACTGGAGGTCCACCTTGGTCTGGCACCCCCATTTACCTGTTCCACCATCCTATCGCAGCTGATGTCCACCATGTTCTGCACTCTACTGCCTGCTACCATCGCCCTCCATGTTCTGCACACAACCCCTGTGGTCAGTGCACATCATACTAACCAGTTGTTCCATTGTTCCACTGTTCAGTCTATTTGCATATTAAGGTTTAAAATATATATAGAGATTATATATACTATCTAATAAAAGAAAAACATGCAAATTGACCGTACCTCCACTACACCCACAAGCCATGCCTACAAGCTATGCCCATAAGCCAATCAGGAGTGAGTATGCAAATTAACCCAACCAAGATAGTAGTTAATTTGCATATTCCAGTGCATAGCAAAGACTGAAGACAATGTAGAAGGAAGCCAAGTGCTGCAGAAGGGAGGGAATCAGGCAGGGCTGCAGAGAAGGGTGGGAAGCAGGTGGGGCAGTGGAGACCATCACAGGAAGCCTATTGCAGGAATCTTCTTGCAATGGGCCTCTAGTATGTATATAATCTTCATTTGTGTTAGCTACTCAACAATATTTGTATTACTAATTTTAACTGGACTTTAATATATTTGTAATCAGGTATCTTTTCTGTACTATACATAATTATCCACCCATCATATAATACAGTTGCTGGTACAAAATAAATGTTCAAATATGTTAATTATAAGTATATCAATTATGGTAGATAGTAACACCAAGTTTGTAAAAAGTGGTTTAAGCAAATGGTGTTACATAGTTTATCATTTTTGTACTCATCTTTACCTTAAATAATATAGTGGTTATATAGATCTATTTAAACAGATGATTATAGATTATATGACTATAGATAGATAATACAGAGACAGCTAAAAATTTCTTGTCTGTTTTTTCTACTAGAATGTTTTGCCTACTAAATGAACTTTAATTAAAGAGAAGCTCATAAGATTTTGATGATTTGAAAATGACTCAGGAATAATAAATAATCTTCTTTTCTCATTTAATCAAAGAAAATGTGAGAAGGTAAAATCTCCACAACAATAAAATAAAAATCAGCAATGAACAAAATATGACAACACTTCAGAATATATTAAAACGTTATTAAACATTGATAAAAATCTCTCTTTGATTAAGTCTATTTTATAAAAATACTAGAGCCCCAGTGCACAAAATTCATGCACGGGGGCAGGAGGGTGTCCCTCAGCCCAGCCTGCAACCTCTCCAATCTGGGACCTCTCACAATCCAGGATTGTTGGTTCCCAACTGCTCATCTGATTGCCTTCCTGACTGCCCTAATCGCTTCTTCCTGCCAGCCTGATCACCCCTAATCACTCCCCTGCCAGCCTGATTGATGCCTAACTGCTCCCCTGCCAGCCTGATTGCCCCCAACTTCCCTCCTCTGCGGGCTTGGTCACCCCTATCTGCCCTCCCCTGCAGGCCTCTTATTTCATGAGAACTGAGTCTTATCTACTAATGAAAAGCAATCTTAAATATAGAACTTACCTTTATTCATCACAGATGCTATCTCCTGAATATGCCCACATAGCCAATATTGCAACATATTAGGGTATTACTTGGGAAGAAAGTGAAGTAAGCCTATAAAGACCAGCCGCCTGTTCATTTCTGTAATGTGGTTTGTATTAGGGAATCCATTACTTTTCACACTGACTTAGCAAAATAAAGGACTTCATTGGAAAGTCAGACAAATCCCAGCCTTAAAAGGCAGTGGTCACCCCTAACTTCCCTCCCCTGCTGGCCTGATTGCCCACAACTGCCCTCCCTTGCAGGCCTGGTCTCTGCCAACTGCCCTTCCCTGCTGGCCATCTTGTGTCCACATAGGGGGGCAGGATCTTTGGCCACATGGGGGCAGTCATCTTGTGTGTTAGAGTGATGGTAAATTTGTATATTACTCTTTTAATAGATAGGATAACTACCTTGAATAAATTTAAGGATCAGTAGTTAATTTCCTAAATACTGCTGGTAAGAATAAATGTCTAGATAAGTACATTAAATATATATGGATATAAAATATTTTAGGATTCAAAGCTTTTACTGTCAAAAATACATCATATCTATGAAAAAAATATTCAAACTGTGCTAAATATTTCCAATGTCTCTGGATTTAATGATACAAATAGAGTTTGAGTTCAATGATTTTTTTTAACATGACAAAAGTATATTACAGAAACTCTCTATATTTGATAAATACATGTATATAAATGTACATATATATTTATAAAACTGCACAGCTATAATAAAATACACACATAACTAAATTAATTTTCTGAAGAAATCTTTTCTTCATTGTACTATCTGCCATCTTTGACTATAGGTTATTATTACATGATAATAGAAACAATTATAATCTTAGCAACCTAACACTTGAATGTTTCTATATTCTAGAAATTGTTTTTTTCTCTGTAAATATATTCTAACTATACATCTTTGACAGAGGAAATGTTTTTATGCTGTAAATGAGATCAAAGCCAGTTAGTTAAGCGATCTGTCCAAATCTCACAGAAGCAGGAAAGTCTAATTCCAGAATTCTTCTCCAGCAAATAAGCAATCAAAGAAGACATCTATAATAATAAAAGTGTAATGTGCTAATTAGACCAGACAGTGGAAGAACCTTCCAGACGTTCTTGTGGACGACCCTTCAGACGAAGCCGGGGTTGCAAGGGCCAAGTCCCTTGCACAAATTTTGTGCATTGGATCTCTAGTATTTTAATAAAGAGCAAAATATTCACAAATTAATAAGAAAGCTAATGGTAATGTGACCTACAACAACTACAATTACCATTTTTTTCAGATTCAAAAACACCATTCATAGCTTAGATCTGCATATTAAACTTGCATTGAAATTGGATCTCATTTGTGAATTGTTGATTGTATAAAAATAAAATATTCATCACCTAGGAAAGGGGTGAGTAAGGAGAGGAGGTGCTATATATAGCTATGGAACTTAAAAAAAAATCCCCTTGATTTTTAAATGCATTTTGTTATAAATAATAAGGTAAGTATTTTATTCAGTGTCACCTGAGATTAATACAATTTTTAACAGCAAAATTTTATTTCTGCTTGGATATATCACATCACCAAACATTTTTTGGTCACCAAACTTTTTATTTAAAAATAATGTATGACATTGAAAGGAAATGTTTGGACTGGACCCCAGATTCTTTGTCCACTGGAGTCGAAGAATGAATCCATTGACAGAAAGTGGTATAGTAAAGGTAGAGATTTATTAAAGAATAAAAATACAGACTCCCACAGAATGGACTCCCACATCGGGAGGGAGAAAGAGTCCCACAGACTTCCTATTTTCAATGTTTATAAAGGCTGCAGTTCCTGTGTCCCTCTGATTGGTCAATATTCCCTTTTATATTGGTTACTATAGTAATTCTTGAGGCCCTCCTCCCTCATTGTCCTCCTAACCCTTCTGGGCTTTCTTCCTTCTTCTTTATTTTGTAAATATAGACCTTTTTTGGCTATTACCAGTTCCCTTGTCTTATGGAAATATATCTGTTGCTGCTTCCTTGTGTTATGCAGATGTACCTTCTCCCAATCTGTAACCTTATATTTTATCCATGGACCCCAATTCTAAAAATTCCCTAAACCTGCCTATATTCCCCTAAAATTCTTGTTTCAGTATAAACCCCTGGTTGACTGGCTAGCTCAGTTGGTTACAGCATCATTCGGATACACTAAGGTTGTCGGTTCCATCCCAGGTCAGGGCACATAAAAATTAATCAGTGAATGAATGAACTGGTGGAACAATAAAGTAATGTTTCTCTTTCTCCCTTCCTCTCTCTCTCTCAAATGAATAAATAAAATTTTTTAAATATATGGTATAAAAATTGTCAAATTCTGTCAAATCTAATATAGAATATCAAGTCTAATATAAAATTAGGTTTTATATTTCAATTTTATTACCTACTAGAGGCTCTCTGCATGAAATTCGAGGCTGGGAGGGAGCGATCCCTCAGCCCAGCCTGCACCCTCTCGCAATACAGGATCGCTAGCTTCTAACCACTCATCTGCCTGCCTGCCTGCCTGATTGCCCCTAACTAGTCTGCCTGCCTCCCTGATTACCCATAACCACTCTGCCTGCCTGCCTCATCACCCCTAACTGCCTTTGCCTTGACCCTCACTACCACAGTTACATCCAACAGGACATCCAAAATGATGTCTGTCCAGTCTAATTAGCATATTACACTGTTATTATTATAGATAAGAAGTATGATTATCTTTATTCTAAGAATATTAAAATGGGAGCAGATCACCTAGAGATGGAAATAATGACTGATAAGGCCTTGTGCCTCTCTTTTGGGAAAGTGACAGCATCTTTAATTATTTAAGGGGTATTTGTGTGACCCTGCTATTGTTCCTAGAAGTTTAATATAGGGTAAAAGATGAGAATAAATGCCGAATAGGTAAAGGGTAGGCTTTGTCTCTTGGCTCAGAGCTCCATCTATGCCCTTCTGTGCTTTCCTGTAGTTCAGTGGAAACTGTGTTTCCTAGATGTGCCTGGCAGCTAACTTCTCACTGAGGAGCATGGATGCAGTGGAGAAGCTCCACTCTGGGCTCCTCACTGGGCTCATCAGGGATGGGAGCAGGGCAGCTACAGGGGCAAGGGTAAGGACAGGGGCAGGGGCAGAGGCAGAGGCAGAGGCAGAGGCAGTGGAGTCCACAGGCTGCTGTCTTCCTTGGCAGTATTGTTCCAATGGCAGCAGCAAATTCTCAGCAGCCTCAGCAGGGCATGGTCTGGCACCTTCATCCATGAGAGTGAGAATGGCTTCCTATAGCTATTAATCTCTAAGTTCACTTTTTTTTCTCTTCTAGCCAACCCTTTGGTAACCAATTCCCAATATTAAATTCTGTATGAAATACCTAATGGGGGCTCTATTTACCCACTGATGCAGGTAAACCCACAGCCCAGTCTATGCAAAGAATAATATGAATGGGGAGGAGAGGAGGAGATCATTGATAGGCCAGGAAAAAAAAAAGAAGAAGAAGAAAAAAAAATTATATAATAGGACATGAGGGACATCATGCTATGAGTTATTTTGTGTGTGTGTTTGTTAATCTGTCCTAGACAATATTTTTTCATTGATTTTGAGAGAGTGAGAGAAGAGGGGGGGGGGAGTGGAGAGAGACATCGATATGAGACACCTAAATTGTATCCTGCATCTGCCCTGAAAACAGGGCTGAGGATCTAACCTGCAACCCAAGTTTGTGTCCTTGAACCTGAGATCCTTTAGTGGGCAGGTGGATGCTCTAACCACTGAGCTATGCTGGTCAGGGCCATGCTATGATTTCTGATGTTAGCAGTTGCAGGTGGTGATAAGGCTCAGAGTAGAGCCTTAGAAATAATGGCTAAGATGAAGTGAAAGTGAAGTTTCACTGTAATGGATGATCTTTTAACTGGGATGTGATGGTGTTACTTTTTTCACTCAAGTGACTGTCAAAATAAGGAACAGTAATTCCAGAATATGAGATAGGGAGAAGGATGAGGGCATGTCAGACTGTGCCGTGGAGGATCAGAGAAGACACTGTGTGTGTGTGTATATGCTGGGGGACTGCCTCCAGCCTTGCCAGGGAGGCTTGGAGCAGGCACTGTGTGTGTGTGTGTGTGTGTGTGTGTGTGTGTAGGTTCTGAGCAGGTGTTCCTGTGTGTTCTTCTCTCAGGCACTGGACTGTGCCTGCATGTTGTTCTCTCAGGCTCACGGCCACACCCAGCCCCTCCTCCTGAACTGGTCATGACCGTTATGGCATCCTGACCTAATTTGCATATTTCTCTATTTTTTATATATATAATTTTTCTTCAACTATTGTGTGCAAGTCCTTTTGGAAACCCAGTATTTATTTTAATTGCAAGACTTTTATGCTGTCCTTCTAAGGGAAATTCTAAGGGAATAAATAAAAATGAAGACATTATTTCTTTCCTAAATATGTTTATTTCATAATTAACAATTTTTAAAATATTACACAGATTTTTTACTCTTTTCAGGAAAAATAAAAGAAAATTCTAACAAATATTATTACTTAAAAGTGTACTTTATAAAATATTAAAGATTATAAGCTATTAAGAAAATTTTATAGAAAGTTATTTGGTGTTATATTATTTAAACATATTAACATTACATTTTGTTTTATTTTGCATTTAAAATGAAAAAGGAGGAATATATAATACTTTCAATAATAAAGATTAAAAAAAAGATGGTAGTTAGAAATCCAAATTATTGCAAAGTAAAAAAGGTATTGAATATGGGGAAAGAAGAATATTTTGATAATAAAGAGCTAGAAATCCTATATAATAAAGATGGAATATGGAAATTTACCACCACACTGTCACAAATATGGCAGCACACATAGCCACAAGGTGGTGGTGCCCAGTCCCCTCAGTCCTGCCAGAGTCATCCTTTTAGCCCTCACCACAGTGAGGGGCAAGCAGTCCCCTGCAAAGAGCAGACAACAAGGCCCCTGCAGGGAGCAGACACGAGGGCCCTGCTTGCCCCTGCCATGGTGACAAGCCAGAGAGAAGATAGGCAGGCAGGTCCACAGAAAGTAGAGAACCACGGAGAGCAGGCCTTAGCCATCAGTAGGACATTTCCTGAGGGCTCCCAGATTGGAGATGGTGAAGGTCGGGCTAAGGGACAAACCCCACACCTCCCCATCTCCTGTAAACAAATTTCATACACCAGGCCTCTAGTGTTTTAATAAAAAAGGAAAATAAAATAAGAGAAAATGATACATGGGATAAAAATTGACTCTCTAATTGAAGAAAAAAATTCACTAAGAGACAGATTTCCCATGCAGAAGAGTCCCAAAAACTTTATGTACATACTCTGCATTCAAGAAGATGAAACTTAATGTCTCACTCTGTTAGTGTGCCCTATGCATAGAGAATTTTTTTCAAAGAATATAGTGTGGAAAGGTGAGGGTAAGGAAAGTAATTTTACAGTGGAGTTATCTGGCAAACACTAGTTCACCCAAATGAACAAGGTCAACATCAACAGATATAAATCATGTTGATAGTATGTATCCTTGATATGATAAGATAAAAAAGCCATTTTGTCTCTATGACCTTCCTCTCAAAACTCATAACACTAGCCCAATTATAAAAGAAAACAAAAACCCACCTGCCCAGTACTCCTAAAAATTGTTAAGGTCATCACAAACAAAAATGTCTGAGAAACTGTCACAATTAAGAGGAACTTAAAGAGAAATGAATTCTAAAGCTAATGTAATAACCTGGAACAGAAAAAGATACTAGGAAAAAACTAAAAATATCTAACTAAATTTAATTTAAAATAACATATTACTATAAGATCATTAATTGTAACAAATATAACATACTAATTTAAGCCGATAGAAATAGAGGAAACTGTGTAAGACATAAGGGAACTTTCCATACTATGTTTGCAATTTCTCTATAAATTCAAAACTTTCCTAAAAATGAAAGTTATTAAAATACTAGAGGCACAGTGCATGAAATTCACACATGGGTTTGTGGGGGGGGGGAAGGGGAGTGTCCTTCAGCCCAGCCTTCTCCCTCTCCAATCTGGGACCCCTTGAGGGATGTCCGACTGCCCATTTAGGCCCAATCCTACCTGGACTGCTGGCTCCCAACTGCTCACCTGCCTGTCTTCCTGATTGCCCCTAAGTGCTTCTGCCTTGCAGCCTGATCACCCCCTAACTACACCCCTGCCAACCTGATTGATGCTTAACTTCGCCCCTGCCATTCTGTTTGCCCCTAACTGCCCTCCCCTGTGGGCCTGGTCACCCTAACTGCCCTTCTCTGCAGGCTTGATCACCCCAGGCCTTCCCTTGCAGGCCTGGTCCCTCACAAATACCCTATTCTGCTGACCTGATCACCCACAACTGCCTTCCCTTGCAGACCTGGCTCCTGCCAACTGCCCTTCTCTGCTGGCCATTTTGTGGTGGCCATTTTATGTTCACAAGGGGGCAGGATCTTTTGACCACATGGGGGCAGTCATCTTGTGTGTTGGAGTGGTGGTCAATCTGCATATTACTCTTTTATTAGATAGGATGTCCTGCCAAAAATTAAAGAATAAACATCATGCATTAAATATACTTAAAAGGTCACCTATAATTTCATCATCTAGGTCCTTTGTATTTTTTTCACATTCTTTAATTTATAAATAAGCATACATATTTTTATCCAATTTAGGTCTTGAATCCAATATTTAAAAATGTTTGGGCATCTCGCTTTTGCACAACACCTCATATTCTAAGTGTTTTATTATGCCATTGCATAGTCTTTAAAACATAACCAAAAGAACTGCATAACACTGAATTGGGTTCATGTATTATAGACAATCTTTAAAATAAAACACTATCTGACAAGAGAAAGTTTTCTAAGTTTGAAATTACAAAACTTCCAGCATTAAAATTATGATTAATTTTAAGAGGATAAGTAATATTCTGGTACAACAACTGTTTGCCTAATTATTGTCGGAAACCAAATATTGTTCTCACTAAATGGATGTAAATAGGAAGCCAGAAGGCTGGCCAACCTTAATTGCTCTGAAAGGTCAAAGCTGATTACTCATTGTTTAGTTGAAACTATCTGTTTGTATCATGTTAATTTCTGTTATTTCCTGCCTAAAGACTAGGGGTGTGTCCCAGAGCCTTAATAAAAGGGAGAAAAAGGCCAGAGCAAATGGCAGTCCTTTCCACTAGAGGAAGGCTCCTGCCTGGCCCCCCAATATCGCCAAATTAATCCTTTCTAGTCTCTCATTTCGTTTGCGTGCGGGCTCCTTCAGAACCCGAACCCTGACCCGGGAACCCTGAACCACACGGGACTTGGAAAGAGGTTCCCACATCTGGTGCCCAACGTGGGGCATCTGGAGGAGAAGGTATTATTCACCTAAGAGCGAAGGAAGGAAAATTCACCAAGGAAAATGGTGAGGGAAGATTCACCTAGGAAAAGGTGAGGGGAATTCAACGTACGCAAAGCCCACAGATTAACTACACAGTGGAGATCTGTAAGTAGGGTGGGAACGTCTTTTGCAGCCAGGCTAATGGGGAAGAATTAGGTTATAAATATAAAGTAAACTTTATTATAGACTTTTAGTTTGCATGCTTAAATAATGTGGTTTCTTGTTCAAATTAAAATCTTAGTTTGCATTTGGAATCTGAAACCTGTAATAAGTGAAACTCCACTGCTGAAACCACCTCTGGTGTGGAGAAATTCAAAGGTGGCAGGAGAGGGCAAGGCTCTCTGCTCTCCTGCAATGAGATTACTGAAGGTTTCATTTAAAAATTATAGGAGAAATCGCAGGGAAATGCTAATCTTGGCCAAATTAGGTACTAGTTATTACTTCGGAAAGCGAAAAAGAAAGAACAAATTTAAGATCTGTCTTTATATTTTAAGCATGAAAAGAAATTCGGCCAGATCTGTTACTGATGCTTTCCTCCCTGAAGTAAGCAGGATGGAAGGAAGAGAGACACACACTGTGGCAATCCAGTATGAAAGCCCACTCTCCCAGTGTGCTAATCTAAAGTCTCCTTTCTCGCCATGAAAAAGTTTTAAAAATTTAGAGATGTGTCTGGAATTTCTGTACTCGTGAGGAGAGAAGCCCGGCTTAAAAAGAAATGCAAGCAATTGTCCACCTTTTTGGACATATTAGACAGGGTTTAAAGCTGGAATCTCACTGCAAAAGCTGCAGAAAAAGAAAAACCTAGAACTGGTCTTTATTTTTTAAGAAAAATGGCGTAAAGGAACCAAAAGGAAAAGATTTTGTGTTATTAATCAAGATTTTCAGCTAAATGCTAAATTGGGAGAAAATAAAATAATATTTCTCTAATAATTAGGAATTCAAAATACGTTGTTGATTGGGCTAATAAAAAAGAATTAATTCTGTGATTTCCAACTGACAGTTTAAAAATATAATTGATATCTTAAGATAATTATAAAAATATTATAATCTTTAAAACATATATGAATATATATATTTGATGGTTTTTTCCATGTAAAAATTTCAAGGCTTTAACAGAGATGATTCTTGTAAAGCTCCATGGGCCCACAGTAATACAAGAAATTTGTTCTCTCTTTTTAAAGGACATCTACTTAAATTTAACCGATCTAATATACTTGAAATTTCATGGAAAGCTTTATCAAATGAGAATTAATAAGCATATTTTAAATGTTGTAAAGGTTTTGGCCTCTAAGAAGGACACAAGGTAGCACTCTAGGGAGAGGAATAAACATTCAGCGTCTGAGAGATCCAGTCTCTCGGTGTCCTAGATGTCAGAGAGGTAACCATTGGGCCAGACAGTGTAAATAAAAATTTCATAGAAATGGGCAGCCTCTAAATCAAGATATAGGGTATGGTCAACCACCGGGAAACGGCCAGAGGGGTGCCTCCCAGGCCCATTATTAATAGGGGAAACCTGCCCTGCAAGGCCCACAGTGGATTCCCTCATTCGAAAAACTCCAGGAAGCTCAGGCCTGGATCTTAACAGCACTATAGCGGTCACTTTGACTCCTGATATTGCTCTGCAAGGTATTCCAACAGGAATTTGGGGTCCTATGTCACCGGGAGCATGGTAAAGAGGACAGTACAGATGCCTAAGAACGTATTTCTTGCAATACCAACAGTTACCAGCTGTACGGTAATATTTCCTGGGGCACATGGGGAAGTATTTTTGACTTCTATTCCTGACCCTTCATGGGTAAGAACCCTTAGGTGTACTGATTCCCCTATTTCTTGTAGTCTCTAAGAAGGGCAAAATTAAGTAAATATTTCTTAAAATTCCAACATTAGAATTTAAAATGAAAAAAAGCCCAAAGACACCTCTATTCTTAAGCTAGAGGCGGGCAACATTTGTGGCTTGTGAATGAGACATAAACATTTACTAAATTTCTTTTGCTTTAAAATTTAGATACCTACTTTAATTAATAAATTAGCTTTTTATTTTTGTAAGCAATTTGATTAAGTATCCTAATAAAGTAACTAAGACCTTGTCTATACAGAAAGGAAATTGATAGCCAGTTTGAAATTGAATTGCCATGGCCTAGAACAAAAGAATTTTCTTACATAATATTATTCTACAATGTCATTAAAATTTTTTTGACAAACATCCCAAACAAACTTACAATCTAATTCTCTGAATATTTGGTAGCAATTTAAAAAATAAATAAATAACATAAAAGGAATTAAGACAGTGAGAAGGTACTTGAGCATTCTATATTGGCTTTTCTTGCTCTTTTTGCCAAGAAGGACCCTCCCACAGCTGTCGCCTGAGCTTTCTGTTCATGCTGAGGTTGAAGCCTCGTGTTGGCTGGTACCATGAATCTGTCTCTCACCCAGTAGTGTGAGCTGGGACCTTCCTGGAGAAGAAACCTGGGTTCCCCAAGATATGTGATCAGTGCTGGGACCCTGCCAGCAGGCGAGGGGATCCCAAGGCAGGTACTGGGCGTGGAGGCCACAAGGGCATCGGCTACCAAGGAGACGGAACTGAACCTCACATCAACCTGCTTGGCCCCGGAGGATGGCTGGTTAGCCAGAGACGGGCAACTGGAACTTATACGTTACACCGACCACCACCTAAGCCAGGAACTGGGCCTTATGCTGCCCTGCTTTTCAATGACGGGTAAGGTGGGTTGGTACCGTATGGTAGTTCCTGCCCTAAGACAGGCACAGTCGCAGAGGGGCCATCAGGAAAAAAACTTGGAGATCAACAGAAGTTTATCCTCACCCCCCAACATTGCAGAGGCTTGAACCTTCGCCCCTTCTGAGGGAGGTCTCCTGCCCCATGGCTGCTTCACTTCCCACGCCCAGCTCCGATCGGGACCCAGGTGACAAGACAGAGATTTGGCCCAGCTCAGTTCAAGACACAGATGATAGACAAAGATTTGGTACAGCTCAGATCGGGACCCAGCAACAGACAGACTTGGCTGACTGCTGCCCTATACTCTAAATCCCACTTAACACCAGGAATGCTCAGGGCCTACTCAAGAATGCAAATAATCCTTTCCACTAATATTTACAGGATAAAACTAAGATGGTTGTTAGAATATTAAATTTAACAATAAAATAGTAGTTAAATTTTCAAATTAATTTAATTGGTTAATTGGAATAGGTGAATATTCAAGAAAATTTAATTGCATGGGAAAAAAGTTACTCCTAAAGTATTAACTTGAATTTCTATTGGTAGTTCATTGCATGGTAAAATTACTTAACATGAAATAAACATAAAACAGTCATATTTGCATTATAAAAATTTTCCAAAAGCCTCATAATTACAAAAAAAAAGGGGGGGATAGTACAGTAATATTATGTAAGGAAAAAGTATCCTGTAAGCAAATTACATCTAAAAAATGTTTTACTTAACAGCAAGACACCCATGAAAAACATACATAGTATTAAAATAAGTCAAAGGAAAATCATTTGGGCAAAAATAAAAAGGATCCAAAGTCAAATTTATAGAAAAAACTCCTTTACTAATTTTTGGTCGAGAATGTTTATATATTTTCAGAAAAACAGCTCCAAGACCATGTGAATTCCTACAACAGAGAATGTTCCAGCTATGAAGACAAGAGGAGAAGCAGTCCAGAGATGGAAGATGCTGAGGACACCTTACCATCCTAACAGTCAGCAGCTGTGCATCGATGCAGATTGCCCAGGACCAAACCAGAGAGGGTCAGACCTGCATTGCCACCATTTGTGCACCATCCAGAACTGAAATATCATTGCTAATACGTACATTCAAAAAAACTGTTGGACATTGAAACTGGGACTCAAAGGACTGTTGGTCCAGAAAGAAAGATACTATAGACTTATTCATTTACCTCTTAGCATAGCCATTGTTGCTTGTCTTATTTTTTGTTCTTAATATTTATTTCTAGTCTGTAGGTGCAAGATTTTTTAGAGGAAAAGAAAATGGGGGAGATGTTGGAAACCCAATATTGTTCTCACTAAATGGATGTAAATAGGAAGCCACAAGACTGGCCAACCTTAATTGCTCTGAAAGGTCAAAGCTGATTACTCATTGTTTAGTTGAAACTATCTGTTTGTATCATGTTAATTTCTGTTATTTCCTGCCTAAAGGCTAGGGGTGTGTCCCAGAGCCTTAATAAAAGGGAGAAAAAGGCCAGAGCAAATAGCAGTCCTTTCCACTAGAGGAAGGCTCCCGCCTGGCCCCCCAATATCGCCAAATTAATGCTTTCTAGTCTCTCATTTCGTTTGCGTGCGGGCTCCTTCAGAACCCGAACCCTGAACTGGGAACCCTGAACCACGCAGGACGTGGAAAGAGGTTCCCACAAATTATGATTATTTTTTCAGTACAAATCTTGACAGTGGGTTACTACATCAAAGAGTAATAACGTTATTTAAATATTAGAAGCCTGATGCATGAATTCATGCACCAGTAGAGTCCCTCACCCTGGCCTGTCCCTCTTGCAATCCAAGAGCCCTCGCAGGATGTCAGACTGCCTGTTTCAGCCCAGTTTCCACAGGCCAATGGATCCCACTGGTCCACAAATCTGTGCACTGGGCCTCTAATATGCATATAAGAGCTTTGGTTAATCCCTACTTGCCCTCCCCCTGCCCCCTTCCCTCTGAAATTCATCAGTCTGTTCCATGTTTTCATGCCTGTGCATTGAGCGTCTACCTCCTGGTGGTCAGTTTGCATCAATGCTACTGATTGAATGATCGAAAGGTCAAACATTGAATGATCACTCAGGCTTTTATATATATAGATTTGATAGCCCTTGCTAAATTGCTTTTCAGAAAGTTTATGTCCTCATTAGCTCTTGCAATTTATGAGCTTTGTGTCCTTGTTTTTGCATTTTTCTGCTACTTGAATAATTACATAATTACATCATATGGTTTTAATTTTTATTTCTTTGCTTGTTAGTAATACTGGTATTTTTATGTATATTTTTATTTCCTCTATGGAAATTACCTATATAAGTTCTTTGTTTTTTGGTGTGTTCTTGTTTGTTTGTTTAACTCAAATTGACATTTTCTTTGGGTTTTTAATAATCTTTTCTGTAGTAAGAACTTAACTCTTTGAAATTCATGCTTATTTTTAGCATTATATTATAAATGTCTTTTACTAAATTTATTTAGTATCAAATTTGTATGTAGTCAAATCCACCAATGTTTTCCACCGCTACTATATCTACAAATTTTCATTAACAAAGTTGTTTTCTAATCTTAAATTGTCACAAAAATGTACCTACATTTTTATTTTCTGCTTAATAATTTTCTACTTGGTTATTTTAAAGTTCTGAATTACGTTTAAATTCTACTAAATACTTTGACGGTAAGAACCAAAGTTTTATGTAGCTTTTTATTTCCTTGCTCAAAGAATCCAGACTAACCTATGCAATTAAGAATTTTTGCTAACTGAATTAATTTTGATTGGAGGAGGCATTCAAGAAAAAAAAACACTAACCAGGTGGACAACTTTCTTTGGGCCATTATCATTTATAAATATTGGCCTGGAACCAGTGATCTGCAAACTGTGAGCCGCGGTTTGCTGCTCTGTTGACCACTCGGATAGGGGCTTAATCATAAGAAACAACAGCCTGTAATTATTGGAATAGAGAATCTAGGACCATTGGAAGGAGTCAATGAAGCTTTGCATTACACTCTTTTGGGAACAGAAACAAAGGGCTGGAGGTGAGAAAGGGAATTCTTATTCATCTAAAACTTGTACATTCCCTGATCTTCTTGGCAAAGAGCAGAATTTCTACCTCAAGAATTTGCATCAAATTTCCCTTTGTCTTTGTCCTATTTAGCCATTCGATTTAGTTTCTCATTCACTTGTTCTTCCAAGACCGATTGGGCACAAATGTTTAAGCCACAAGAAATTTCAAGTTTTCCTGTACATTATTTTTTTCAGAGATTTTAAACTTGGAAGATCCTCCCAGCATTGCATTCTGTTTTCTAGAAACTCCTATCATACATTCACCTTTTTGAATTTTTTTCCTTGTTCCTCATAACTAATAGCTTTGTTATAGGACTTAGAATATCTGCATCTTCAGTCACAAACTCCAGTCTTACACTACCTGGTTTTGGTAAAGAATATACTGCTACAAAATCTGATGTAATATTATATTTGAAATTTCTCCTCTTATTTTTATAAAATTTTATTCAGGAAAAAAGCTGAAGGAAAAATCAGCCAAACTCAATTCAGAAAACCATATTAAAATATAAAAATATTTAAAACATATTTGCATCTTATTTTGTGCATATAAATGAAACTGATACATAAATATTATATAAAAATAGAAATGTGAGAGGAATCCAAGATGGCGGCATAGGTAAACACCTACACTGCTGCCTCGCACAACAATTTCAAAACTACAACTAAAAGACAGAACGGACATCATCCAGAACCACAGGAATGCTGGCTGAGTGGAAATTCTACAACTAGAAGGAAAGAGAGGGGCTCACAGAAACCCAGAGGAGCTGCAAAAAAGCTGAGGTACGGAGACGCGTGCACTCTGAGAGAGCGGGCGCCAGAGGACCTGGCTGGCTTTCTCTGGCGGGAGGGAAACGGAGACTCTCAACGGCATTGAACCCCTTATCTTATGAAACTAAACCCCAGATCCAGCCGAAACTCATACGGTGCAGTTTGGACTGTGAAAAGGGAGAGGTGCACAGAAATTTAGGGGAGTCGCAGAAGATCAGGTCCGGCCTCGCACGCGCACGGTGCTGCGCGGAGGACAGATTGCTGATTGTGCCGCTGGCTTTTGCGAGTGGGCAGGAGACAGACCCTCCCAACTGTGCCACTTCTGAGTCCACTGAGCCCCTGTTTCGGGCGAAACCCTGGGGACCTAGACTCGTGTGGTCCTGGCGCGCAGGGGAGATGGAAAGGCAGCGGTTAGAGGCACTGCGGGTGCGTGCGCGCACAGGGACCGCTCCAGCCATTACCCAGTCATGTGAGACTAGGGGGCCCTCGAGGGCGGGGCAGACTGGAAGGCAAGGTGGTCCCTTAAGCCCTGAGACTCCACCCCTCCCAAGCTCAGCAGAGGATTCTGCGGCTTTGCGTCTGCTATCATAGGGCTGAATCCAACACAGAAGTTTCCCCGGCATGGTGAGGATGCCGAGACAGGGGAAGGGATCACAAACAAAAGAAATGGAGGGAAAAAAAAAAGACTGGATATAGAGTTCAAAACCACGCTTATGGGGTTTTTCAAGAATATGCTAGAAAAGATGGATAAATTTAGCAAGACCCAACTAGAGATGCAGGGGAGCCAACTAGGGATGGAAAAGGTCCAACTGGAGATGATAGAGGACCAAATAGAAACTAGACATACACTGACTGAAATAAGGAATATTGTACAGAGTCCTGGCAGCGGACTGGAGAAAGGCAAGAATCAAGTAAAAAATTTGAAATATAAAGAGGCAGACAACATTCGACTGGAAAGGCAAAAAGAGAGGAGAATCCAAAGGTGTGAACATAATGTGGGGAGCCTCTGGGACAGTTTCGAGCGTGCCAACATCGGAATTGCGGGGGTGCCAGAAGAAGAGAGAGAGCAAGATACTGAAAACCTATTTAAAGAAATAATGCCTGAGGGGGACTGGGATCCGGGGAAGGAGCCGCCCGCGTCCCCGGCCCGGAGGCGGGCTGGCCAGCGAGGTCGAGGCCCCGGGGCCTGGGGGGACGTGCCCCGCAGCACAGGGTGCCGGGCTGGGCCCTGCAATGGGGAAACGCAGGCATGGAACGCGGACTAACGGAGCTCCACTCGGCGCCCCGCCGTCCACCTCCCAGTGCTGGACTGAGTCCCCGCTGCTGGCGATGCCCGCGGGGGAGAGGGACTGGGCTGGGGGGCTGGGGCTCTGGGGTGCTGGGGCGCTGGGGCCAGGCTGCAGGCGCTGAGAACCTCGCGCTGAGGATGAGGCTGATACCCTCGCGCTGAGCCTGAGGCTGGGGCCCTCGCGCTGGGGCTGGGGCTGGGGCTGAGGCCCTTGCACTGAGGCTGAGGCTGAGACCCTCACACTGAGGCTGAGGCTGGGGCTGAGACCCTCGTGCTGAGGCTGAGGCTGAGACCCTCGTGCTGAGGCTGTGGCTGAGACGCTGAGACCCTTGTGCTGAGGCTGAGGCTGGGACCCTCGTGCTGAGGCTGAGGCTGAGGCTGAGACCCTCGTGCTGAGGCTGAGGCTGAGACCCTTGTGCTGAGCCTGAGGCTGAGACCCTCGTGCTGAGGCTGAGGCTGAGGCGCTGAGACCCTTGTGCTGAGGCTGAGGCTGAGACTCTGAGACCCTTGTGCTGAGGCTGAGGATGAGGCTGAGACCCTCGTGCTGAGGCTGAGGCTGAGGCTGAGACCCTCGTGCTGAGGCTGAGGCTGAGGCGCTGAGAC
>JAAGEH010000005.1:33003220-33047843 GCA_011751065.1 Lasiurus cinereus | reverse complement strand
TGCTGAGGCTGAGGCTGAGGCGCTGAGACCCTTGTGCTGAGGCTGAGCCTGAGACCCTCGTGCTGAGGCTGAGCCTGAGACCCTCGTGCTGAGGCTGAGGCTGGGACCCTTGTGCTGAGGCTGAGGCGCTGAGACCCTCGCACTGAGGCTGAGGCTGAGACCCTCGTGCTGAGGCTGAGGCTGAGACCCTCATGCTGAGGCTGAGGGTGAGACCCTCGTGCTGAGGCTGAGGCTGAGATCCTCGTGCTGAGGCTGAGGCTGAGGCTGAGACCCTCGCGCTGAGGCTGAGGCTGAGCGGTGTGTCCTCGGCTCTCAAGCTGCCAGGGCACCTGCCCTCAAGGCTTCCGTTGTGGCTCGGGCGGGGGCCGGACCTGCAGGAGCAAGCGCCAGTGCTGGTTCCCTTAACCCCTGTGACCCCGCGGCCCCCCGCCCCCACCCCCACGTGTGTGTGCTGCCGCTGTGGCAGCAGGAGGAGGTGTGCTCAGTGGGTAGAGCGTCGGCCGGCAGACTGAAGAGTCACTCACGGCGGAGCCCGCGGAGGACTTGCTGCTCCAGACCCACCCGTGACTGATAATTCTCAGGGGGAAAGGGGTGTGGGGTATACAGGGAGAGACTGGACAAAAATCATACACCTATGGATGAGTTCAACGGGAGGGAGGGAAGGGTGGGAGCTGGGTGGAGGGGTGCTATGGAGGGGAAAAAAGAAAAACAAATGTAATAATCTGAATAATAAAGATTTAATTAAAAAAATAGTAATGTTTCTACATATGGTATTTGAAAATATATAATATATGATGTGACAAATTAAAACATGAAAAAATGAAATTTTCATAGTCCAATCTAAGAAACATTACTATCTATAATTATAAAAGCATAACATGCTAATTAGACCAGACAGCCAAAAGACCTTCTCGATGTCATTCCGGACATCCTTCTGGATGAAGACATGGTGATAGGGACCGAGGCAGAGGCAGTTAGGGCTGAACAAGCAGGCAAGTGGTGAGGGGCAATCAGGGAAGCAGGCAATCTGAGGTGATTAGGCAGGCAGATGATCAGGCAGGCAGGTGAGTGGTTAGAGGTGATCAGGCTCCTTTTCTGAATCCTCTGAGTGCCCGGCTGATTGTTCTTCCACAGCACCTGGCATCTTATCTAAAACATTATTAATTGAAAAATGTAAAATAATGAATATTTCTGATAAAAAGCTCTATTTTTATTTTTATTAATAAGGATATTCTTGAATACAATATTATAAACTTGCATGTCTTTTTATGCCTCCTGATACTGTCTGTGACATCAAATACTCCATGTTGTCTAATCAAGTAAACAGGCTGGCAGAGTGTTTAGGGACAATCAGGTAGGCAGGCAGGTGAGCGGTTAGGAGCCAGGGGTCTCTGATTGTGAGAGGATGCTGGCCAGGTTGAGGGACCCCTCCCACCTGTGTACAAATTTTATGCATTGGGCCTCTAGTAAAGACTATAATAGCCCCAATTTGTTTTTTATCCTTATTAAAACAAAGAACAACTTAGAGCTGTTTTAAAAAATAAAAAAAGATATTGACATAAATGTATGCCTACTTGATCCTTTTCAAAATGTTACTTTATATATGAGGTCTAATATTGAGGGGGAATATATGGAAAGACAACTGGGGGGCTAGTAATCTGAATCTGTGCCAGTAATCAGTATTCTGAAGTACATTCTTGCTACTATAATTAAGTCCCATTATTATCTGTGATGCTTGTCCAGCCTTGTAGAACCTGCTTCCCAGAATATTTCTGGTTTACTGAGAACATAAACCATGAACCATATATAATCCCCAGAGGGGTTTGGCAGTGCTAGTGCCAGCCAGGCAGACCTTTGGGTATAATCTCACTTCCCCCATCCCAACCCACAGGGGACTGCAAAGCTCGTAAAAAGTCTGGAAGCCTGGTCTGTATTTGGGAGACAAAGAAACTAAGGGGATAAAAAGGAAAGCTTCCTCCATATTCCTCATTCCTCTGAGTTACCACACTAGTGCATCTGCAATTCTGAACTAAAGGCTCCTTTTCTGAATTCTCTGAGTGCCCGGCTGATTGTTCTCTCACGATGCCTGGCATCTTATCTGAAACATTATTAATTTAAAAATGTAGTGCTCCCTTCGGCAGCACATATACTAAAATTGGAACGATACAGAGAAGATTAGCATGGCCCCTGTGTAAGGATGACACGCAAACTTGTGAAGCGTTCCATATTTTTTTTTAATTAAAAAAAAGTAAAATAATGAATACTTCTGATAAAAGCTCTATTTTTATTTTTTATTAATAAGAATATCCGTGAACACAATATTATAAACTTGCATGTCTTTTTATGCCTCCTGATATTGTCTGTGACATCAAATACTCTATGTTGTCTAATTTAATAAACAAAGAAAATACTTCTTGAGACATTTTCAGAAAGACAGGAAAACAAATTATTTTTAAGTTTGTATTTCTACATATTTCTTAAGATTAACAATTGACTTCTTAGGCAACCTTTTATTTCTCTTAACTCTTTAATTACCAGTAAGCTTTTCCATAAAACAACCCTATGTAGAAGAATTCTATTTCTTTCAGCTTTGAAAGTTCTCCATATTAAAAATTTCTATAAATACCAGTTTTTGAGCAGAGGCCACCATTCACAATACTTACTCTCTAAAAACCTTCCAATTTTCTTTTGAAGTTCAATTTAAAAGTCAACTCTTCTGAAAAATTTCTTGGTGATATCCTACAAACACATTTTATCACTTCCCCTCTTTTCTATCCTTGTATTACACATGCATCCAATATTGCATTCATCATATTATGTATATTTTATAACCATACATCTGTATTTTCTCTACTAATAGCACCTCAAAGAAAACTACTATGTCATTGTTTTCTATGTCTCTCTGAAGTTTAACATACATTTTGGAAGAATGCTGAACGGCATATCTTTCTGTTGAGTTGAGTAAGACATCTCAGAATAAGAAATTGTAAATCACAAGGTTCTTTCTTGATGAAAGAAAAACTAGAATATCCTTAAGACATATCTTCCTATTGAAAATCTTATACTGTTTATCCCAGAATCAAATAATTTCTTTCTTAACAGTGTTTAGTAAATTGGGACAATTCCTTGTCTAAAGATCATCTTTTTCAATACTTTTAGAAAGTCTCTTTGAATCTGTTCATTTATTTACAAATTAACTTACGCATTTAGAGAAGTTTCTTTTTATATATTTTTAATTTCTCTCTTTTTTTTACATATAGTTACTATATTAGTTTAAGAAATTGTGCTATCTGAATTCTATTAGAAAAAAACTTGAGTCTTCAGATTGAATTTAGAAATTTTGTTCTTAATGGAGGTTTGTTTTCAAGTATAAACCTGTATAAAGTATCTGTTATATTTTGGGGTTTTCCTTTCCTGGTTGATAATATTCATTTTATAATGTTGCAAAGACATAAAAATTTAAAAACTCAAAAAAGTAAACAGGCATAACCACATCACATAGATCAAGCTCTTCTAGTACTGACGTACCTTTATTTTCTGCCTTCTTTTTCTTATGTACTTTACTTTTATTTGTGACTTAACTATCCAATTTTCTTTCTCTCTTTTTAAAATTTATTTGACAGAGAAAGAGAGAGGAAGAGAGAGAGAGAGATGTTTGAGAGAAAGAGAAAGAGAGGAGAGAGAGAAAGAGAGAGAGAGAGAGGAGAGAGAGAAAGAGAGAGGGCGAGAGAGAAAGTGAGAGAAAGATGGATGATGATCCAACCAACTGAGAAATACTAGCTAGGGTTCCAATTCTCATTTGAAAAAATCTCAATATTATATCAGAACTATTTTTTCATCATTAAAAATATTTATAATTTCAAAGGTTTCATATTATTGATTTGAATTGACATGTAATAATTTCCCTAACCATTAAATAGGGGTAATGTTTTCAATATTTTTAGCACAAAGCAGAAAGTATTTCTACATATGTTATATTAACTTTGATTATTTCTTTACTGTAAAAGAGAATGAGGATCACACAAATGATAATAACCAATTGATTAATTTAAAAAGTTATATTGGTATATTATCATCATATGTTTATTTCATGATGAAATAACCAGTATTGAGTACTAAATTTAAAATATATGCTAGTTTTATGAGCATGATAACAATTTTGTGAGTTTGAATTTTATTTATTTTCCTAGAGGTCAGGTGCATGAAATTCGTCCATAGGTAGGATCCCTAGGCCTGGCCAGCTGGTGGGATGACCAGCAGGGTGATCAGGGCCCATGCTCACACCTGCCTTGGCCTGGCACTGCCCACTCACCTGACTCACGATCCCACCACCATCCTGTTCTTGTTGGGCCCATCGGGGCTGGCAGTGCCTCCACAACCACCCACTGCTAGTGCTGCCCACCATGTTCCACACTGCCCCCTGGTACTCAACGCTCTTCTAACTCCCAGTCATAGGGACAATTTGCGTATTAGCCTTTCATTACATAAGATTACTAGTAAAATGAAACACCTTTTTGTATGTGTTAGTATAAACTTGTATTGATTGTATATATGTGCTATTTGGGCAATATAGTTTAATTATCCATATAGAATCTCAATTTATTTTAATTTCCTGTTCCAAGTTTGCAAATATTTGCCCCAGAGAACAATTTCTTAAAAGAATTACATTTATTTATGATAAATTTATCTCATCTATATTATGCTAATGAAATGGGAGATATTGATCATTAGTAATTCATGTAGTAATGTTTCCTGAACGTGTTTCCAAAATGAAATAGCACTGTTAAATGGATAATAGTATTATAAGGAATAATTATAATAGACTCCTGATAAATATTTTGATTGACTTATTGAAACATTCAAATAATACTTTGTAACTTATGGAATATGAAACTTTACTATAATCAGACTCTAACACTATCTTACATATGTCATAAAAAGATGCAAAAATTACTAGAGTTTATATTCTTATTAGCAAGATAAAATAAATTTATTAATTAGTTTCTAATAAATTGAATTAGGCTAATAACTATAAAGTAAAGCATAAAAAATAAAACCATTTTAGATGACATAAATATATGTTAGTTTACTATTAGTGGCTGGTAATTTTAGTACATAACTCATGCATACAAAAAGCTTAGACAATGTTTTTTATAATCCAATATATAAATAAGTATTTAAACTATATGACTCTATTTTTAAAATAAAATGAATTTGGAAGCATTTCTTTCTCTTCATTTTTTTTTAAGTTTGAGGAATATTAGTTTTAATTCTTTAAATGTTGACTAGAACTCACCTGTGAAGTCATGGTTCTGGACTTCTCCTTTTTGGAAGGCTTTTTTTTATTATTGATTCAATCTTGTTCATTGTTGTTCCGTTCATACTTTCTGTTACTTCATATTAGAGGTGTATGTTTATAGGAATTTATCATATTTTTCTAAGTTATCTCATTAGTTGGCATATAATTGTTCATAGCAGTCTCTGATGTTCCGTTCTATATTGGTGTTATGACTTATAATGTCTTTTTATTTATCTATAATTTTATTCATTTGAGTGATCTCTCTTTTTCCTTAATCTAGCTCAGTAATTTTTCAACCTGTGTGCTGCAAGAATTTTAAAAAACATACAACACATGACAGTCAGGGGCATTGACCTGTTTTTCCTTAGATTGTCAGATAAAAAATTGACAGCAGCTAACACAATAGCCATCTGGTATGAATTCCCTGTCTTGAACTATAAATATATAGGTCATATTATAAAGTTGCACCTTATTTGTCATGTCGCATAATAAGGTTACACCTGATTAGTTAATTCTTGATAACAGAAATCCTTATATACAAGTATAGGCACTTGAATTTTTAAAAGTCCTTTGGAACAAAAAGGTAGATAATTACTATTACAACTATTTTTTGTAAGTCAATCAAAATTGAAACTTATTTTTAGTTCAGATCAACAAAAAATATGTGTGTGTGCTGCAGAATTTTAGTTATTAGTTTATATGTGCCATGAGATGTAAAGGTTGGAAATTGCTGATCTAGCTAAAGATTTGACAATTTTATCTTTTCAAAAACCAACTCTTACTTTTGTTGATATTTTCTATTGCTTTTCTGGTCTCTACTTCATTTAAGTCTGCACTAGTACTTTTGATTTCCTTCTTTCTTCAAACTTTGGAACTAGTTCATGTTTTCTTTCCTAGGTTCTTGTTATGTAAATATAAATTGTTTATTTGAGGTCTTTCTTTTTTCTTAACAAAGATATTTATCATTATAACTCCCTTCTTTCAAATATTTCTTTTTTGCTTCATTCCATAGATTTTGGTGTGTTTTCATTTTTGTTTGTCTCAAGATATTTTTATTTCACTTTTTTCCTTTGTGATCTATTGATTATTCAGAAATGTGGTAATTTCCACATATTTGTGATTTTCCCAGTTTTCTTCCAGTATACTACTTTAATAGCATTGTTGTTTGAAAAGATAATTGATATGATTTCAGCCCTTTAAATTTGTTAAGATTTGTTTTATAATCTAGATCTATTCTGGAGAATGATCCATGTATACTGGAGAAAAATATGAGTTCTACTGCTGCTGGATAGAACGTTCTGTTTATGTCAAGTAGGTCTATTTTTATCTAAAGTGTAGTTTAAGACTATTATTTCCTTATCAGTTTTCTGTCTAAATGACCTATTTATTGTTTAGAATGGGGTAAGCCTCCCCTGATGTTATTGTATTGTTACTAATTTTTGCTTTCAGATCTTATTCATTTTACAAGGCCAGCACTACCCTAATAGCAAAACCAAATAAGGGCACTACAAGAAAAGAAAATTACAGATCAATATTCCTGGTGAACATAGATATATAAATCCTCAATTAAATACTAGCAAACAAAATTTAAAAGCACGTTAAAAAGATTATATATCATAATAAGGTGTTATTCAATCTTCTGATATAAAGATGAATCAATATAGAAAAATCTATTAATGCAATATATCACATTAACAATATGAAATATAAATATGATCATTTCAAAAGATGTAAAAAAATTGACAAAAATACAATATCCTTTCATAATAAAAAACTTCAACAAATTGGGTATAGAGGAAATGTATCTCAGCATAATAAAGGCCAAACTGCACAGCTAACTCAAAATTCAACCGTGAAAAGTTAAAAGCCTTTTCTCAAGGATTGGGAATAAGACAAGGATGCCCATTCTTACTATTTCTATAGAACATACTGCTGGAAGTCACAGCCATAGCAATTAGGCAAGAAATAATAAATAAAAGGCACCAAAATTGAAACTTAAAACTACCTATGTTTGCAAGTGACATGACCTTTTATATATAAAACCCTAAAAACTCCACAAAAAGGGTTGAAATTAATAATAATTGATAATTTAATTAACATTGTAAGATGCAAAATAAACATACAAAACTCAGTTATATTCCTATGTATTGAGAACAAGCTATCTGAAAAAGAAATTAAGAAAGCAATCTTATTATAATAGCAATGAGAACAATAAAACACCTAGGAATAAATTAATCAGAAAGGTTAACAGTCTGCCCACTAAAAACTATAAGACATTTCCTAAAGAAATTGAAGAAGACACAAATATATTGAAAGATATCTCATGTTCTTGGATTGAAAGAATTAATAATATGAAAATTTCCTTATTACCCATAGTCTATAAATTTAATGCAAGTCTTACCAAAATTCCAATAGCATTTTTTACAGAAATAAAAATGAAACTGTCCTAAAATTTATATGAAATCCCAAAAGATCTTAAGTAATCAAAACAATCTGGAAAAAGAACAACAAAACTAAAGGCATCACAATTCTTGATTTTAACCTATATTATAAGGGTTAAGGGGATAGTTTATATATATGTGCTATTTGGCTCTCTATTAAAACTGTATGGCATTTGCATAAAAACAGACACATGGACCAGTGGAACTGAATGGAGACAGATATAAACCCACACATATACAGTTAATATAGTCAATATGCATAACAAATGTATGTTTTTCACAAAGGTACTAAGGGAATATATAGTTTTTTTCAATAAGTGATGATGAGAAAACTAGAGATCCACATATGAAAGAAGGAAATAGGAAACATGTCTTACACCTCTCATAAAAATTAAATCAAAATGGATCAAAGACCTGAAACTATAAAACTCCTAGAGGAGAACATAAGTAAATAGCTTCTTGATATTGGTCTTGTCAGTAAGTTTTTTGGATATGACACAAAAAACATAGGGCATAAAGGCTTAACTAAACCAGTGGTACTACATCAAAGTAAAAACCTTGGAAATGAAAAAAAACAATCACTAAATTGAAAGGGCAACACACAGAATGGAAGAAAATATTTGCAAACTCTACATAAATAGCATCTATTTTCTATAAATAGATAACATATATATCACTTTTATAATATATATATCACATTTACATTTTAAATATGTAAAATTATATTCCTCAATTATCCTTCAATAAACTTGGAAATAAAGTACACCATATATAATACATATTTACATGAGTAAATTCAAATTCATTATCTTACTACTAGTTAAGTCTCTCAGCTTTTATTATTAAGATCACCACTCATATTCATATAATAAATCTCAAAACTTAGACCCTCCTAAAATAATAAAAGCATAATATGCTAATTAGACCACATAGCTAAACGACTTTCTGGACTTCGTTCTGGAAGTCCTTTTGGATGAAACTGAGGCAGCCAGAGCGGAGGCATAGGTGGTTAGGGATGATCAGAAAGGCAGGTGTGCAGTTAGGGGCAATCAAACAGGCAGACAGACCAGTTAGGGGCAATCAGGCAAGCAGGCAAGTGATTAGAGGCAATCAGGCAGGCAGGCAGGTGAGCAGTTAAGAGCAAGTGGTACCAGATTGCAAGGTGGCTGTCTGACTGCCAATTTAGGCCCAAACCTGCAGGAATCCCTGTGGGATCAGGCCTAAACTGAAAGTTGTACATCCCATGAGGGATCCCGGATGGTAAGAGGGTGTGAGCCAGGCTAAGGAACCTTCCCACCCGAGCCCCAACAGTATATGAATTTCATACAGTGGGTCTCTAGTATGTATATAAATCTTTATCATCAGCAGCATCATTTAAGATGCCTTATCAGGAAGGGAAACTTGAACTAGAAAAAAATGGACATTATAACCATTAATCTGTTTCTACATCAAATTATAAAATTATTTAATTCATTGAATCACTTTTTAAAAAAATGTCTGATAAATGAAATACTAATAAAGAAAGTTGTCACTCTCAACTTTGTAAGGATCCAAATTGAAAGGAGCAACTCCAAATATTATGAGGAATCTAATAGTAATCATTCTTCAAAAAATTTTAAAGAACATTCTTTTGAAATAGTATAATTATTATAGAGAAACCAATATGGCAGCATAGGTGAACATCTAAACTGCTGTCTCACACAATTTGAAAACTACAGCTAACATACAGAATGGACATCATCCAGAACCACAGGAGAGCTGACTGAGTGGAAATTCAACAACTAGAAGAAAAGAGAGGGGCTCACAGAGACCAAGAGGAGCTGTGGAAAGCTGAGGTACAGAGACACTCACGTGAAGAATATGGGCGGTGGGGTGCCTGGCTGGCTTCTTATGGCAGGAGGGAGACAGAAACTCCTGACTGCACTAAACCCCAGTTCCAACTGCACTGAACCCTAGTTCCAGATGAGACTCATACAGGGGGACTCTGGACTGTCATGAAAAGGGAGGAATGAATGGAAACTTAGGGGAGCTGTGAAAGGCAGAGGTCTGGAGGTATGCACAAGTGCACAGAGAGGACTAACTGCTGATTGTCCCGCTGGCTGTCTCTAGCAGGAGGAAGATGGAACCTCCCAACTGCGCTGAACTCCAGTTCTGACTGCACTGAACCCTCGTTTTCGATGAGACCCTGGAGACCCAGACTCATATGGGTCCCAGAGTGCATGAAAACTCAGGGGAGCTGCAAAAGGCAGAGGACTGGAGGCGCACACCCAGGTGCGTGCAGAGAGACCTGCAACAATTTCCGAGGGACACTGAGACCCAGGGGCCTCATACAGCAGGGTTGATGGGAATCCAAGGTTGTCTGCTCAGCCCTGAGACTCTGCCCCATCCAATCAAAGCACAGAGGCTTTTGCAATTTTGCCAGTCTTATCTCATAATGCTGACTTCAGCACAGAAGTTCTCCTGGGGTAGACACAGCTGATCCTCACAGCCAATTATCCTGGAGGTAAATTCCCCCCAGTGATATCAACAACAATCAAGACTTAACTACAACAAGGCTGTATACACAATCCACAAAGGGATGCACCAAGAGTGTCCATCTCAGGTAACTGGGAAGGTGGAACTACTGGGCCATATAGGACAACTAGCACACAAAGCTACTCTACCCACTCAGGGAAGCAGTGAAAATGCAGAGACAAAGAAACAGATCACAAACGAAAGAAATGGAGGAAAACAAATGACTGGATATAGAGTTCAAAACCATGGTTATAAGATTTTTTAATAATTTCCTAGAAAAGGTAAGTAAATTTAGCAAGACCCTCAAGGAGACAAAAAAAAGACCAACTAGAAATTAAACATACACTGACTGAAATAAAAAATATTATACAGAGACCTAATAGCAGACTAGAAGAATGCAAGAATCAAGTCAAAAATTTGAAATACAAAGAAGCAGAAAACACTCAACTGGAAAAGCAAAAAGGAAAAAGAATCCAAAAAATGTGAAGATAGTGTAAGGAGCCTCTGGGACAACTTCAAGCATACCAACATCAGAATGATGGGGGTGCCAGAAGAAGAGATAGAACAAGATATTGAAAACCTATTTGAAAAAATAATGACTGAAAACTTCTCCCACCTGGTGAAAGAAATAGACTAACAAGTCCAGAAAGTGCACAGAACCCCAAATAAAAGGAATCCAAAGAGGACCACACCAAGATACATCATAATTAAAATGCCAAGAGTGAAAGACAGAGAGAGAATTTTAAAAGCAACAAGAGAAAAACAGTTAATTACCTACAAGGGAACATCCATATGATTGTGAGCTGATTTCTCAACAGAAACGATTGCAGGCCAGACAGAAGTGGCAAGAAATATTAAAAGTTATGAATAGCAAGAACCTACAACCAAGATTACTCTACTCAGCAAAGCTATCATTCAGAATTGAAGGGCAGATAAAGAGCTTCAAAGATAAGAAAAAAACTAAAGGAATTCATCAATACAAAACCAGTATTATATGAAATGCTAAAAGGTACTCTTTAAGAAGAGGAAGAAAAAGAAAAAGGTAAAGATAAAAATTATGAACAGCAAATATATATTTATCAACAAGTGAATCTAAAAATCAAGTGAATTAAAAATCTAATAAACAGAATAAACTGGTAAATATAATAGAATCAGGGGCATGGAAAGGGAGTGGTCTGAAAATTCTCAGGGGAAAAGAGGTGAAGAAGGTGCAGGAAGAGACTGGACAAAAATCGTACACCTATAGATGAGAACAATGGAGGAAGGTAAGGGCAGAGTATGGAGTGGGAACCAGGTGGAGGAGAACTATAAAGGGGAAAAAAGGAAACAATTGTAATAATATGAACACTAAAGTTTATTAAGTTAAATAAAAAAGAAAAAAATAGTTTAATTATCTTAATAAAATTGCCTCAATATAAATTAAATATTTTCAAATTGGATCAAGTATAATCTTAATTTGTTTTCTTTTATTTAAATTATCAAGTATAAATTTAACTCAATTTATTCACAAGTGGCTTTTTGAGTAAAATATTCATATGTACATTTATTTAACATGATTATGCATCCTAGATGAGTGTAAAATTTTAATTGTGAGTATAATTATGGTCCGCTGAAAATGCAATATAGCTCTTTAATAGATAGCTCAAATAATATTTTTAAAATATTAATAATAAAGCAAAATCAGAAAACAAAATATCAAAATATGGCAATTTTCTTCCAACATTTAAATCCAACTGACTTATTCTTACGAAATAATTACTCAGCTTGTTTCCAAACATCTCAAATCATTAAAAGGCTAACATTCCTCAGACCAGGACACTTTTTCCTGGATGGCTCTGCATATAGAAAGAAGCATTTCTATACTCAGTGGAACTGTTGTCCTGAAGCATTTGGCATACTCATCATTTTCTTACAACATAAGGTAGCATTCAATAAAATGTTCTTCCTCATGACAACCAATCAGATCACTGGCTTCTCCTCTTGCATAGTAATTTTTCTGGACTAAGCATTATTGTGGCTGCATTTGTTCTACATTTTTTTCTATTTCTAGAATAATCACCACCTCAATTGCTCTTGTAGTAGTACATCTAGCTTATCTACATATATCATGTCCAAGACTGGAGATAATATCTCCTGTAATGCAATCCCATGGACTAGTATATCCCTCAGACAAGATACTTCTAATGGACTGATGTTTATATCCTCTCCCACACCACACAAATTCCTATGTTGAAGTCCTATCCCCAATGTGATTACATTTGGACATAGGGTCTTTATGGAATGAATTAAGGTTAAAAGATGTAATAAAAGTGGGACATTGATCTCCTAGGATTAGTGTCCTTACAAGACCATACAGAAGAACATGCTCTCTCTCCTCCATTGGAGACACAACAAGAAGGCAGCATCTGAAAGCCAGGAAGAGCCCACACCAGGAACAAGATGGCTAATACCTAGATCTTGGTCTTCCCTGATTCTGGAATGATAAAATAAATAAATAAATTTATGTTGTCTAAACTACTCAGTCTAAGATATTTTGTTATTTTGTAGCATATTAATAGTTACATATTTCCACCTAAGGCATCAAAAGAATATACTGAATTACTGCTCATCATGTGATATAGTTATTTCTATCCAATTGACTGTAACATAAAATATCCAAGCCTGTTCCACACATATTACTACTAAGCTGTGTGCTCTGCTCTATTCTAGACTGGTATTTGTTTGTTTTCTTTTAGAGGCCCAGTGCACGAATTCATGCATGGGTGGGGTTCCTAGGCCTGGCTGGCAATCAGGGCTGATCAGAGCCATCTTACCCAGTCCCAATTGGGGCCCAGCCAATCTGGGCCAGGCTGATTGGTGCCTGCTAGCCTGGAAAGGGATGGAAGGGAATGACTATAGGCTGTCCTGGGGGAGGGACCAAGCAGTCACTATGACATACACTGACCAGCCAGCCAAGAGGATGGTCCAGTGTGGGGGAGAGACTATAGGAGGTTGGCTTACCATAGAAGGTTAGCTGTTGGAGTGCACTTACCACAAGGGGGAAGCTCCTGCATTGAGTATCTGCCCCCTGCCTGGTGGTCAGTGCATGTCATAGTGACTGATTGATCAGTCATTCCAGTCATTCCGGTCATTCAGTTATAACAGTCACTTAGACTTTTATATAGATAGATGGAGAGCTTTGTAATTATTGAGCTATCATCCTGCATTTTTGCAAACTCTCTGGCTCCATCTTATCTACAGCTAATGAATTCCTTTACTTTTTCATCCTCCTCATTAGTAAACATGTTCAATAAACTTTAGAATAGGGTTTTCTATAATACCGAAAAAAAGTTTCCTTGAGGTAGGCATCAATATATTAATAGAATTTTAAATTAGCAATATCAAGAAGATTTTCATAGTTTATAGGCCTTTAAAATGTTGCTTATTTTGGGCCAATTTTATACTGTCTTATGTCTTGGTAGTAAATGCTGCTACTACTGTGGTGATTATTATTACTTATTGTAGAATGCCCTTGCCAAATTTCTCTACGGATATTAAACATCTAAAGAATCCTATCTAATAAAGAGGGAATAAGCTCATGCCATCACAAAGATGACAGTACCCACAGCCAATAAGGAGGGAATATACTACTTGACTGCCCTGCCCTCAAAGATGGTGGCTCCCACAGCTACAAGATCGTGGCATCCAGTCCTCTCAACCCCACCTGCCTCCAGAGTCCCCCTGTCCCCTCAGCACCCAGCTGCCCAGGGCTGGCCCGAGGTGCAGACAAGCCTCAGATGGCAACAGCCCAGCCAACACCCAAGGTGCAGGCAAGCCTCACATAGCAGCTGCCCAGCCTCCTAGGGCTACCCGAGGATCAGGTAACCAGGGATGGCCGAAGCTTGCACTGCTGGCAGTGGCAGCAGCAGAGGTGTGATGGAGCATTGCCTTTCCCTGAGCAGTGGGTTGCCTCCTACCCCTGAGGGCTCCTGGACTGTTAGAAGGGGCAGGCTAGGCTGAGGGACACCCCTCCACTGCATGAATTTTCATGCATCAGGTCTCTCGCAAAAACACAATTTGTAAACTCTTAAATTCCTAGTGTCAAGAAACAGCACGGCATATAAGAAGTGCGCATTAACTAGGTTTTATACACTCCCAACTATGCTTTGGACCTCTCTAATGATACTGCAATATCAATGTAATTTGAAGAGTTGGTATTTATTACTAATAGATACACAGTGTGGATGATGGCAGAGGTGCCTACAATCTTACCTAATAATAGACAAACATGTAAATTTATCATACTTCTGCTGTGCCCACGGCCAATCAGAGTGAATATGCAAATTAGAAGGCCAAAGATGGCGGCTGCCCAGCTGTTCCAGGCAGGGAGTGGCCAGGTGGGGCAGGATGCCTGCTATGAGAGGGAAGGTGATGGGGAGTGGGGACCAAAGAGATCTACAGGAGCAGAGTGCCACAGCGAAGACAAGACTGCCGACTCTGGAGTCTGCAGTGAAGACAAAGACAGCAGATTCCAGCCAGAGTCTGCAGCAAAGACAAATATGGCAGACTCCAGCTGGAGTCTGCAGCAAAGCAGCGAAGACGAAGAAGACACTCTGGCTAGAGTGAAAGCCTGGATCCCGGGTGCCAGAGGAAAACCGGTATAGGAAGCCAAGGGAAAAAAGACCTATTACATCTCTTCATGCAATGGACCTCTAGCTGTCTCATAAGTATTTTGAGTTAGTACTTTTATTTTCTACTTTTACTAACATTCTAATATGTATTATATCTTACCTGCTACCATTTTATTAGAAATTCAGTGAATCATTAAAACATGCAAAATTCCATTTGCATTCATTATTTATTTTATGCCACATATTATTTCAAAAATGACTATGATGGCTTGCAAGAATGCAAGTAATTCATAAACACACTATGCACATTTAATATCAGTAAGATAAGTGAGTCAAAGAAAACACAAAACTTGCAAAAGCGAATGGAGCCAGGAATGATGTCAGTACACAAAATATGTACCTTCAAGTCTTAAATACTCTTTAGAGCTGGGCCACAATTTGCTTTTAATAATGGAGCAATTAACAGAAACAGAAAAACATGATTCACAATACATTCCTAACACTGAGGCTCTATTGTTTCCTATCAAGGATTTGGCATCAACCCCCCTTCCAGTTTGACAAAATTGGCATAGGAGGCATGTAGAATACCTCTGGTGCAGTCTCTGTATTTAATCCATGCCCCTGCCCAGTTCTTTCTGCCTATTAATTATCAATCTGAGCAGTAGTCTCCCCTAAAATGTCACTTTTTATCCTGGGCAAATGCAGTAGCCTTGCAACAGGTCTCCTCATATCCATGCTTACCTCACTTCCAGAACCCACTCATACATTTTTCATATCTCAGCCACAGTGACTTTTTAAAGATTAAAATTAGATTCCATTAGGTCATTGTGTTATTTTATTTTAATTATTGCCTTTGGGATAAAGTGTAAATATGGCATAAAAAGTCTTACATAATATGCCTCTCCAAGATCTGAACTTAAAACATTGAACTATTTTTTGTCTGTGTGTGAAGACTGAGGGTAGTTAAATGGGCCTTAGTTTAGTTCCACAAACTTACCCTGGCTCCTCTCAGTTCAGACCCTTTGCCCTTGCTGTTACTTCTGCTTAACTGTTTGTTTTTTCATTATACAAACATCATACATTTAGTGGTGTCCAGAGTTCTTTCAGGTAAGTAGATATCAGAACATTCATCTATGGCAGCAATTTTTAACCTTTTTCATCTCATGGCACACATAAACTTGGCAATTACTAAAGTTCTGTGACACAAAAAAATATTTTGGCCAATCTAAAAAAATATAGGTATAATTTTTATTTGTTTACACCAACTAATACTAATGAAAAAATAATAATAATTATCTACGCTATTTTCTCCAAAGTAACTTTTTAAAAAATTAGGTGCCTATATTTGTATATAATGATTTCTGGTACCAAAAATTAACCAATCATATGTAACCTTATTATGCAAAGTGACAAATAAAATATTGTGGGAACCTCTTTCCACGTCCCGCGTGGTTCAGGGTTCCTGGGTCAGGGTTCGGGTTCTGAAGGAGGCCGCACGCAAACGAAATGAGAGACTAGAAAGCATTAATTTGGCGATATTGGGGGGCCAGGCGGGAGCCTTCCTCTAGTGGAAAGGATGGCCACTTTCCTTTGGTCTTGCCATCCCTTTTCTTTAGGTTTGGGATACACCCTTTTCCCTGAAGCAGGCAATTTCAGTAACAAGTAGATTATCTTATCAGTCAGGATTGACATGATTATTTGATGGGGAAGTTCATTGTCTCAATTAGATAGGGAGTGGCTGGTTTTGACTTTTCAGAGCTTCAAGGTTGACCAGCCTTCTAGCCTCCTGTTTTCATCCATTTAGTGAGAACAATGTTTTGGTTTCCAACAAAATATCAACTTTATTATAAAACCTATATATGTATGGTTCAAGACAGGCATTCTCACTGGACAACTATTGTAGTGTTGGCTGCTGCCAATTTTTTATTTGACAATCTAAGAGAAAAACAGTAAGTGCCCCTGACTCAATGGACATATATGGCATGTTTTAAAAATTCTTGTGGCACACCAGTTGAAAATTGCTGATCTACAGGGTACTTTCAATTGCTTACATGCTATACAACATATATATCATAAATCAGAAAAATCTCTTTTGAGTATGTAGGATAAGTTTTAATAAATCTGCTGATTAATTATTTTGATTAGGTTGTCTAAATAATACTGATATCTCAAGAGTGTTAGATTAACTCTTTATCATCAACTCAAAAAGTTTATCTTTTTTCTTAGCATAAAAAATAAGTATTCTGCATTGCTAATTATAACTTAACTTAATAAGTGATAATTATATGTATCACAAATATAAAATATTTAACCCTTATAATAACCGTGTAGACAAAATTATTAATAATACAAAAGCAAAGCTGGGACATAGAAAACAAATTTGATATTCTATAAAAGTAAAATTTATTTAACAATCACATTTCTACTGCTTATTCTATAGAGCTATAATTTAACTTTTTTACTTCTTTGTAACTTTATGAAGTAATCATCTAAAGATTCTTTGGGGAAAGCAGACTATAAAAATATTTGAGCTTCCTCTCAAATGACCTCTAAAACCCAAGAAAATATATGTAAGTTACCATATTGAAGGGATATATTAGATACAAGTGTATTAATAACACATTGTCTTTTATAAAGAAAATTATAAGTGTAGTAATAATCATACTTCAAAAGTTATATTTTTAAATTACTTTATAAAAAGATAGTCACAGTAATAAACTGTTGATCTTAATAATTAAATAAAATGAATTAGATCAGAACAATATGATGTTTTAAAAACACAAAATAAGGAAGAAAGGTCTATTTTGGAAACTTTTTTTAAGGATGGAAAGGAAGTGCTATTTAAATAAAAATAAAGTGTTAGCATAGTGGATTTAATAGTCTTACAATATTTTATTCCAAAATAAAATTTTATTGAAAATTTGATCCCTGGTGGATTTACACAATCTAAGTAATGTTATGTCAGGCAATAATAAACAAGACCAATTGAATTTACATTAGAAAATTATCAAAAGTATGAGTGTTAGAATTTAAAAAATGTGCTTGTTGTAGAAAAGGAATGGAGAAAAGAGAAGGAAATTAGCAATAATTGTTAGTGCTCAAAGAAAACATTTTTATACAATCTGAAGGCTATATCAAATGCAATTACTGTGTCATGACAATGTAGGTATTGATATTGACATATGATCAGATCCATTTTTGACCAAAATAAGAATACAAGCAGTTATCTAATATTAGATGTTAGATATGCCCTTGAAAGTAATGGGTAAAAATGATAAGAATAATCACACACACACACACACACACACACACACACACACACACTGTTGTGGGGCGACCCAGGTGGGACTCGAACCCACCCGCGAAAGACGACCACCAGACAGCCAATTGGAAAATTTAGGAAGCCTTTATTAGGAACTGGTGTCCGGGCTCACGATTCCACTGACACAGCAGGGAAGCACGAGAGGCCTGAACTTCTGCAGCAAATGCCTTTTATCCTCAGTGCAAGAGGACTTGGCTAACTTTAATTGGCTAAGCATTACTCTTTATCTAAACTCTGATTAAGCAAGCAGCTTGGAATGCAGATGTCCTTCTTAGGGTCGTTTATCAGACCCTGTGGTTTCTCAGAGCTGGGTGTGCCTCGGGTACCTGGTGTTTGTGTACGAAACACCAGTTCCTGGTTTTACTGCCTCCAGGCCTGAGGTCACCCTGACCTTAATTCGACTCCTTATGGGGGGAATGCAGTCTGGTCCTTGCCCCTCCACATTCCCTACTGGTCTTATAGGGGAATCAAATCCTTGATTCCGACTGTTCCCACTCCCCTTCTGCTATGGGCTGGTTGTGGGCGTGTAGGACGATGAGCTTTACAGCCTGGATCCTTTGTTGTATAAAGGAGGTTAATCCCCTAATAATGCAGGGCCCTATCAGGGGTATGAGGATGAGGAGCGTGAGGGGCCCCGCTACAGCAGTGAGCAATGTGGTGAGCCATGGAGACCAGTTAAAAAGGTTTTCATACCAGTTCCCCTCCTGCTTAAGCTTTTCTTCTCTGTCTAGTATATGCTTTCTCAGTTGGCTTAAACTCTCACAGATTACACCTGAATGGTTAACATAAAAGCAGCAAGTTTCCCCTAAAGCTAAACATAGTCCACCTTGTTTTAGAAAAAAGAGGTCTAGTCCTCCTCTATTCTGCAGTACGACTTCAGCTAGGGTGCTAAGGGAATTTTCTAATCTACCAATGTTCTCTTCTAGGGTACTAAGATCCTGGTTAATCTGTTGACTTAGCTGTTTGTAATTATCCTTCCCTGTAATTAGTGCAGTAGATCCTATGGCCGCCAATCCAGCTATGCCTAACCCTACAAGCAGTGGGACGAACACCGGTGCTCCTCGAAATCTCTGTGGTTAGAGTCCGAGGTGTTCTCGGCCGTATAATCCTACTAAACCATAGTTGGGGGTCTACGGCTCTCCATGGGGCGAGGGTCTCGCAGCCCCATGCGGCACAGTAGTAATCTTCCTCCCCCCCACATTTGGGAGGTCCCTCCCGTGGACAGATATAATGGGGGGACCTCCACAGCCCTTGTTCAAAACTAAGCTTCCCACATCCATATGATTTAACCCCGGCTCGGCTCCCTCGGGCCCCCGTTGGAGAGTTGTTCCAATTTTCCCCAAATATCTTACATAAGTCAGTTTTTATCTGGGGAGCCCCGGGGGTGGCAACATTACCCACAATTTTTCCATCCACGGTCCGAGTTACTTCCCACACATATGTGGGAGCTCGATGGGGGTTCCCGGTCATCCTCAGTATACAGTTGGTGAGGAGAAAGAGGGAGAGGAACTCTGCAGTCTGACCTTGAGGGGATCCCCCGTGTGAGCTACCCTCCATTGTCCTGTATCTTCAGCCTTCTTTATTTGAGTTCCGTGAATCCAATGCTTCTTCCCGGCTACCTTGACAGCGGTGGGGTGCTCAGGATGACTTGGAAGGGTCCGTCCCATCGAGGTTCAAGGGAGTCCGGGTTGTGTCTCTTTATTAAGACCAAATCTCCAGGTTGGCAGGCTGGGGTGTGGTCTACGTCTCCCGAGGCAGTCCGCTCCGGGTGGGCAGCTCGCACTGTCTTGTGAATAGCTGCTCGACTGGTTTGTAGAGGCTGTAGAGACCTGAGGAGATTTCTGTTAGAAAAGGCGGCCAACTCCTCCTCCCTTAGGCATGGGAGGAGAGGCAGAGGCAGTCCAAATATAATCTCAAAAGGAGTCAGTCCTTTTATATATGGGGTACACCTAGCTCTAAGCAGGGCAAAGGGAAGGAGACTCACCCAGTTTTCGCCAGTCTCTAATTTCAATTTGGTTAAAGTCTCTTTTAAAGTCCGATTCAGCCTTTCTACCTGCCCAGAACTCTGAGGTCTATACACACAATGTAATTTCCAGGAGATCTTAAGGATCTCTGCCACCGATTGAGTGATTTTGGCAATGAATGCCGGGCCATTGTCGGACCCCATATATAGTGGTAGGCCAAACCGGGGGACAATTTCAGAGAGGAGCTTTTTAACTACTACCTGAGCAGTCTCTGATCTGGTCGGGTAAGCTTCAGGCCAGCCAGAGAAGGTGTCTACCATTACAAGGGGGTACTTGTATCCTCCCTGTGTGGCAGGTAGCTCGGTGAAGTCCACTTCCCAGTGTTCTCCCGGGCTGGAACCCCGGAACCTTTTGCCTCTTGGCTCAGCTATCGGGGGGTCCCTGGTTTACCTGGGCACAGATGTGGCACCACTGGCCGTATCCTTTGCTATTTGCCACAGCCGAGGGATGTGGTACCTTGCCCCCAAGAATTCTGCCAACTTGGTTCCCCCGAGGTGGGTCTTCTTATGGGTCTGGAGGGCGATTGTGCGCCCTAGAACTTCCGGAAGAAAAAGCTTCCCACTTGGTAGTTAAAGCCAGCCGGACGGTAACTCCCGAGCTTGCAATCTGTCAGCAACCTTTTTCTCCTCAGCTGAGTAAGTGGGGTTCGGCTCTAGTTCTATCTCGGGAACCACCGTCAACACCTGTAGGGGCTCTACTGGTCTTTTGGCAATGTCCCTTGCTGTCTTGTCTGCAAACCTGTTTCCCCTCGACACTGGAGAATCATCTGTCTGATGCCCTCGGCAATGGATGACACCAATCTCCTTCGGCCCCCATATGGCTGATAGGAGGTTTAGAATCTCCAGTGCATGATTAATGTCCTTTCCCCCTGAGGTGAGCAGTCCCCTTTCCTGGTACAGGGCCCCATGGACATGTACAGTGGCGAAGGCATATCTAATGTCCGTATAGATGTTTATCCTTTTCTCCTTTCCCCAGCGGAGAGCCTGTGAGAGGGCTATTAGCTCAGCCTTTTGGGCGGAGGTACCATGTCCTAGGGCCTGCGCCCAAATAACCCTGTCCTCGGTTACAACTGCTGCCCCAGCGTATCGCGTTCCCCCTTCCATAAAACTGCTGCCATCATTAAAAAGTGTCTCATCTGGGTCCCAGAGGGGCACATCCATGAGGTCGGGGTGCAGGGATGTAAGGGCAGTGAGGACCTCCTCACAGTCATGCAGGGGCTCTGGTCCTCCCCTTCATCAGGCAACAAGGTGGCCAGGTTTAGCGTGGTGGTCTTCAGGAAGCTTACGCAGGGTGGGTCTAGGAGGAGGACTTGGTATTGAGTGATGCGGACATTTGAAAGCCACCGCTGGGGGGGACTACTTAGGAGGTTTTCCACATTATGGGGTGCAACCACCTGGAGGTCCTGTCCAAACGTTAACTTGGAGGCCTCCCTCACCAGTATGGCTGTTGCCGCAATGGCTTTCAGGCAATTTGGCCATCCAGCTGCCACAGGATCAAGTCTTTTGGACAAGTAGGCCACTGGCTGTCTCCAAGGGCCCAGAGTCTGAGTGAGCAGGCCCTTGGCCACCCCCTTCGATTCAGCAACCAACAGTTGGAAAGGTTTGGCCAGGTAATGGAAGGCTAGTGCAGGGGCACTGATAAGGGCCCGTTTTATGCTTTTAAAAGCCTCTTCCTCCTCAACAGTCCAAACCAGGTCAGGGTCTTTCCCTCCTGTGGCCGCATACAAGGGCTTGGCAATTTTAGCAAAACCTGGAATCCACAGCCTGGAATCCACTGCCCCTAAGAATTCTCTGACTTGCCTTTTCGTCTTTGGGATGGGGATAGATTTGATGGCTTGGATTCTGCTGCCAGACAAGGTTCGCTCACCTCTTCGGATATGATAGCCCAAGTACGTCACCTCCGTGGAGCAGAGTTGTGCCTTTTTGGCCGAGACATGGTACCCCAGGTTGCCCAACGTGTGCAACAGGTCCCTGGTAGCGGCTCGACAGGTTTCCTCCTCCTCGGTGGCCAGCAGGAGATCATCCACATACTGGAGTAGAGTAACGTCTGGGTGGCTGAAACGAAAGTCCCTCAGATCTTGGCTTAACGCTTCATCAAACAAAGTTGGGGAGTTCTTAAACCCCTGAGGAAGGCGAGTCCAGGTGAGCTGCCCTGACTCTCCTCCCTCCGGATCAGTCCACTCAAAGGCAAAGATAGGTTGGCTAGAGGGGGCCAAGGGTAAGGAGAAGAAAGCGTCCTTTAAATCGAGGACGGTGTAGAAGCGCTGCCCAGGTTTCAAATGACTCAGAAGAGTGTAGGGGTTTGGGACCGTGGGGTGCATAGTCTCTACCCTCTTGTTTACTTCCCTCAAATCCTGTACAGGCCGAAAGTTGTCAGTCCCCGGCTTCTGGACTGGGAGGAGTGGAGTGTTCCAGGCCGATTGGCAGGACACCAGAATCCCTGCATCTTTCAGTCTCTTTATGTGCTCCGCCACCCCTAGCCCCGCCTTTTGGCTCATAGGATATTGGCGAACCCTAATGGGGGTGGCGGTGCTGAGGAGCTGGACTATACCAGTGGTGCCCTGTGCCCCGCCAGTCCAGGGGGGTTACCCTTGGCCCAAACTTTGGGTATTTCTTGCCGGAGTTCCTGGAGGAACGCGCTCTGGGTCCCGACCCTGCCCGGGGACTCGTGCAGCTGGTACTCTTCTTCCAGGGGGCAGGTGAGAAGTAAGACAGTCTGTCTGGCCGACCTCTGGGCTCCTAGGGTTATCTGTGGCTCTTCCCCCTCAAAGGAAATGGTGGCCCGGAGTTTGCTGAGTAAGTCTCGGCCCAACAAGGGGTATGGGCATTCAGGCATTACAAGAAAAGAATGAGTCACTGTCCCAGCCCCAAGGTTGGAGACTCGGGCCTGGGTCCACGGATAAGTCTTTACCTTGCCCGTGGCACCTTGGATCGGGACTCGGGTCCTTGAGACCAGGCCCTCGGGGTTCTGTAAGACCAAGAAAGTGGTGCCCGTGTCTACTAAGAAATCCACAAGCTTGCCCCCTACATCTAGCGTTATCCTGGGCTCTCGGGGGCCTACAGAGTCCTGACCTCCTCAGTCCACTTCCTCTACCAAGACCGGGGCAGCCTTCTGAGGCCTCTTGGGACAATCTGTCTTCCAGTGTCTCTCCTCCTTGCAGTATGCACACTGATTCCGCCCCAGTCTAGGTTTACCCTTGGCTTCTCTTCTTCCCTTGGGCAGGTCTGCCCATCTGTCTCCTTGGTCTTCTCTTTCTTTCATTGCCAGGAGAACCTTTGTCATCCTCTGATTTAATGCCACACTGGGGTCCTCTCGATTGTCAAAAATGTTCTGGGCTACCTCGACCAGCTCTGAGAGCGACTTTCCTGCAAAGCCTTCTAACTTTTGTAACTTTTTTCTAATATCTGGGGCCGACTGGGCTACAAAGGCCATGGTGAGTGCCCGCCTGTTTTCCGGGGCGTCGGATCAATAGGAGTATATGTCCGGTACGCCTCACATAACCTTTCGAGAAATGTGCAGGCCCTTCACCCGGCCCTTGTACTGTCTCTGTTACCTTGGAGAGGTTTGTGGGTTTCCATGCAGCCGCTCGGATACCCCTCAAGAGAGTCTGGCGATACCGATCGAGAGCCTCCTTACCTCTATCGGAGTTCACATTCCATGCCGGCCTCCCTGCAGGGAAAATGGCTTCCACCCGATCTGGATCCGAGGTGGGCTGCCCATCTGGTCCGAGGACCAGTTTCCTGGCCTCTACCTTAATTCTCTCTCCCTCCTCCGACGTAAAAAGGGTCTGGAGGAGCTGCTGGCAATCGTCCCATGTTGGCTGATGGGTATAGAATACTGATTCAAGAAGGGTAATGAGGCCCTGAGGGTCCCGGGGGAAAGAGGGGTTCTGATTCTTTCAATTATAGAGGTCACTGGTAGAAAATGGAACATAGACCATAAAAGGCTGCCCATCCGGTCCGAGGTCAGTAGGCCCTGCCTGACGCAGTGGTAAGACAGGGGCCAGTGGGGTGACTGGCCTCGCCCCTCCAGACTCCCCGCTGTAAGCGGTCCCTGCACGGGTGTGGGAAGGGCTAAAGGGATTGGTGCTGGAAAGGGACGAATAAAGACCTGTCTTTTCCGATGGGCCCGTGGCCATTCCCGACTGAGTCCCCAGAGACCCTTGTGGGGAAGTGCCCGTCCCGACAGGAGTAACCACGCCTGATGACGCCGAAGAGGCCCCCGCCTCTGGTGGCGGGGAGACTGGCGGCGCATAAGGAGGCTGACACCGCCCTGGGAGGTCGCTGCTAAGACAGGTTTAGCCGCAGCTCTTAATTTGGCTTTCTGGGATTGGGCCACAAGGATCATCCGTCTCTTTTCCAATTTCCCTTTCAGTTTTAGGCAACCTTTTAACCACCGGGGACTATCAGTCACAATATCAATCCATATGTCAATATAAGGAATTTGGTCTGGGTGGCCTGGGTCGCCATAAACTACCCGGCGGACCCCTCACGCTATGCTTAAGTCGAGAGTCCCAGTGGATGGCCACCCCACCCTAAAAGTGGGCCATTCCAATTCACAGAATTTTTGGAGAGTGAAATCGTCAACCGGCACTCCATAGTCTTCCACCCGTTCCCTAAACTCCTGAAAATTTTTAAGGAAACATTGAAGAGAAGTAGGGGTTCACTGATATTTACCTTACAGCATTGTTGGAGAAAAACATGTAAAATAAAGAAGATGCTCAGAATGGATATATGACTATGATTACATATTTTGCTGCTACATTAGTAGGAAATATTCAATAACCCACTTTATTAGCCAGATACTAGTATCATTCATGTAATAAACTAAGTTCTGGTAAGAATTAAATAAGGAGCTTTGGTCAGGCTTTCTCTGCTATTGTTCTCAGCTGCTACTATGCCCCCTTAAGTTCCTCTCTTCAGGATTTCATTATTTGACCATGTTCAGTATGTGGAACCAATACCACCCCAAATGAAACTCCATAGAAATTTAAAACAATGACAGTGGAATATGTGAAAGTGACAATGGTTGACAATGATTATAGAAAGATTGAAAATAATATACAGAAGCGAGAAGTAGTTCTCTATTAGGACAGTACTATTTGGATGGATCTTTTCTATTTCCAGAATATAATATTCTTATCTCACAATTTCAGCACATATGCACAAAACAACAATGTGCATTTACCATTGCTTGGATTATCCATGGGGTTTACACATCTGTGGAATCAAGGAATTATTAAAAAATAGTGAACATCATTTGTGGGATATAATGAACAACATAAACTGAAGAACAAAAATAGATCCAGATATAGAGAAACATCAATCAGAACATCAAACCTCAGGGAAGGTAGTGGAGGGTGGGGATAAAAGGAAAATCAACCAAAGGACTTGTATGCATGCATATAAGTCTAATCAATGGACACAGACACCAGGGATGTGGGGGGCATTAATGGGTGATGGAAGGTAGTGGGGGGATAAGGACACATATGTAATACCTTAATCAATTAAAAAAAATTAAAAAAATAGTGAACACTTAGCAGCAATAGTTGGTGAATTTCAAGTCTGTGAACAGGAATTAACAGAGTTCATTTAAGGAAAATAGGTATATGAGCTTGAATAAAATGAAGTATTTATATTGCTTGGCATTGTGAACACCATGTCACTTTTTATCATTGATACTAGTGTTTTTTATTCTGTGTCTTTATCTCTTTTTTAATTGTTCTCTGCTTCATAGGGTCTCAGTGAATCCCTGAATAATTGAAAACATCTATCTCCCCAATGGTTGAGCTCTGGTCACTGTAGGACTCAAAAAGCTCAGTAAACTGATCATTGTATTTATATAAAAGTATAAGATTTTAAGATGGATGGCACAGCATCAGTGCTGCAACCTCCTTTGACTTGGATAATTACTTTAAATCATTTTTATAATGCAATGTGTGTCTCTAGTGCTAGTTACGATAGTTTAGGTATTAAAACCTAACATAGATCTGGTCTACTGTCATAGTAATAATTCTCTTTGTCTCCCCATATAGAAACTATCCCTTTAACCTTTTAAATACTATTATAACTAAAATAAACAAATTATTTTAAAATGTATCATTGCCAATGATATAGTCATAGAACAAAATTTCAAAAGAAGGAGATTAAGTGAAATATTAGTTATCAGAATCAGGAGACTAGCAATAACATTTGTATGATAAGATTAAATAACACAGCAGGCTAATTCTAGAACAAGACAGAGAATAATCAATTATATTATCATGTGCACTTCTACACAGTCCTGTGCCCTAAACATAACACAATTCTTTAAAATATGTGTTTATCTTTTTTTTTCTATGAAATAAGAGAAATATACTTTAAAATACATGGTTAATTTGCTAATAGTATTGCACTTAAACTGAGTAGAATCATTTTACCGGTTTTGGAGAAAATTATTACTTTGTTTATTTTTCTTCCTCATTTCTTTAACATATACAATTAAGACAAAGGTCAATAAAATCTTAAATATAGAAATATGTATCATTTTAGAAAAATTAGAAACTAATTGTCTAAAGCTAGAAAACCTATATCCGAGTGCTACAATATCACCTGGGAATCCAGCAGCTCTTCATCTTAGTTGGCCACAATCTCCCTGGCTTTCAGAGTTAAAAGTTATGGGACTTATTTTCCTGGCTCTGGAGCCCTAGGCTGGACAGGATTCGGGTGGGACTGGGATCCCTCACTCCCTGGAGGTTACCTCTGTAACTAAAATATTCCTCCTAATATGAAACTGCCACAGGTAGTGTGGGACCAGCCTGTTTGGAGTCTCCACCCCTCCTACCAGTGGCTCCTTCTTTATTTCCTTAGTTGTAGGACTTCTGTTAAGGTAGATATTAGATGGTTCTCAATGATTGTTATTCTGTAGTTTAGTTGTAATTTAGTGTGGCTATAGGAGAATGTGTGTTTGCATTTACCTATACTATCATCTTTTTTTTTGAATAGTTATTTTTTTATTTATAAATTAAATCTTTATTATTCAGATTATTACATTTGTTTCTCTTTTTTCCCCTCCATAGCACCCCTCCACCCAGCTCCCACCCCTCCCTCTGCCCTTAGCTCCCTCCCATTGATCTCATCCATAGATGTATGATTTTTTGTCCAGTCTCTCCCTATACACCCCTCACCCCTTTCCCCCTGAGAATTATCAGTCCATTCCCTTTCTGTGCTCCTGATTCTATTCTATTCACCAGTTTATTCTGTTCATCAAATTTTTAGTTCACTAATTTTTAGATTCACTTACTGATAGATATGTATTTGTTGTTAATAATTTTTTGTCTTTTACCTTTTTCTTCTTCCTCTTCTAAAAGAGTACCTTTCAGCATTTCATATAATACTGGTTTGGAGTTGATGAACTCCTTTAGCTTTTTCTTATCTGTGAAGCTCTTTATCTGCCCTTCAATTCTGAATGATAGCTTTGCTGGATAGATTATTCTTGGTTGTAGGTTCTTGCTGTTCATCACGTTGAATATTTCTTGCCTCTCCCGTCTGGCCTGCATCGTTCCTGTTGAGAAATCAGCTGACAGTCGTATGGGTGCTCCCTTGTAGGTAATAAACTGTTTTTCTCTTGCTGCTTTTAATATTCTTTCTTTGTCTTTTGCTCGTGGTATTTTAATTATGATGTGTCTTGGTGTGGTCCTCTTTGGATTCCTTTTATATGGGGTTCTGTGTGCTTCCTGGACTTGTAAGTCTATTTCTTTTACCAGATGTGGGAAGTTTTCAGTCATTATTTCTTTAAATAGGTTTTCAGTATCTTGCTCTCTCTTTTCTTCTGGCACCCCCACAATTCTGATGTTGGTATGCTTGAAGCTGTCCCAGAGTCTCCTTACATTATGTTCACATTTTTGGATTCTTTTCTCTTCTTGCTTTTCCAGTTGAGTGTTTTCTGCTTCTTTATATTTCAAATTTTTTACTTGATTCTTGCCTTTCTCTAGTCTGCTGTTAGGACTCTGTATAATATTTTTTATTTCAGTCAGTGTATGTTTAATTTCTAGTTGGTCTTTTATCATCTTTAGTTGGACCTTTTCCATCTCTAGTTGGTCCTTTTTCATCTCCTCTTGGCTCTTGCTAAATTTATCCAACTTTTCTAGCATATTCTTGAAAAACCTTACAAGTGTGGTTTTGAACTCTATATCCAGTCTTTTTTTTCCCTCCATTTCTTTTGTTTGTGATCCCTTCCCTTGTCTCGGCATTTTCACTATGTTGGGGAAACTTCTGTGTTGAATTCAGCCTTGTGAAACCAGACTTACAAAGCCACAGAAGCCTCTGTTGAGCTTGGGAGGGGTGGAGTCTCAGGGCTTAAGGGACCACCTTGCCTTCCAGTCGGCCCCGGCCTCCCCAGCCCCTGAGCTTCACGTGACTGGGTAATCCTTGGAGCGGTCCTTGTGCGTGCACCCGCAGTGTTTCTAGACCACTGCCTTTCCAGTTCCCCTGTGCGCCAGGACCACACGAGTGGTCCAGGGTTTCCAGGTCTAGGTCTCCAGGGTTTCGCCTGAAAGAGGGGCCCAGTGGACTCAGAAGTGGCTCAGTTCGGAGGGTCTGTCTCCTGCTCACTCGCGAAAGCCAGCGGCACAATCAGCAGTCTGTCCTTCACGCAGCGCCGTGCGCGACCAGACCTCCGATCTTTTGCGACTCCCCTAAATTTCCGTGCACCTCTCCCTTTTCACAGTCCAAACTCACCCCGTATGAGTTTTGGCTGGATCTGGGGTTTAGTGTCGTAAGATAAGGGGTTCAATGCCGTTGGGAGTCTCCGTTTCCCTCCTGCCAGAGAAAGCCAGCCAGGTACTTGGGCACCCAGATACTCTCAGCACTCGCATCTCCGTACCTCAGCTTTTTGCAGCTCCTCTGGGTTTCTGTGAGCCCCTCTCTTTCCTTCTAGTTGTAGAACTTACACTCAGCCAGCTTTCCTGTGGTTCTGGATGATGTCTGTTCTGTCTTTTAGTTGTAGTTTTGAAATTGTTGTGCGAGGCAGCAGTGTAGGTGTTAACCTATGCCGCCATCTTGGATTCTCCTATACTATCATCTTGATCAAAAGTTAAAAATATTTAATTTTTTATATATTTTGTGAGAAATGAAATTAAGCTACAAGATATAAAATATATCTTAGCAATTATATCTACCTAGCAAAGCAGACAGTTTTAACTATAACAAATGTTATTGTATTATTATGAAATATTTTAACACTTAATATAGTATTTTATATAAGTGAAATTAATAATCTGAGAAAATATTTGTAGTACCTTTATTATAGTTCTTACTTTTCTATTGATATTTTCTTAACAGAATTTTTAAAGATTAATATCAATGTTCATTAAATGTAACAGGGAGTTTCCTATATATCAAATTCTACTGTGAAGGATTATGTAAGATTTAATATTAACTAATAAAATGCATTCAACAATGAGAAAAAAATGCATTAAATGTCACCAAACATACAAATATTATTTTATGTAAGTCAATAATAAATCAGTCAATAAACTATTTTACGTAATGATAATATAAATATTTTATTATAAAAGTCAAAGTTCTCCTGCTAACAAATGATAATGTAATTGTTACCTGTAAACATTAAGTTCAAAGGAGTATGTGGCTTAAAGTTTACCTGATTTGAATATTAAGAGCCTTGAGTAAATCTCTCAGTCCTTCATGCAGAGAACAAAAGTTATTATTACCCTCCGTGAATATAATTTAACATTTAGCAATATGGACAATATTTTATCTGCTAATAAATAGAAGTCTTCTTAGACTATTTTGAGCATATTGATTATTGGAGAATCTCAATCTTGTCATATTTTTACAATCCAGTCAGCATAAGAAATATGAATTGTTTCATAAATGAGACACATATTATTGTTATTGCAAGTGTTATCAAATTAGTGAATATGATCAAAAGATTTTTTTTCTAAATGAGAAGGAAAACTACATTATATTTTTAATTTTAGGCGTTTCTTTACTGTCATTTATCTTTTGTAAATAACATCGTTGGCTTTTAAAAATTAAAAAAACATGACATTGCCATATAAAATATGAAGAAATGATCAAGTTTGAAACCCTTATAGTATATTTAATACATACTTAAATTATTTATTAAATTATTTATTATTTGTGAAAATAGACTCATTCACCTCAACTGTATACTTGAAGCACTGATTTCTTACAGTATAGTACCTGTGTTTATTGTACTGTATCATGCCCCACAATTACATGAGACATGTATGTCTCCCAGAAGAACATTTTTATACATTTTGGAATCCTCTCCAAAACACAGAATTATGATATCATAGGTGTTTAATAATGATACAAACTTTTATACCTCTCAGCTATGTATGACAATGACTATCACTCTTTCTTCTTTAGGCTATACTCTTATAGAGAGGCTCCTGAAATATGTATTGGACAGTGTGAGTTCTGCAACAGGCTACTGATATACCTCCTGAATTCTTTCTTTGCTTTCTATCCCTTTCCTTTCCACTCCCTTTCCATTCCTTCTTTTGTGAATAAGACCTTTTGCTATATGCTACAGAACAGAACTTCCCAACAGCTCATGGTGCCTTGCAGAGGCTTATAGATAAATCATAAAGACTGACTTCAGTGTTTGAGATGGACAAGTAAAGCTTAGAAGCTTTAGAAACTCTTTGGACTATACTTTCAGACTAAAGTAGATTTTTTTTCCTAGCTTCTCTGAGGAAGACCAGGATTAACAGAATCAAACTATACTATGTTGTAAACAGTGAACATATTGAAGATAATAAGGACTCACTGCTCTTCTACAAGGTACACAAAGGTGTTCTATCACATAGGTGTCTACGTTAGCAGTCAGCTGCACAACACAAACCTGGAATTTCTGAAGGAATTCCTCTTCTCAGTGTTCATGGAGCTTGTCATTCAATCTAAGGTACTGCCAACCAGTGACCAAAGAATAGGGAAGTTGAGTGGAGTTCCTAACAGATGACTCTTCACCATTTCTTGCACTTGGCTGTAATGTAAATCAAGCATCACTATTTTGAAATACTTAACATGAAAAACGTTGACTATGTCTAAAATTCATACTCACAGTTACAAGAAAGTTCAATATAAAGTTATAAATTAAGAAGACAAATTATTTAATAACTAACTCAGGAATAGTGTTAAATTATTACTAAATAAGCAGCTCATGTTTTTATCGCCAACCCCTAAACAATGTTTTTCATAGATTAGAACTAAAAAATATGTAGAGTCACAACTAAAAGTCATAAAAATTACATTTAGCTATTCATTGCATAAAACCTGACTTAAGAAAATAATGTACACAAGAAATTCAAATTTATCTTCTAAGGAGAAAACATTATTTTGAGATTTGATATTTATTCATCATTTGCTATTTTCCTTACTACTCTGTAGTTAATTATTTTTATAATAATTATTTAATACTAGAGTCCCTGTTCACAGATTCATGCACATTGAAAGGAAATTGATTAGAAGGTGGCCAGTGGGGCAAGACTGGGTGAGAGGGCCTGGACACACCCTGGAGCCAATCTCCCTTGGTACCTTCCTGGCCAGTCGCAACTGGGGCAACACCAGGTCTTGAAGGGCGTTTGGGGAGTGAGAAGGGTCCTTCTAGCAGGTGGGGTCCCTCAGCCTGGCCTGTGGGGATTGGGCCAAAACTAGCAGTCCAATATCCCCTAAGGGGTCCTGGAGTGCGAGAGGGCACTCTGCAAAATTGCTGTCACTCTACAGCTCTTGTGATGAGCATCTGCCCTGGATCTGCCCTGGTAGTCAGTGCACATCATACCTACCATCTGGTTGGTTGCTTAGCCTTTTGTGTGTATATATATATATATATATATATGTGTGCATGAAAATTCATGCACTGGGCAGGGTGGGGGGTCTCTTTAGCCTGACCTGCACTCTCTCAGCAGTCTGGCTTCCCTCTGCGGGAGGTGACCTGGAGGGCTGACCTGGAGGGAAGATGGCACCTCCTTGAGCCCCCATCACCCTGCTGCAGCCTCCTCCTGTCCTTTCTCTGTGGGATTGGCCCAGCACAACCCCCATCACCCCACTGCAGATGAGCTGGTGGCCTCCCTCTGTAGGAGGCAACCAGGTAGGCCCCCCAATTGCCCCTCCATCATGGCTGGTCTCTGCCCCCCCCCCCACCATTGTCGATCCCTGCCTCCACCTGCCAGCAAGCACCCTGGCTGGCCCAGTGCAACCTGCTTACTGGCTCCACCCCCCACCGACCAGTTGTTCTGCTGTACGATAGATTTGCATATTACACTTTTATCATATGTATAGAATATTGAACAGTTGATTAGCCTTTTCACCAAGCCCACCTTCAAAAGGTGGAAGGGCTAGTTTCAATCAATGACACAGAATCAATCACAGCAGCATCACTAGCTTTGAAGGATCTTCACCTTTCAAAAGTTATGTGAACATAAACTGAAATGTCTGCAATAAAGTGTGAAGCTAGAAGCACCTGTTTGCTATAGAGACACAGACAAACTGAGCAACTGCATTTAGTTAAAGAATTGGGAAAAGAGTGATGATCAGGGGAGAGAAGTTAATAGGAAAGATAAATACAAAAGATGAAAAAAGGCCTACTTTAGAAATTTTAAAAAATTCTTTATTGTTTAAAGTATTACATATAGTACTACATATGCCTCCTGAATTTTTAAAAATTATATAGAAATTAAAGTTGTCATTTCCATTGATTTTCATGCCTTCATTTCTTATTTCCTCTCAACCTACCAAAACTGGTTTCTATTGCTCACTGACAAGCTAAAACTTCTTTTAGAACTTCATCAATAGCTTTCATTTCTAATGAACAATTTTCAGACAATATAATTCTTAATATCTGTAGCAGGTGGCAGTTATATATATTTTTTCACTTGAAATCCATGACACTATTTTCTCCTGGCTGTCCTCTTAATGTGACTTGTCTTTGTCTTCCATGGGCTTCATTTCTTTGCCCACTCTGTCCCTCCAAGCTAATCCCTAGGTCCTCTTCTCTTCCCTCCATACACCTTCTCCTTGTCTCTTCCATGATATGGAATAACATAGTTAGACTGACTTCTCCTCAATCTCCATGTCTGATCAGATCCCTCAGCTGAGGCTCCAATCCCTTAGGTGGTATTCTATTGTTGCGTGGACATCTTTATTATGCATCCCTCAAGGTAATCAACAAGTCACAAATCATTTCATTTTAGAATTCCTATAATGCAACACAGAGCCATAAAACCACCCAATCAATCCAGCAGACATTTTTCCTTCTTTTGACTGCTAAATTTTATCCCCTCAGTCCAGTCAATCATGCAGACCTACTAGTATTATCTCTGAAGTCTGTTCGCTTCTCTGTGCAACTTCTTTATCTAAATAATAAAAGAATACAGCTTATAAAGCTTTAATACATGGACTTATATTAGAGAGTGAAAACGCAGTCCATATGTAAGCTGGCTATATGTCCATCTATACTACCTGGATTGTCCTTAGAAAATAGTGGGAGTAATGGCATTGAAAAGTATTAAAAGTCATACATTGAATCACTGTTTTGCTCTCAGCATTTTGAGCAGCTTACATGCTACAAGAAGCTTTCACGATTGTCAATTTTAGCCCTAACTGGTTTGTCTCAGTGGATAGAGTGTCAGCCTGTTGACTGAAAGACCCAGGTTTGATTCCTGCCAAGGGCACATACCTAGGTTGTGGGCTTGATCATCAGTGTGGGGTGAACAGGAGACAGCCAATCAATGTTTCTCTTTCATCATTGATGTTTCTATCTCTCTCTCCCTCTCCCTTCCTCTCTGAAATCAAGAAAAATTTATTTTTTTTAAAAAGAACTTCTAAAAAAGAAAGATTGTCAATTTTATAAAAGCAAGTTCTTTAACCAGAATATTTGCAGTTATTTATAAAATGCCTATATGAATCTTTTATATGACACAGAAGTTTGGCAAATACGTAAGGCAAATTACGAGTTGGAAAACATTTTTTTAAAGGTAGTGCTTTAAATGTGCTGAGCTGTTAAATACATTGTTGTCACTAGGATATTAAGTAAAAGATTAATCTTTGTTGTTGAAAGTATTACATATGTCCACCTTTATCCCCCACTGATCCCTTCTAGCCCATCCCCACCCCTACCCCAGGCCTTCACCGCCCTATTGTCTGTATCCATGGATTATGTGTGTGTGTGTGTGTGTGTGTGTGTGTATATATATATATATATATATATATATATATATATATGTATGTATGTATAAAGTCCCAATAGGCAAATAAGTCAAACTGCAGAACAATTGAAAACCAAACAACTGGTCACTATGAAGTGGGCTGACCACCAAGGAATGTAAGCAGAACATGGTGGGAGTTAGCAGCAGGCAGCAGAGCACAGAACCTGATGGGCATTGGCTGCAGCAGGATGGTGGAGCAGGTGAGGCCCCAGGCCAAGCTGGGGCACATGGCATTGTCATCAGGGTGAGCCTCTGGTGGTTACTGAAAATTCTTTGCTCCCACGCACCACAATCCTGTTGGGTGCTGGCACCCGGGGCTGGTCCCAATTGCTCTGTGCCGCCATCTGCGGGTGCAAGCATTGGCTGCCGCCCTGATTGCCCTTGAGGGCTTCTCCACCACTGATGCGAAGTAGGGCTGAAGCAGTCAGCGTGTGGGAGGAGGGCTGTGGGCAGAGAAGGGATCAGAGGGCTGTAGCTGGATGGGCCAGACAGGGGCACAGAAGATGGACCAAGACCCACCCCTGTGCTCACCTCAGCCTTGCCACCCACAGTTCCTTTCAAGGTGCATGAATTTGTGCACTGGGCCTCTTATAATACATATAAATTGATTAGTTGATCTCTTCCCACCCACCTACCCACCCCTGCCGTCCCTCTGAGATTCTATAGTCTGTTCCATGTTTTTCTGTCTCTGGATCTATTTTGTTCAACAGTTTAATTTGTTCATTAGATTCCACATATGAGTGGATCATGTGATACTGATCTTTCTCTGACTGGCTTATTTTGCTTAGCATAATGTTCTCCAGGTTCCTCCATGCTATCTCAAAGGATGATAAATTCTTCTTTTTTATAGATGCACTGGAGGCCTGGTGCACAAAATTCATGCCCAGGGGGTGAGGGTGTCTTCTTCAGCCCAGCCTGCTCCCTCTCCAATCTGGGACCCCTTGAGGGATGTCCGACTGCCTGCCAGCCTGATCACCCCCTAACCACTCCTCTGCCAGCCTCATTGATGCCTAACTGCTCCCCTGCCATCTTGTTTTACCCTAATTGCCCTCCCTTTAGGGCTTGGTCACCCCTAACTGTCCTTCCCTGCAGGTCTGGTCACCCCCAACTGCCCTTCCCTGCTGGCCTGATCACCCACAATTGCCCTCTTTAGCAGGCCTGGTCCCTCCAACTACCCTCCCCTGCTGGACATCTTGTGGTGGCCATCTTGTGTCCTCATGGGGACAGGATATTTTGACCACATGGGGGCAGTCATCTTGTGTGCTGGAGTGATAGTCAATCTGCATATTACTCTTTTATTAGATAGGATAGAGGCCTGGAACATGGGTGGGGGCCAGCTAGTTTGCCCTGAAGGGTGTCCCAGATCAGAGTGGTGGTTCGCTTGGAGTGTGGGATGGCCGGGGCAAAGGACCTGTAATGGTTTGCAGGCTGGACATGCCCCCCCCCCCCCCCCGGGCAACCCAAGTGGAGCCCCTGGTATCTGGGCTTTATCTTCTACATTTGAAACTTTGTAGCCTGAAGTGTAGCCAAACCTTCTAGTCACACAGCCATGGAAACTTTGTTGCCTTAAGCAGAGGCCTGGGCTAGTCAGGGTGTGTGGAAAGCTTGGCTTCCTCCATTGCCAGGGGCAACCCAAGCCTCCTTCCTGCTCTCTTTGTGGCAGGGTTAATTTACATACTCAGTCTGATTGGCTGGTGGTCATGGCTTGTGGGTATAGTGGAGGTATGGTCAATTTGCATATTACTCTTTTATTAGATAGGATAGTATTTCATGGTGTAAATGTACCATAGCTATTTTATCCACTCATCTACTCATGAACACTTGGACTGCTTTCAGATCTTAGCTACTGTAAATTGTGCTGCTATGAACATAAGGGTGCATACATTTTTTCTGATTGGTATTTCTAGTAGCAAGTATTTGGACACAATTTCTCCCTTTAAAGTATAAATGACCTTTTAATTCTTGAGAAACTGCTTTTTGAAAAAACGAATACATCATAGAAATATTATTTTGAAAATTAATGTTTTTGCATGTTTCCATCATGTGTGTAGCTAAAAACATGTACATGAGTCTCCTATGAATCAAATCTACTAAAAAGAACTTAGAAATATAATAGTAAAATAAAGTTTCCATATATTTTAAAGCTATTATAAAATAAGACTTTCTGATTGGTATATATTTAATACAATGTTTCAATGTATAATGGGTTGGAAAAAATATGGTGATTATATTTTAAAAAATACTTGTTTATCCAGTGTTCCATTTTGATCTATATATCTTTATGGTATATTTTTCAACTTTGATGGTCATTAGAACCAGTACCAAAGCAAACCAAATTATAAGCAGATCTGAAAATATGAGTACCATAAAACATTAAGGCAAAATTTCAAAAATGATACATTACATTTGATCACACTGCTCTTACAAAACATATCAATTAAAAACACAGCATATAGTGTTATTATATTCTATTAACAGATTATAAAAACAGTATTTCAGGGAAATAAAAATATTTAACTTATCAAAATAAAATGCACTTGAAATATTCTTTATATCCTGCTTTTTCATTTCTATATTTACATGGGTTATTGCCCAAATACATTTATATGTTGGGGTGATAACTGTAAAGAATTTACAAATTCCACTGAATATATATTGGAGTGTATGTTCATTTTTATTTTACTAAGAGAGGCACAGAAAAATTTGAATGCTACCATCATCTCTATGCAATGTTGTAAGTCCTTCATATGTTAGAGGTTTATACAGGATAACTGTGGCTTCTTTACTATAATCTGCCTCCCTCAACCAAGTTCTAGGTTACTCTATTCATGTAGAATAAACAACCAGAAAATGAACATAAGGTCTACCATTAGAAAACATACAACACATTTTTATAGCCCATCTACTCCTCACATTTTTCTACCCATTCAGTGTGTTCCACCACTGTCTGTCTTACAAAGCATTTCACTTATTTGGTATAGATTCTACACTCCAACCAAGATACTCTGCATGCTTTTATGTTTGCCTTATAAATGTTTGGCTTTGTTTACTTTTGTACATTTTATTTCCTCTAATGACAAAACAAGTTTCATTTTTATCCATTAACCTATGAATCTTTATAATTGGTGTGAAAGTAATTTCCTATATTGCACACATATTTTTTTCTTAGAATACATTTAATTCTCAATTATTTGTATGAAGAGTTCTCTCAAGTAAAATGTTACATTGTACAGAACAATGAAATATTTTACTATTACAGATCTCTAGTCATAAAATCCCTATGAGGAATCTAGTTATGAATTTAACTTGTAACTGGACTCCACTATTTCAGATAGTCCATAAAGGAGAAGTAGATATCATCAATCTATTTTCTGATAAAAACATATAAAACTATAATAACTTTTATGTAGTATTAATGTGCAACAGATTAAAATTTACTATTTTAAAATATATACATTTATTAATTATTGTAAAGTTGAAAAGCCACAAAAACCAGCACCTTCACCAGCACATAACAACAAACTCTAACTTGAATGGTGTTCTTTGAAAAACATTCAGCCAAGGCAAAGCTTTTTCCACCCTTTAATTTAATTTTATTAATTTACTTTAATTTTTTAAGTAATTTTAATAGATTTTTAGAGTTAGAGGAAAGAGAGAGAGAGAGAGAAACATCAATGTGAGAGTGAAATAGTCACTAATCTGCTGCCTCCTCCATGCTCCCCACTGAGGATTGAGCTGCAACCTGAGAATGTGCTCTGACCAGTAAGAAAACTGAGCCACACTGGCCAGGGTTCTCCTTACAATTTTAAAACAACGTTTTTGTGCTTAAAAAAAAAAAAGAAAAAACAATACAGACCTCTTTTTTTTAAGTTTGAAAGTATATAAAAGCAGGCAAGAGAAAACAGAAATCATCCATGATCCCACAGACTACAAATAATCACAAATAATATTTTCTTTGAAATTCATCTAATTTTATATGCAAAATAGTATAATTATACACACTTTTCTACTAATACTATATATTTTGTATTCTTCTAGAATAAAATAAAGATATTGAAATAATAAGTTTCAATAATACATCTGAAAATGGTAGTAATTAAGCACCTTTCTAAATAAATTATCTGTAATCTCTTTATTGGACAGAGAGGTATTCTTGGTTGGCAAGCACACATTGTACAAGATTGTTTTGAACAGTCAAGAATGCAGACAGGTTATGAGCAGAGTCACCTTGAAAGTGAAGTCATTATTGTTCCATGTTACTTTTGTTAAGAATGTTAAGCAAAATATATTCATTTACAGCCAAGGATAATTTCAAGGGAAAGCAGTTAGATAGGACTAAATACATACAGCTCAATCCTTTTAGGTACTAAAAAAGGTAGAGAAAAAAAGAATCATAAAACAGTGGAGAAGATATCTAGTTTAGGACTTAAACCTAAGAAATTGGGAAGCATATGATTAATAATGGGGGAGAGGGTGACTCTAGCATCAATCACTTATTTGAGGTGTTTTAAGTACCAGATGATTATATAACTAGAGTGTCTATCTTTATTTCCCTTTCTTTAGATTTTCTTCTTCCTAAACTAGCAAATATTGCTACTTGTTAAATGAAAGAAATAAGTGTTATTGATCTAACTTTGCTACCATGGCATTTGTGTTAAATAACTCAATCAATACTGATATTTCAATAAATATGCCATATACTTAATACTTAATATTTCTTTCATTAATGGTTTATAAGCTTCAGCTTAAGTTAGAGCCAAGACAAAGATAATTGATACAAACTAATTAAAGGTAATTAAATGGAACAGTTAAAGAGCATAGGCTTTAAGCCAGAAAGATGTTGCTTTGACTCCTTTAATGCCACATTATTACTAGCTATGTGACATTAGGCTGTTTACTTCACTCTTCTCGGCTTAATTTTCTCATTTCTAAAACAATCTTAGTATTACCCAAATGGAAAGAATCAAATATTAAATTTATATTATAGTAGCTTAATAAAGGACAATTATAACTGTATCATTAAAAGATTATCAGAAGTCAAATTACATTTTAAAATGTTGAATGTGTAGTTTATGAATGTGTCTTGCATAGATGCTTAAACCGGAAAGCTTATGCAAAAGAATGAAACTGGGTTACAGTTTGTCTCTAGGTACAAAAATTAATTCAAAATGGATCAAAAACCTAAACATAAGACCTGAAACAATGTTACATAGAAGTAAACATAGGTACCAAACTTATGGACCTTGGTCATAGATAACATTTTATGAACTTGACCCCCAAGGCAAGGAAATTAAAGGAAAAAATTAATTAATGTAACTATATAAAACTGAAACATTTCTGCACAGCAAAAGAAACCAACAAATCAGAAAGGCAGTGAACCAAAGGGGAGATGACATTTGCAAAAATAGTCTGACAAAGGCTTAATATCCAAAATATAAAGAACTCATAAAACTCAACACCAAGCAAAGAAACAACCCAATCAAAACATGGGCAGAGGACTGAACAGACACCTCTCAGAAGAAGACATACAAACAGCCAATAAATATGTGAAAAGATGCTCAACCTCATTGACATTTAGGGAAAAGCAAAGCAAAACTACAATGATATATCACCTCACACCTGTTAGAATGGATATCATCAACAAGACAAGCAATAACAAGTGTTGGAGAGGTTGTGGAGAAAAGGGAACCCTCATTGACTGCTGGTGGGAATGTGGATTGGTACAACCACTATGACAAGTAGTCTGGCGATTCCTTAAAATCCCTCTCCTAGGCATGCCAGTATGCCTGAAAAAAAAACTTGAAAACGTGCATTTGCAAAGATATATGCACTCCTATATTCACAGTAGCCAAGACCAAAGTGTCCTGCAATAGAGGACTGGATAAAGAAGATGTGGTACATATACCAGTATACAATGGAATACTACTCCACCTAAGAAAAGATGAAATGCTGTCATTTGCAACAATCTGGATGAAACCTGAGAATATTATCCTAAGTGAAATAAGTAACGGCAGAAGAAACTAAGAACCATATCATTTCATTCATATGTGGGATATGAAACTGAAACTTGTGAACACAAACAGCAGTGTGATTGTTGCCAGAGGGAAAGGGGTAGGCATGGAAGGCAGGGAAAGGGGACTAATATATGGTGACAGAAGGTTATCTGATTTTGGGTGGTGGGCACACAATGGAATATACAGATCTTATAACATGGAAACCCAATTCTGAAACCTATATGATCATATTAACTAATGTTACCCCAATAAATTTAATAAATAAGTAAGTACATAAATAAATATAAAAGTAAATAACTCCCCCTTAAAAAAAAACTGGAATGCTCAATCTAGCATTCACTTTTTATAATCTGAAACATCAGATTACTTGGGTTTGATTATACCCAAGTAATTATACTAATTCTCTAGCAACTACCTATATCTGAAAGAAGTTAAGCAAAATTGCTTTTATTATTATTATTAGAAGAAATACAGTAAATAGTATTTGTTAATATATAGGTAAAGGAGAAATGTGTAGCTCAAAACTCCATTTTTGTGTCACTTGTTAAGTTACTTACCATATATATTTAATTAACGTTTACATATGCCAGGCTCTTCAGAGTCTGCTTTATTCAAACTTCTGAGCTTTATTGTTTACTAATCAGCATCATGATTCCTATCTCTGGGCTACTCATTGCTCTTAATGCACACACACTTCTTCCCTCTGTCTGGAATTGTTCCTCCATTTCTTAACCAATGAAAACCTTCAAGTGGTTTATAATGAAGCTCAAGTATTCCCTTTTCCATGATGCTTTATCTGACCATTCCTATTCTGAAATAGGTAATCAGATCAAAGCTAGCACTGGGGCAGGGATAGATCAATTATTCCTGCCTTGAAGATTGCATCAGTTTTTTATCACTAATGTAAGTTTTGCAACATATTTCACTTGTATTTGTGTGTTTATGTATTCTGTGTTTGGAATCCTTTAATTATAAGGAACAAATGCCAAAACAGGTAAAAACATTTCTCATTCCCTTGTGATACTATAATCCCTGGGAAAGCTCTGAAAATACATAATGAATGAATGAATGAGGGAAAAACTGCCAAGTCCTACTTAGTAACTCCTTTCAGTTACAATGACCCTGGGAAGAACTGAGGAACATAAAACTAGGAAAATATTTTTTTTTAGTGTAATGAGGATTCTGTAGTCTTGGATGAGAGAATTTATCAGCATTAAAGTCATGTGCAATGTCAATCCGTTTCATGGAGGAACCATGTGAGGTAAATAGATGACAAAAGAGTAATCAAGCAATTGCTACAGGGCAAGATTAGTGTGCTGATTTCAAGCAAGGTTGACAGATTAAAAAGATAAAGCAATGTACTCTAAGAGGGACTAAGATATTGTTCCTATCACTGGAAAGTGACTGCAGCAAAATACATATATGAAAATCAAAAGATATCTGTTCAACAGGGGAAAAATATATACACATTAAAAACTAGGCCCTGCCAAGAAATTATTTAGATAATAAATACATAAATAAATTTATTAAATTGTTGGTATTATTGTAGATAATGCATGAGCTTCTTAAAGGGCAAATGCCATAAATAATGTCATCTATTTATATTAATGTCTATGGAAATTGATGTTTTCCAGGCATGCTGATAATGGTTTTCAAGAATCACCTGTGGTAGAAAATTAAAATATTGTATAAAAATTCAATTGGTTTTGAAAATCTAAGTTAAGATTTATATCAAAAGCAAATTTATTCTACTTGATTGTGGGAGAGCCAGGTCTCTCACTATTGGAAAGAAATTATGAGTTGGTCTCATTACATAAAGGAGAGAAATGAGGCTCCTATTCATACTAGTATGTTTTCATTATGATGATAGGCTTAATAATGATGTTTTCTAATATAGATATTTGATATCTAAACAAGATAAATAAGAAGGGAGGCTAAAGTGAACTTTACAGTGCTGTATTTGAGTTGGAGTTACCAGTATGAACTCATGTTTACCTGAATGCATTTATAGATAGATAGAGAACACAGATATGTATGTATACATGGGTTAGTAGTACACTATCTTGGTCCTATTTGAGAACCTGGAAGCAATAGCAACTCAGTCACATTGATCAAATTCATTGTTCAGATTTTGGTTTTTAAATATCACTCTCCAGTAAAAAAACAAACAAACAAACAATAACAACAACAACAAAAAAACACAACAGGACTTCTGTAAGTATCATACTAAAATTAGGACAGAAAATATACAAGATAATTCATATTTCATAACTCACTTCCAAGAAATAGAATAGAGAAACTTCATAAGCACATTTTAACCAATGGATGGATGTTATAAATTGTGATATCAGAATAGAGTTGTGTTCCTTTGCATTTCTGTGAAGTTAGTTGTTACTTCAACTCTTTTGTTTTTTATTTTGTTTATTTTGGACATCTTTCTTTGTTTTTTGGTGAGTCTGCCAAGAGGTTCATCAATCTTGTTTATCCTTTCAAAGAACCTGCTATTGGTATTATTGATCTTTTGTATTTTGGGGGGGGCAAGGGGAGCACTCTATATCATTTATTTCTACTCTGATCTCTATTATTTCCTTCTTTCTACTTACTCTGAGCTTTTCTTGTTGTTCTCTTTCTAATTCTTTGAGTTGTAAGGTTAAATAATTTATTGCAAATTTAAGTAGGCCTGCAGTACTATGAACTTCCCTCTCAGGATTGTTTTCACTGTGTCCCATAGATTTTGTACTGTTGTGCTTTCATTGTCATTTGTTTCCAGGATGTTTTTTATTTCTTCTTTGCTCTCTTTGGTAACTCATTCATTGTTTAATGGCATGCTATTTAGCTTCCATGTGTTTGATTGTTTTTTATTGTTTTTATTGTAATTGGTAGAAAATTGGACAGATATATCCCTTCCTCTCTGTAGAAAATCAATAAAATATATTTTTAAAAAATGAAACTAGATCATCAACTTACACAATACACAAAAATAAACTCAAAATGGATAAAAAGAATTTAATGTAAGATATGGAACCATAAAAATCCTAGAAGAAACCATCAGCAGCAAAATCTTAGCAAAACCATGGTCAGCAAACTCCTTAGTCAACAGAGCCAAATATCAATAGTACAATGATTGAAATTTCTTTTGAGAGCCAAATTTTTTAAACTTAAACTTCTTCTAATGCCACTTCTTCAAAATAGACTCACTCAGGCCAGGGTATTTTGTGGAAGAGCCACACTTAAGGAGCCAAAGAGCCACATGAGGCTCGTAAGCTGCAGTTTGCCAACCACTGTCCTAGGACAATAAAAACTAAGAAGAAAATAAACAAATGGGAATACATCAAAATAAAAATCTCCTGTACAACATAAGAAACCATCAACAAAATAACACGAGAGCCCACTGCATGTGAGAATATTTGCCAAGGATATATTTGATAAGGGATTAATATCTAAAATTTATAGGGAATTCATACAGATTAACAAAAAGAAAATAAACAATACAATTAAAGCATGGGCAATGAACCTAAATATTTCCTCTCTGTGGAAAATCAATAAAATATATTTTTATTTTAAAATAAAAATATGGGTATATATTTTATACCTACAATTCTCCAATGTGGGTATACAGGCCAAAAGACTTATAAAAAAATACTCAAAGTCACTAGTCATTGAGAGATGCAAATCAAAACAACAATTAGGTACTACCTCACACCTCTCATAATGGCTATCCTCAACAAATCAACTAACAACAAGTGTTGGCAAGGATGTGGAGAAAAGGGAACCATCATATACTGTGGGGACGAATGCATCCTGGCTCATCCTCTGTGGAAAACATTTTGGAGTTTCCTCAAAAAATTAAAAAGTGGGACTCCCATTTGACCTCATCTTCCCATTTCTAGGAATATATCCTAAGAAATCAGAAACACCAATCAGAAAGAATATATGCACCCCTATGTTCACAGCAGCATAATTTATAATAGCTAAGACTTGGAAACAGCCTAAGTGCCCATCAGCAGATGAGTGGATTTAAAAACTGTGGTACACCCATACAATGGAATACTGGGTAGCAGTAAAAAAGTAAAAAAGAAAGAGAGAGAGAGACAGAAAGAGAGAGAGAAGGAAGGAAGAAAGGAAGGAAGGAAGGAAGGAAGGAAGGAAGGAAGGAAGGAAGGAAG
>JAAGEH010000005.1:32865821-33003210 GCA_011751065.1 Lasiurus cinereus | reverse complement strand
AAGGAAGGAAGGAAGGAAGGAAGGAAGGAAGGAAGGAAGGAAGGAAGGAGAAAAGAAACTCTTACCATTTGCAACAGCATGGATGGACCTGGAGAGTATTATGCTAGGCGAAATAAGCCAGTAAGAGAAAAACAAGTACTACATGATCTCACTCATACAGGAATCCCATTGAATAACATAAATTGATGAATAAAATAGACCCAGAGACATAAATGCATTGAACAAACTGTCAAACCTCAGAGGGAAAGCAGTGGGTGGTGGGTAGTGGAAAGAGGTCAACCAATGAACTTATATGCATAACGCACGGACACATACAATGGTGAAGGCCTGGGGTGGTATACAGGGGTGGGCTTGGAGAGATCAATGGGAGAAAAAAGGGAGCACATGTAATACTTTCAATAATAAATATTTTTATTAAAAAAAGTGATGTTTAATGAAAATGGCATGTATTCCCTGAAATTATGTGATAAGGACACATAACTTCCATAGTATTCTTACTAAAATACTATAAGCCAGTCTTATCATGAAAAAAAAATCCAGCAAATGTAAATTGGGGAACATTCTGCAAAATACCTGAGCAATATTTATCAAACTGTCAAGGTCATGAAAAACAAAGACAATGAAATTATTGCAGAATAAAAGAGACCAAGGAGATGTAACAAATAAATGCAACGAAGTATCCTGAGTTGAATCCTGGACCAGAAAAATATGATAAAATCCAAATAAAATCTGTAGTTAAGTTAATAGTAACATGCTAGTGTTGGTTTCTTAATTTTGACAAATTCAACAGAGTAAGATGATTAACATTAAGGAAAACTGAAACTTTGTGAGGGTATAAGAAGACATTCTGCTCTGGTTTTGCTCAGTGGATAAAGTGTGGGCCTGGGGAAGGAAGGGTCTGGTCAAGGGCACATGTCTGGGTCACAAGCTCGGTCCCCACTAGGGGACATGCAAGAGGTGGCCGATCCACGATTCTCTCATCAATGATGTTTCTATCACTCTCCCTCCTTCTCTCTGAAATCAATAAAAATAGATTTTAAAAAGAAAAAAAAAACACAACAACAACAGCTCTGTAGCTATATATATATTCTTGAAAAAATCTTCTGCAAAGAAAAATTATTCTAAAATGAATTTTATTTTTTTTTAAATTATGAGTTAGTTTCTTAGCATATAAAGGAGACCAATGAGGCTTCTGTCTTTTAAAAATTGTCATGATGATGTCATTAATTTAATACTGATGTGTTATAATATGTCATAGGCATTATTCCTTTTGATATCTAAATTTTCCTATCTTCAGCCAATCATCCAGTTGTCTCCTGAAAACTTTTGTCATAATCTTAGTATTTAGAATAGTTTCCTTGCTTTTTGTTATTACCAAAAATTTTCCAGGAGCACCTTGTTCAACTTCTTCCCTAGATTTGGAATGAGTTCTTTTTCCAAGGAACTCATGTCTTTCTGTAGCAAGTGGTTTTAGGTACTGTAAACTCTCTACATGCCATATTCATTTAGAATAAGTTATACATCATTTTTAAGTCTTTAGTGTGTACAAATAAAGAATACATATTTTATGGAATATATGAAATATACTGAAACTTCAAATTCAGAATTAGACATATCTTTCTCTACCTCATTATCTCTATACACTCATAAAAATGTAGTTCAAATTTTGTCTCTGTTGAGTTCTTCCTGAATTTCCTCAAAATCAGAAAAATCCTACTCAGATGGTACTCTGTGCTTCCTTCTATTGGAACCTTGATCACCTTTTTAGGGGACTGTTTTTTGAAATGACTTTTCTATGATGTGCTGAAAGATTACATCTGTATTCTATCAGAGCAGCAAGGTCAAGTAACATAGCCAGAAGTCAGATTCTATAATCTGAACCTAGTTGCTATTATTCTAAAAACTTGAGGCCTTTGAAGTTGACCACACTACTTTTCTAAATGTTGTGGATTCTTCCAGTTTATTTTTCAGCTTCCATTCCCCTTATTGCACTAATTCAGCTGATTTTAATAAAGATAGCATGATGTCTGAAATCAAACAAACCTGAGATTTATTCCTAGATCTTGGCTTTAACATCTAATCTAATAAAAGAATAATAAGCAAATTGACCATCACTCCAACATACAAGATGGCTGTCCCCATGAGGACACAAAATGGCCACCACAAGATGGCCAGCAAAGAAGGACAGTTGGCAGGAACCAGGCCTGCAAGGGAGGACAGTTGGGGCAATCAAGTCTGCAAGGGAGGGCAGTTAGGGGTGACCAGGCCAGCAGAGGAGGGAAGTTAGAGGCAACCAAGCCTGCAGGGAAGGGTAGTTGGGGGGAACCCAGGCCTGTAGAGGAGAGCAGTTAGGGTTGACCAGGCCTGTAGGAGAGGGCAGTTAGGAGCAATCATGCTGGCAGCGGAACAGTTAGGCATCAATCAGGCTGGCAGGGGAGTGGTTAGGGGGTGATTAGGCTGGCAGGCATAAGCGGTTAGGGGCAATCAGGAAGTTAGGCAGGCGAGCAGTTGGGAGCCAGTAGTTTTGGATTATTAGAGGGATGTCTGACTGCCCATTTAGGATCAGGCCTAAATGGGCAGTCGGACATCTCTCAAGGGGTTCCAGATTGAAGAGGGTGCAGGCTGGGTTGAGGGACACACACCCCTGTGCACAAATTTTGTGCACTGGACCTCCAGTTTACTAATAATAAAACCTTGAACAAGAATGTTAACCTTTGGATGCACTTCCTAATCAACATAATAATACCTACATTTTTCTGTAGCTCAAGTGACATATGTAAGGCCTTCATGTAATTCTTGACACATGAATGAGGGTTTGTACACATCAAGGGTCTTCTAATAACAGGGATTTTGCTTCATCACCTTTATACTAGTATATGAAGCACTTAAACAGTAAACACATATGGTAGGTAGTCAGGATATTATTACCTGTGTGTGAATAATTTGATAAGTAAATATTTCCTAACACACTTGTTCTTCCTCCGAAGCTCCTTTTCCTAATGGAAGATATCACTGCCTTTCTAATCACTGATGTTTCCATTCAGAAAGCTCAGGTTTCAAAGTTGGAAATGCCTCTGGTCCTAAATAAGGCCACATTTCCCAGGCCCCTAGTCAGCTGGTGAGTGTTCCTGTCAGTTCTGTCTCAGCAGCAACTCTTCCAGCTCCTTCATCCTGCTTCTTTTCTGTGTTCTGCTACAGTCCAGTCCCATATCACCTCCTTTCTAAAAGGTCAGTCTATAAGCTAGGAGAGGCTCCTGCCTTTCCTGGTCCCCCCAACCCACTAACAAAAGAATGTTCCTTTTTAAAAAATGTCATACCTGATTATACTATTATCCTCTCAAATATACTGTATATGATGGCTCTCAACAAAATATGGTTCAATATCCTAAGCATTTCATTCTATTTACTTCATAAATGATCCAATCTGAATTTCTATTCTTATCATCCTCTACACACTCAAGTTTGTATCCTAGAACAGCTCAGCAACATGTACTTTATACCTTCAGGTCCTTAGACACCATTTTTCTACCTAGAAAGCTATATCTATCATCTATCTATCTATCATCTATGTATCTATGTATCTACATATCTATGTATCTATCTCTCTATTTATCTATCTAGGTCTATCATTTATCTATCATCTATCTATCATCTATCTATCTATCTATCTATCTATCTATCTAGGTCTATCATCATTATCATCATCTATCTCTTTTCATTGAAAAATCTAGATGAAGCTTACTCTGAGGCACTCAATGTGCTGTCCCTCCTCTGCTCCTGGACAGTAATTTATCAACTCTACATGACCACATTCTGTTACACTATGTGAGTGTTTTGAGTATGAGGCTGTGGCGTGTTCCTCTGTGGAATCCTTCCCCAAAGCAATGCTGGCGGATTTGATTTTACAGGATCATAGGTCTGGGGAGTTGTAAGGCATCTTAGACCTCTTCTAATATGACCATTTCATTTAATACATTAGTAATTTGCAGTTCAGAAAATTGGATGGGAAATATTTATTTAGAATAACGTAAGAGTAATAAAATCAAACACATTAGCTAGTAATGGTCCTTTGAATTTTTATACTGATGTAGCAGGATATTTTACCTCTGCCTTTACAAATGCTCCAAAGAGAGCTCAGGAATTGTTTTCTATATGTGAGTTCACATGGGGACTATAGGAGGTATAGTCATATTTACAGAATAGTTTCAAGGACATACACTCAGAATTAAAAGTTCAGATACTAGCTCTGCCATTATTAGCTACAGTTTTATTCTTCCTTTTTTTTTTCTTCTTCAGCAATGTTGATTATTTCTGTTATTTATGAATGCATACAATCTACCCCACCATTCACTTGCCTTTCCAAACCAACTCCAAAATTGTCTTTTTTGGTGTATGTTAGAGACAGGTATGACATGAGGAGATTTCTATAGAGATAAAACTAGAGAGATATTATTCAGAGAAAGATAACTTAAATTCATAAAGTAAAATGGAGGTTTTAATTAAAAGGAATAATAGAAAATTTAAAAATGAGGTTACTATCTTGGAAAAGTACAGTTGTGTTATCTGTGGTCACATTAGCCGAGGTGTCCTCTTGACAGTTGAAAAATAAAACTTGTCCTATATTTCTATCAATGATGGCATTACATCATACAAAAGCTGAAATCTTTCAATTTAGAGAAGAATAAAAAGTGACAATTACCTCTGCATCAGGAGAGCTTCACTAGTTTGTGGGTTTTGCAATTTTAATTTAATTAAATTCAACTTGAATTTTATGTGACCTATTTTATTTTATTATAAGAGAAATAGAATGTTTATAGCCTTATTGTTCACACTGAATGAAAAGAGAAAAAGAAAACATTTCTAATCCCATGTAATTTCCAAGACTAAACCTTTATAAACTGAGAAAACAAAAGTATGTTTTAAGCAATCCAATTACAGTTAGGTGGGTTGCTTTTTTTTTGTTTTGTTTTGTTTTTGTTTTTTGCTTTTTTTTTGTGAAGTGTAACAGGAAACTGGGTAAATAACGAAAGATGTTATTTTAAGAGCAAAATTCCAGAACTTGGAAACCCTCTGAAGAAAAGCACTCAGAAGTTTTAGTGGAGAATAGTAAATATTATCTACAACTACACATACAGATGGTCTCTGATAAAGAAAGACTTGAAAGAGTAAAGATGGTCCATTTCCAAAAAAAAGTCATTACCAGGTCATGCCCTTGTCATACTTCCATGTTAACTGATCCATTCTCCACCTTCCCAAATGTCATAGATGAACATAGGCACTAGCTGTATTCTTTTTCTAATGATTTCTCGGAAGCTTGTGTCTGACTACTGCAACCCAACTTCCCATGCTCTAACTTGCAACTAATGGAACTCAAAGAACTGAAAGGGTTCAAAACACTTTCTCTCTCCCAGTTAATGACATTAAAGGATTACAGCTCCTGTCTAGATCAAGATACCTCAAATCACACAGGAATAGACACAGCCATGGAACTCTGGTTTCAGACTCCATGCAACACAGTCAGGTGGAGTGAAGCTTTAAAGATGACCCTAAAGAGGATGTGACAACACAGCTCCAAAACTTCCTAGGATAATTCATATTCTTCCACCCGGCCAGAACAACTAATGACACCAGCGCAGCCCTCCAGTCTTCCACGAGAGTCTGGAGTAGAGTGAACAAACTGTGTGCATGAAAAACACCCTCATGCCCACTGTCTCAAGCGCTAGCCTTCCCATCCTCCCTCATCAGCCCCTGAAGTGGGCCACAGCACAGAGAAAAACTGTCCTCAGGAATGGAGATTGGAAAGAAAGGAGTCTTCAGTTACTTTCAGCCCACTTGACACCTCACACTGTTCTCTAGCTGTGCTTCCTGTCTCTCTAAATCCACATTACAGGCACCATTCAGTTTTCATTTCTCAGGCTCTCTTCTTCCCCATCCTGTTCATTCTCCAAACTTTTGCTATTTCAATTAACTTTTCCTCCTTCTTCTCTTCTCTAGGATGCTGCAAGTTCTCTGGGTCTCTTCCGGGCTTGACCTCCTCCAGGTCTTTCCTTCCCAGTCCCTTAAACCTACCGGGGCTTCCCTTTGCCGCCTTTCTGCTCCTGTCCCTCCCTGAGCCACTGCACCCCTGTGCCGAATCCGTCCCCAGCTCGGACTCTCCAGATTCTCGGGCCGTGTGCTGGTGAGAAATTTTTGCTGCAGCGAGGACCCCAGTCCCCGCGCGCAGCCCAGTGGTAGGAGAGGGCAAAGCTGAGCGGAAAGCCAGGGCAGGAGGGGAGGGCGGCGGCGGGTCCTCCCCCCCGAGCCGGAGAGAATGCGGCAGGGGGCCCGGGGCCTGGGAGGCACTCACCCCCGGCGCCCCTGACGCGGCTTCGGACCTGGCCCCGGGGCCAGTTTCCTGTCCACTGCAGCCGCCAGGCAGAGGCGCCGGGAAAGCAGAGACAGGAGCGCCGGGGTGCGCATCCCCAGAGCAGGTCCCTCTGCGGACCCGGGAAGAAGAGAGGAAGGAGCCAGTGAGTAGTGAGGAGACTGGAAAACCTGTTCCCCTGCTGAGGGGAGCTCGGGTGGCCGGGTGAGCACCCCCAGGGTGAAGCCCGCCCAGCGGGGGGCGCGGGGCGCGGAGGGAGTGGCGCGCGCGGGGAGGGCGGGCGCGAGGGCGCCGGACTGCCGCAGGCGGGCGAGCCGGGCGGCGCGGCGGCCGCCGTGGGGAGTGAGACGGCGAGGGGCGAGCGCGCGCGAGGCCGGGAGAGCGCACGTCTCCTCCCCGCCGGCTCCACTCGCCGCGCCACCACCATCTTCTGCATGTGCCACCTTCGCAGCCGGACAGCCTCTCCCAGAGCTATGGAGACTGCGGGCGGGGTCTGGCGGCTCGAGATGGATTGCTAAAGGGAAGGGGTCAGAATCAGAAACCTTTCTCCTTTCTCTCTCTCTCTCTCTTTTTTCCTTTTCTTTTTTGGTTGTTTTTAATTTTAGCGCCATCATCGTCAATGCCTCTCTGAACAGCCTTGAGGAAGAGTGCGAAAGAGAGAGCGCGCGCCGGGGAGAGGAGACAAGAAGATGAGGATTATTTGCAGGCAGATTGTCTTGTTATTTTCTGGATTTTGGGGACTCGCCATGGGAGCCTTTCCAAGCAGCGTGCAAATAGGTAAGCTCAGCCCCTATGGGGTGTGCCTGTGGGCGGCCGAGGCAGATCTCCCGAAGTGAGTTAAATGAGTTGCCGATAAGCAATTCGGGGAAACCCTCGGGCCGTTCCCTTCCCTTTTGTCTCTCTCTTTTCCCCCCTTAACACACACACACACACACACACACACACACATACACACACACACACACACACAGACTGCCCCTCGGGGGTGCAGGTTCCTTTGGAAAATACACAAAACTGCCCTCTTGCCGGCCTCAGCAGCACACACTCCCCACTTCCACCTTCGGTTCAAGTCGCTTAAAGTAGGATTGAAATAAGTTGAAAATTACCTACATGGGCTTTGATTACGTTTTATAGGACATTTCTTTTCATCCGTTTCTCTGGAGCATGGAGGGATGTCGAGTTTGTTTTGTTTTGTTTTGTTTTAATACACTTCTCTCCACGCTGGGCGCCGCATCCTTCTCCCTATCACAGAAAGACCCTGCTGGGAGGGAGGAGGGCTTTACGCCTGCACCCAGGCCTTTGCTTGCCATCGGTAAACCGATTCCAAAGTTAGATCCCTTTCCCGCAGTCTTCTCTCCCTTTATTTTGTTTCCCTCTTGAATCTCTTTGCCCTTATCCCTGCATCGGGACTCTATTTCCGGGGAACTGTCCATCTTTGGCTTTTCTTGCTGTTCTCCTCTCCTGTCTTAATGGGATGCAGCTATTGAATTTCTTCCAGCTAAGCCCAGCCTCAACGCTGCATCATTTCTCGTGGACTGTGCACAACACGGAGCTAATGAGGCTGAGTCCATCAGCTGCAGAAAAACTAAGTTCATGGCTCCTTTCTGATTCCCCTCCTGCCTGCGTGGCTCCACATCCTTTCATTTCTGCATTTCAATGCCAATCCTCTTTTCTATTCATCTGCATGCATCTTCCAGAGAAATGCCTGGAGCTGGCTGATGTAGCAGTGTGCTGGGAACCGCAGGGAGGGTGAGAGAGAAAAAGCAAAACACAGTAAATGGTCTCAGAGGTCATTGTGATAATGACAAATGGGGACAGGAAAAAGCTGAACTGTCCTAAAGGCTAAGCGTGCACCTGAGGGACAAAGGCCAGTCCCCCACGATGTGGCAGCGGTAGCTCCTTAGATGTATGTGCTGGGAAATGGCAGTGGATTTGACAGTGCATGGGGTGAGAATAACATTGACAAGAGAAAACACTGAATGTGCTTTTCCTGTTATTTTTCATAGGTGGGCTCTTCATCCGAAACACAGATCAGGAATACACTGCTTTTCGATTAGCAATTTTTCTTCATAACACTAGCCCCAATGCGTCGGAAGCGCCTTTTAATTTGGTACCTCATGTGGACAACATTGAGACAGCCAACAGTTTTGCTGTAACAAATGCTTGTAAGTAAAACATAAACTGTGGATAAATTAGAAGAGAATTAAAATGAGGCACTAGAGTGCCTTTCTCTTTATTATTAATATTAATTTTTCAGAAAGAAATTTAAGCTTGCCACATATGGCTGGTTCCAGAGCAAATCAGAGTTAAAAACAAGATTTAATCCTGAGATATTTAGATGAGTTTTTTTTCTTCCTTTCTTTATCCCTCCCTCCCTCCCTCCCTTCCTTCCTTCTTTTTTTCCTTCCTTCTTTTTTTCCTTCCATTTCCTTTTTTTGTTTCTCATCTGGATAATTCAAGTTAATTTATCCTTTAACATTTCAGTCACCTGAATGTCAAGTCAGTGAAAATCGTACTCAGTCTAATTTGGATTCTGTTCTTTTGTTTTTTTCTTATTTGCTTTTCACTTGAATAAGCATATGTCTTGCTTTTAAGGTAGACACATGCTCTCTTACACTGGTGAAAGCAGTGGAAGGTTTGTTAACCATGAGGAAGAGAGGGAAGCGGTGGTGTGGAGGACATATACTGTAGCTGGGTGGCTTACGCTGCAGACGATCTGGTGATGTCACTTGAGGCTGTCCCACTCTTACATTCTGGGTTGTAAATGTCTCTTACTATCACGTAATGCATACATCCTGTAGATATAGCTCCATGAATCCTTACTTGGTGCCAAATCATGTTAGTCTCTAATCCACCTGAATTCACAAATCAATGCAGCTAGATCTATTATCCCACACAATGAAACTTTAACGGGTGACCTCACCTAATGCTATAAGGAAACAGTTGAACAGTGCTCTCCCCGCCCCCAATACTGTATAACTTAATGTGAAAAATACAATCAACTGTGGATTTACCTGAAAATTCACTCAAATATGATCAGTCAATATACCATTTATGTTGCATTTTCATTTTTGAAGGAAATACATGTTTCAAATATCTCCTCAGCTTTATATACTGATTTACTGCTGCTCAAAATTTATGTGTTAAGATAATTGTTACAGATTACATAAGACATTTAGGAATAGTCTCTACACAACATTTTGCACAAGAGTCATAAATATTCAATCTGATTGTGGAATATTTTGTTATAGTAAGTTAAACATATTTTAATTTTAAATGCTCTCTCTCTCAGTACAAGAAAATGTACCAACTAAATAAGTGAAATTGAAAACAGTTTTTAAATGTTTAGAGGGTACCTCTTTCATTAATTTATTTTAATTCATATTTATTTTTCATTATTTCATCTAATAATATGATCAGTTGTCCTTAATATTTGGCATCTAAACATTCATTTATTTTAGAAATTGGTTTCAAAAGACTGTCAAAGCATTTGACATTTTTGTAAACTGAAACATGTATTGTTTTACAGGAATGTTATAGTTCCTATGAACACTATTTAATTAAAATAATAACTTGGTATTTAGTGATAAAATCAATATTATATTAGGGCAGGAGGGAGTTATTTTCAAGCATAAATACACACAAATTAGAGCTGGTTTTGTGGGTGGTCATTTTTGCAAGTTGTTTAAGTTATAGTTTTGTGTTCCAAGTGTGAAAGGGATGTCAACATTACTAATAGTTCTAGGTATAAATAAAGCATTCTCTTTTGTATATAAATACTATGTATTTATTTAAAATTTGTTCTTCTCTCTCCTGAGATTCTGTGAACAAAAAATTACTAAATTTAAAAAACAATTATGATCCAAATATATGTGAAAGTACTTCATCAACAGTAAATTACTAATTGAAATTTACATGTTTTGCTATTAAATTTTGAAAGACTTTCTTAAAAGTATCAGATATATTAGTTTTACTTTGTTTTTTACAAATTAAGTTCTTAAATATTTTAGAGTTTGGATCATGATATTCAGCTATATAAACTGTAAAGTACTAATACTTTCTTCTTCCTTATCATTTGATAATCTCACTCAGGATAATTAAGTGCTACTATTAAAGTACCTGTAAGCATGAGAAATTGATAGAAAGCCACACACAGAATGAAAAGGTTATAAAATATAAATAATATGGTATTCTTTTATGTTCAAGACTGAGAAAATTGGAACCAAGTAAACTTTAAATTTGCTTATTTGAAATCCACTTTTAACACAATGTTAGTGATGTTATATTTTTCCATAATCATATTAATTGATTTTTAAGTACATGTTTAAAATAATTTTTAAAAAATTACAACTAAGGATGCAAAAATTTTTTTAGCAAAGAAAATGAATTTTTTGGAGGGGTATGAATGTGCTGAATGTCCATAATGTAAATCTAAACTGAATTTAAGGAAAATCAATGATCAGAAAGCATGGGTCAGGTGACTGTGTTTGTTGAATGGGCTGACTGAGAGAACATACTATGTGATTTTCCAGTTTAATTAATGATGAAATATAAGCAATAAATATGAAACATAAGCAAACTTACATATTAAGTTTTATTCCTTTGGGTACAAAAGGGTAAAAATAATATACTGAAGAATTATCATAGGAGTTATTCCTCATGGTGATACAGACTGAATTTTTAAATTTTTCATGCTATATAAAGATATAGGTGATTTGTTAAGTTTCTTTGAATTCTGAATTTCTTGCAGTGGATTCATTTAAAACTGCAGGATCATGTCTGTTTGTGAATAAAAATTATTTAAAAGGATATATTTATATTATGGAATATATAATCAAACCCCTAAAAAGTATTAAATAATAAAGTGATTGGTCATCTATTAGACGGGTATAATTTAGGTAGCCTTCTAAGATTACTTTGGGCCATCTAAGCATTCTGTGTATCAAGTCTAAACCTGATTAACTCAAATTTACCACTTTTAGTATAAATCCCAAGTTTGTGATGGAGGAAAAATAATTTTAGTTTGTAGTTTTATTTTATTTTTAACAATATTTGTGCAAGATTAAGTTCAAATATTGTTTTTCTATTATAATTATTTACATTGTTGAAAAGTCACCCTTTGTTCAATATAAAACCGAAATGATAAGAAATACAGATAATATAAAATTATGACTTATTTGAATAAAAAATAGGTGTAATATATAGATCAAGTATTAAAATTTCAAAATATAATTAAAGGTATACATTTCTTTGCTGTGATCTATCTAACATATGAGGAATAAAAATGATATTAAAAAAATAAATCCAATATAGCCAATGTTCTTTAATAAAATACTCAACTGACCCAAAATAGCTATCTTTGTAAACAAGCATGCTAATGCAATTGGATATATATCCTTTGCAAAATTTTTGAGATAACCTGAAAGTAGGCTGTTTTCTTATATTTTTCTAATAGTTAATGAATACAGATTATTTGAGGATTATGTATATTAAATTTGACCAAAAGTTAAAAACCACACTGAAGTAGTTTACCAATAAGTTTTCTGAAAGATAAAAACATTAGAGAGGTTGAAATTATTAGTTAATTTAGTATAGTTACATTAGAAATCTGTTAAGGAATCAGTCCTTTAAAAAGGCAGTCACTTTACAAAATAAATTACAAATATTCAGTTTCTGAAACTAATTTTCAAAGGAAAAATAAATACATAAAATAGATCAGTTACTCATGTATTTTCATTTTGGTGAAATAAATGAATTTTATAGAATATTTCCATTTTTTAAAAAAACTTGAATGAAAAGGACCAAATGATAAATAATTTCATTGTTTAATGAAGGACTTTTCTTTCAAAAATCTGCTAATTCAGTGGTTTAAAAGATCATGGGTTAGAAAGTTGTAGCAATCACAAATAGACTGGAGACTGGATGTTTTATCCTCATAATGGTGAAAAGTTCTTTTTTCAAGTTGAATATTAGTTCTGTTTGTGGTCAGTTTACTTGTCAACTCTAAATATACAAGATGACTGCCACTTATAAAAGTAGGTTGGTTGTAAAATATAGTTGTCTAGTTCATCTAAATACATTGAAAATGTGACACTGTACCCAGTAGGCTTTGCAGGCTTCCCCTCTTATTTATATACCAGCTACTTAATAAAACCTCCTTGAATATAATGGTAGTGAACATTAACATTGGTTTTGATTAAAAAAATGTTTAAACATAGTACATGTTCCTTTCAGAGACATGAAGCTATATAAAGACATTATAAGAGTTTACATGGCTGATATAATAAACATGCTGAAAATAAAATTTTGATGGTTTTACCTTCTGCATAGTTATTAGTAGAGGTACATTAGAATTAAATATTGTTGGCTTTTGACTATTTTTAGGAAAATAAGTGTTGTGACTTCTGTGATTCTTACTAGGTTTCCTTATTTTTAATTGATGGCAAGATTCTGTGTAAATTTGAAATAATTCTTTAGTTTTATAATATTCTTTCTCTCTTCCTTTTAATTTTCCATTGTGAGATTAATGACAAAGATGAGTCATATACTTATGGTTTGTTCCTTTCTAAAATGATAAGATGGTGCACAATTTGCATTGATGTATTTCAGTATTGTCACATATTAAATCTCCATAAAACTATTACAAAAAATTCCTCAAACATTTTTTTAATTTGGATTTTTCCAAGTGATGTTAATTTCCCAAGGAGGAAAGTTTTTACTTTCTAATATTAGGAAATATGTATGCATCTTATTTATAGAATGTTATTATTGTTCAGGAATTTTACATGAAGGATAAATAGATGTTAAATTTTATGATAAAACATAATCTTTAAATGCTTTCATATACATAATATTATTTGACCTCAAACTAGTCTTGCAATTAGGACAGTCTGAGAAGAGAGTCATATTTTGTAGTGCGTCTAGCTTTGGTTCAGGAAGTCATTTAACTTGCCCATGATTATATGGCTAATAAGTTGCAGGTTCAGGATTCAAACCCAATTCTTCTAACTACTATCCTAGCACTTCTACCAATGAGCCATAGGGTGTGAAAAATACATCTAGAGTGATATTACTTGAATTGAGAAAGAAAAGAACAGAATTGTCATTTATCCTTTTTTTTTTTCTAATTTAATTGCAACATTTTGAAGAAAATAGAGCAAGACATTTCTGGGCAACTTACTCATTAATCATATGACATTGAGTGATATAGCAAGGACTGAAGTCATATTACGTAATGAATTCATCCATTCATTCACTAGATTAGATAACGAATGTATCCATTAATCATTAAACACATTTATTAAGGGCAACTGCATTTAAGACTGTATGCTAGAAATGAGAATCCAAAAACTTATGAGAATAGTTGCTGCCCTCAGGAGCTGATAGTCCAGTGGAAAAGATAGATAAGCCGAATATTAAAAGTACAGGAAAATATCACCAAACGTGGCACAGCCTCTTAGGAGAGATGTCCCCTGATCTGGGTGTTAATGCTCTAGTTGTATGGTTTGAAGAAGAGGATAGAAGGAAGGCATGAAGTAATATACGACAAGGCATCAGGGTGTGGGAGAGCCAGGTGTGTTTGAACCACAAAATTATTTAGTCTGGTTGTAGTATTGAATGTGAGGAGGAAAAGAGGTGTGCCAATGGGTGAAGCTTTACAGATGCACAAAGAATCATATAGCTGCTATATGGAGACTCTTATGAATGTTTTAAAAAAGGGAGGAGGTCCTTAAAAAAACTTTTCAACATAACAATGAGATGATCAGATTTAATTATACAAAGAACAGTTTGGTTGCAAGAGGGGGAGTGAGTCAAAAGAGCACAAAACGGGAAGATAAACACCAATTAATTGAGTCAAAGTAATGAGTCTTGAAGGAATACAATTTAGGGTGATAGACTCTTAAAGAAAAGTAGAAGCACCGAGAAGAGAGAAAAGCCCAGAGATCCAAGAATACAGAACTGTTGGCAGGATGTAAGGATGGATTGTATGTCTATGTGGGAGGCTGGGAAAGAAGTACGGTAAGAACAAAAGATGATTTCTTTAATTTCTGATGGGGACAAATGATTCAACAGTAATATCATTAACTAAGAAAGGACAGATAAGAGAATGAGATTTGAGTGTGGAAGATGACTTCAGTGTGGATGCACTGATTTTTTTAAAAATTTATTTTAAAGAGAAAGGAAGGGTGAGGAATAGAGAACTAGAAACATCTATGAGAGACATTGAGCCCAAAACCCCGGGCATGTGTCCTGACTGGGAATTGTGCTTGTGAATTTGAAGTGGTGAACCCTGGCTACACTGACTTTTAGTTAAGAGACATCCCAATGGAGACAGGCAGTAAAGAGTTAGATGTGTGTATCTGGTTCTCTGGGCTCAGTTTGAACTGAAGACAGACATTTGGTGATGGTTGAAGTCATGGATGTGGGTGAGGTCACCCAGAGAGAGCAAGAGCTGTGAAAAAACTGCTGAGGACAAAATCCCAGGAAATACTATAATCTGAGAGGCAGAGAAAGAAAAGGAGAGAAAAGGAAAATGAGTCAGAGAGTTCAGAGAAAAATTAAGCAAGAGTAATTTCACAGGAGCCATGAGCTAGGAAGAGTTTCAAATAAATAATGATCAATCTTGCAATGACTGCAAATTAAAAAAAATAATAATAATTGCGAGGATAATTGTAGCATCTGTGATGTCAGTCATTTCTTCTCTTTTCTTTGGAGCATTCTTTTGTATTTTGACCAGGGGGAAAAAAAGCAGCATTTAGTAACCCCACATAGATTCTATTAATATATACTCTTTTTAAAAAGTATATTTTTATGGATTTCAGAGAAGAAGGGGAGAGAGAGAGAGAAAGAGAGAGAGAGAGAGAGAGAGAGAGAGAGAGAGAGAGAGAGAGAGAGAGAGAAACATCAATGGTGAGAGGGAATCATTAATTGGCTGCTTCCTGCACTCCCCCTATTGGGGATCCAGCCACAACCCGGGCATGTGCCTTGACTGGAATTGAACCTGGGTTCCTTTAGTCTGCAGGCTGACATTTTATCTAGTAAGCCAAAATAGGTAGGCCAATAAATACTCTTTTATATATATTGGCCTAGAATATTCTTATTTTTTATTTAGAGGTAGGAAGAGGGAGTCTTTTCTGGACTTTTGAACCTGGTGCTCTTGAATTTACAACCCAGTAGAGGGATTTACTTCTGAACCTCAGTTTCTTCATCTGTTAACCCAGGGAAATAATACCTACCAAACATGAATTTTATGAATATTAGGAGTGTGTTTGGAAAGTATTCCACATACAATTAGAACTCAATTGAATTTAGTTGTGTCACATTTTCTTTCATATGGGTTATTTATTTCTGGGTCAGTCTTAACATTTTAAGGATTACTTTTCTGATGTTTTTTAAAAGGCAATTTATATTTTGAATAAATACATTTTGTTGTTATTTCCTAGGGACTTGACCACTCACCAAGTGTTTCATTTTAATTTATGTATGCAAGTCTAAGTTCATATTTTTCAAAATTATTTCTAAGTCCTAAGAGAGGATAACTTTATCTGGGATTTATGGGACATTCAGACAGAAGATTGGTTCATGGGTAAGTTAAATAGGTCAATAAGTTCTCCTAACTATATGCAAAATTTGCTGTGTGTTTATGTATTTACAGAGAGACAATCTAAACTTTTAAACAGTTCATCAATGAATTTTAGTCACACAAAAAAAACCCACTACCACAGCCCTAAAGAAGCTATACATAAATTAGCTAAACAAACAGAACTTCATCCCCTACCATCATAATTTTAGAGTTAATTGAATTTTGTTCGTGAAACAAACCAGGAATCTATCTATCTATCTATCTATCTATCTATCTATCTATCTGAGCTAATGACCAGGAGACTAGGAGTTTGATCGATTGATATGCGCTGTCCACCAGAGGGCGGCACAGAATGAAGGGAGGCACAGAATGAAGGGAGGCCTTGGCCAGCAGTGGAAGGCCCTGATTGGCCCTGATCACTGTAGAGGCCTAGGGACCTTACCCATGCACAAATTTCATGTACTGGCCTCTAGTTTTTACATAAAACCCATCTTCCCTAGCTTCAGTGTGTCTGAGCTGCCAAAATCCTTGGCTTGTTCTTCTGCCTCTCACATTGTCTTCTGATTATATTTATTCCTCCTCTTGCTATCAAATGTTGTACAACTCCTTCTATTTTTATCATGAATTACCTTTTCCCTTACCATCACCACTCCTGGAACACCATGTTCTTGAAGGTCACCAGTGACTTCAAAATTAGTAAATCCAATTGTCGTTGCTTAGTCCTTCTTGTCTTTGAATAGTTTGCAGTATTTGACATTGCTAACAAATTTCTTCTCTGAAACTTATTTCTTCTCTGATGATAATAATAGGAGCTACTAAAATAGAGTACCAGCTATGTTCCAAAGGTGTTGTGTTACCTCGATTCTTTCACAATTCTAAGAAGCAGATATTATCATTTTGTATGTGGAGAAAGTGATTTGTCATTAAGAATATTTGCCTACCCGTAAAATACTCAGGGTATCAGATCCTAAAGTCAGGTTTGTCTGCCATTCATACTGCAGAATTTTGGTTAGTATAGGATCCACGAGTTACCTATCACTTGGTGTGACAGCAGCTAGGTAACTTTTAATCTAAACAGAAAGATGCATTTCTCAAAGCTGCCTCTTTACTGTTAACAACTTTCACTTATATATAGCATTTTATATTGGATATTGATTCTTCTATGTGATTTGCAATTCAGCACAGAAATATGAGAATTCTAAACAGTGACACTCCCAACACTTTATATTGCCAAATTCTTGTCATAAATACCACCATGTGGAAAAATGACTAAATGACTCTTTTCAATGTTATACAAACAGCATTGGAGACAGCTCATTAGTTAGCCAACTCACATATTTGTAATATGAATATTACTTGATTTCGGAATCACTACAGCTATTACTAACCAATTTTCCCAAATGCTTTACTTTAAGATTTGCTTAGGTGTCAGGCATTCTCTTTCACATTTTCTTAAACAAGTTTTTGGGTTCCAAATACACACAGTGAAGACTGCTTTAAAGAGTACCACCTTAAGTCAAAACCCTCCAATCTTCATAATCTCATCACTTGCCTACAACTCAATAAATCTAGAGGCATCATCAATTAAATGTTTAATGTTTTCTTAGGAATAAAAATATTAATGTTATTAATACTTTCTCTAATAAGCCACAATATTTCTCCAGATACAGCAAAAATTATACCATAAACTGTAATTGGTGTTTGCCTTTTTTGTTGCTTAATGCCTATTCCAAAATGAGCATTTTTATTAGTAATTTTAAATATTGTATGCATTGTGTTATTTCCATTTTCATGTTTTTATCTTTAAAAATACTAACATATACTTTGAAAGTTTCAAATAATTCAGAAATTTTAACAAATCCAAATATTATATAATCCACATTTTAGAGATAATTACAGTTAATAGTAGTCTGTAGATCATTCCAGATTTCTTTATTTTTATCTGTGTAGACCTAGATAGAGTGATAAAGAATATTATAAACATAAGATGCTAATATATACTGAGAAATAAATTATTTAGTAAAGCTGATATTTACTAATAAAAGTCTTCTGATGGAATATACAAGCTGTCTTATTTTCTTTTACTGCTGCATCCTGTTACTGTGCAAAGTACTACTGTATAAATATACTCAATACCCTTGTGATCAACATTTAGGTTGTTTCCACATTTTTTTATATTACAAACAAAGTAACAGTAAAACTATTTGTATTCCAGGCTGAATATTCCTGTATAATGAATTCCTGGAAACAAAATTACTATATCAAATGATGCAGATTTTTGCTATTATTAGGTATTATCAATTTCTTCTAAAAAAACAAAATTATATTTATATTCACAACTACCAAAATCTGAAAATAATTGTTTTTCTATGACCTGACAACACTAGCCATTCTCAGTCTCTGAAATCTTCATATGTCTTGATGGGTGAAAATAATATCTAATTGCTGCTTTAATTTGCATATTTTTTATTAATAGTGAGGCTAAAAATGTTTTCCTGTATTTATGACCTGTGTACTTCGTTTTCTGTGAACTGTCATTTTTTTTTTCTTTGCCAGTTTTCTTTCTTATTTGTGGACTGTTTTATATACTATAAAAGTTAACACTTTGTCATCTGTTTCACTTTTTTCCACTTCACCTTTGGCTTCCAGCTTCACTTATGATGTCTTTTGCTATATAGATACTTTAAATGTTTATGTAGTCAGATCTGTGAGTCATTTTCTTTATGGCTTTTGGGATTTATATTATGCATATAAAGATATCCTTATTCTTAAGTCTATAAAAATAATCCACATTTTTAGTACCTTTATGTTTTGTTTTGTTTTTATAACACTCTCTTTTGGCATTTATTTTATGTGTTAAGAATGTGTGTGTGTGTGTGCATTATTTATTTGAATAAGCTACTCTTTTACAGGTGCTTTGAACAGATGCCAGGGTAAGAAAGTTCTGCCCTTTTTGACTCAAGGTGATCTTTGGCAGAAATACATTTTGGCTCTTCCAATCTTCTCCTATTTGCTATGCTTCAGCAATCACTTCCTAGTAGAACTCAGTGGTTTTACTATTAGTTTTTACATTTTTATCACCTACTTTCTTATTTCTTCTATTATTCTCTAGATCTATTTACAGGTGTGTCACTCACCATCTGATCAAGTCTTCTTCCTTCTATCTCCAAAGTATATCATACGTATATATTTTCACCTTCTTGTTTTTTACCTCGTCCTGCTAGTCCACATCAATGGCACTTTTCTAATACCTTAACTAATGTCCTGCTTCACTCATTACCTATCTCCCTGCACTTTACATACTGAAGCTTGGGGTGTCCCTCTGAATTTATAAATCAGAGACAGTCTCTTCCTTGCTTAAAACCCCTCCGATGGTTTTCCTTCTCTTTAACCTGGTCCTTCCTGATGCGATTTTGGCGCACCTCTAACCATGTTGGAGTCGGCATGGTCTTTTTTTTTTTGAGTTCCTAAACGTACTTAAACCTTGCTTTTCTCTATGCCTTTGTACTTGACATTCCCCCTTTTTGGGCTTCTCTAATCCAATTATTTGCTTGACTAGCTTTTTCTGAACCTTCAACACTTCAGTGAAAGTCACCCACTCAGAAAAACTGTTCCAGCCAACCTCCAGGATAAGCCCTTCCACTCCCAAACTCCAATTATTTGACCAACCCTACCATCATCTTTGCTTTTATCATAATCTAGAACTCTTATTTTCAGTGTATTATTTATCACTATATTCCCCACTAGAATATAAACTCCCAGAACCTATAATTCAATCTGCCTTGTTAAACCATATATCCTCCTAGCCTCAAAAAATGTTTGGTACAAATTAAAAATCGTAACTATCTTTGAATAAATGAACTAGCAATGTATGATGAGTTTTCTCTTCATGCACCTTTGAGGCATACTTAGAACAGTTGAGACCTTTCATGTGTAATCTTAAAAGAGAAAATCAAGCAGAGGCTAAGAAACAATGAGGTAACATGCCTAAGATAAATATTATGTACTTTTCTTTTTTGTTAAATATATTTTTATTAATTTTTTTTACAGAGAGGAATAGAGAGTTAGAAACATCGATGAGAGAGAAACATCAAATCAGCTGCCTCCTGCACACCCCCTACTGGGGATGTGCCTGCAACCAAATTACATGCCCTTGACCAGAATCGAACCTGGGATTCTTCAGTCCCCAGCTAGGGCTGTTATGTGCTGTTCTTAAGTATATATTTTTTTCTCATTTGTTTTCATTAGTTTCAATTTATAGCATGGGCCAAGTAAGAAAGAAAATAAGTACTATAAGGAGGAAGGTAGAACTGTTAATGCAAATTAACATGCATGGTTGTAGCCAGATTGCTCTTCGATAAATTTAAATCTGGTAGAAGAAAATTTCTAAGTGCTGATGTCTGTCCACAAAACAACTAGAAGATGCTGATACAAACCACTTTCAAAATAGGAAAAAGCCAATTCCATTTGGGAAACCCAGGTGAATTAGTGAGCCCACTTAGTAAAATCCCATCTGTTCAGACATTGACTGCTTCCTTAACACTTGAAGACTTGTAAAAAATGGAAGTTGGAGTCAAATGTTATTCCTGATAGTTGATTATCTATGTTGAACTTAATAGCAAATTTCACATAAAATTTGCTAGTTTTCATAACCCTTTATTCCTCTCTCTTTTGCAACTAGTTTATATTTGAATAAATTACTTAATTTCAACTACATATACATTTTTATAGGCAAGGGTGCAAGGCATTTTACCACTTCTTTGCTCCAAATGTTTAAAATCAAGTGATGGCCTGACTGAAATAGCTTAATTGGGAGAACATTAGACTGAAGATCTAATGGTCCCTGGTTTGATCTGGATTTCAGCAGTGTTGTTCATTCTTAAGCCTTGCCCAAGTAGCTCAGTTGATTAGAGCATTGTTCTGATGCACCAAAGTTGTGGGTTTGATTCTTAGTCAGGACATGTAAGAGCAGCAACAAATGCATGCATAAATAAAAGGAATAGCTTATCTCTCTCTCTCTAAAATCAGTCAATTTTTTTAAACCAAGAGAAATATGTTGGTGTGTTTTTTTCCCCTGAAAATATGTGTGCTTCCTCTTTTCTTAATAGAAAACTTACAAATCAAAATGTTTACCTGTTTGTTCTGATAACCATTTTTGCTACTCAGTAACAAAATACTTGCCACTTTAAACATTTTACTTTGTTTTTATTCCCATGATTTTTCTAAAGTCATATAAATATGTATGATCTGAATATTATGTTTTACATAAATATACCTTATAAGACTATGTACATCATTTTTGGCAATAAAGCACAACATACACTGGCTATAAATAAAAAGTCTAGATATTTCATTCATCAGAGATGCTGCTCAGGTTTTGCTTGTTTGGTACTTTCTGATTTTATAAATGACTTGGAAGGTGATAGATGATGATGCTAGATAGATAGGTAGGTGGTAGATGATAGATAGATAGATAGATAGATAGATAGATAGATAGATAGATAGATAGATGATAGATAATATGACAATTCTATTAGAGGGTGGAATGCTTGGGGACAGGGATGAAACTCTTAGAGGCCTATAACAGTGGCTATACTTTAGTTCCACACTCAAATATTTGCTGACTGATTAAGGGGAAGGAAAGAGGAAACACATTTCATGTTTGAATATTTATAGTACCTAATTCTTAGCCAGAGGTGAGTAACACAATACAAATTCAGTTTATTTTTATATGATTCAAACCCTTCACATTTTTAAATACAGTTTCACATGTCCCCTTTGTCAGATTTCAAGCTAAATAACATTTTTTTTTATTGTGTGCAACATAGTTTCTAAAACATTTAACATTCAAGTTCTGGCCTTATAAATATCCTCTGGATTTATCATAACTCCATTAAAATGCATAGACTTGAATCAACCCCATATTTTTCTCACTAGAGACCCTGTGCATGAAATTCGTACATGGGGAGGGGAGAGAGGAAGGAAGGGGTGTCCTTCAGCCCAGCCTGCACCCTCTCAAATATGGGACTCCTCCAGGGATGTCCGACTGCCCATTTAGACCTGATACCTAGGTAGAATCGAGCCTAAATGGGCAGTCGGACATCGCTCTCACAATCCAGGACTGCTGGCTCCCAACTCACCTGCCTTCCTGATTGCCCCTAACTGCTTCTGCCTGCCAGCATGATCACCCCCTAACCACTTCCCTGCCAGCCTGATTGATGCCTAACTGCTCCCCTGCCAGCCTGATTGCCCCTAACTGCCCTCCCTGCAGGCCTGGTCATCCCTAACTGCCCTCCCTTGCAGGCTTGGTCCCCCCCAACCACTCTCCCCTGCAGGCCTGAGTCCCCCCCAACTGCCCTTTCCTGCAGGCCCAGTATCCCCAAACTTCCCTTCTCTGCCAGCCTGGTCACCCCTAACTGCCCTCTCCTACAGGCCTGCTCCCTCCCAACTGCTCTCCCCTACTGTCCTTATCACCCACAACTGCCCTCTCCTGCAGCCCTGATCTCTCCCATCTTGTGGTGGCCATCTTGTGTCCACATGGAGGCAGTCATTTTTGACCACTTGGGGGCAGCCATCTTGTGTGTTAGAATGATGGTCAATTTGCATATATCTCTTTTATTAGATAAGTTGATCTGTCTAAAATTAAACTTCCCATTTTGACACTCAAGATCATGATTTGACATGATTTGCCCAGGTGAAAATATTAATTCCAGTTATTTAAGCATTATATACATAAAGTATAGGTCAATACTATTTGGATTTTAATTAGTTATATTACTCTGTTCTTGCTAAGCTCATACTCAATTAAAATTAAACATTGTTCTTTTTCCCACCTGAATTGCTACAAAACAACCTCTCCATAGAGCTCATAGAGTGCTTTTAAAAATTCAAAATGAAAGATTTTATTTGTACACTCTTAAATTTCCACTTGTTCAGAAACATTAAGACTATCTTAATTCACTTAGCAGTAAACTGTTTTAAATTTTAAGTGATTTTCTATTACATAATTATCCATATTGATGATTAAATTTAATAATAGGTTGTGATGCAGGTTTGATATAAGATGACATTGGGTCATGAACCAATACTTTTCATGTATGTGTAGACAGTTAAATATGTATTCTCCTAAAATAATTTATTTTATCAGATTTTCCCACATGGTCCATAAAGATTATCATTTCATCACATTTTTTAGCATTAAAGAAACTCAAAGGCCATCAAGTCTCAAGAAAGTATTTCATGCTACTGTATTGGGTAAAGGATAAAATATGTACTTGCATGTGCATGCGCACATGTGCACACATATACACATACACATCATTGAGATGGAAAAGTAGACAAAAGATATGGAACAGACAAATCACATCAGAATAAATAAATCTTGTAAATGAAATATATATAGCTACTCAGAGAAAAACAAATTGAAATGCAATATACAGTTTTACATAATAAATTAGCTAATGTTGGTGGTAAAGATAATGAGAATTCTAAATCACACAAGGGCTGAAGCATTTAAAATTGATACAATACTTTTGAAAATAAACTTGTCATGATTTATCAAAAAGTTTTAAAAATAATGAATCATTTGAACTTATAAATCTAGGAAAGTTCTCATTGTGAAAATGCTCATTAAAGCATTACTTAGCAATATTTAGCTGTGGAATGGTTAAATTAATTAAAGTCCAGCTTGGCTGTTTAAGAAAGAATGGCTATCCTGAGAGTCCTCTCAAAAAAATGTGTCTATTTGTATAAAGACTCTGTATTTCTTTTCTTCATATTATTTTCTTTTCTTTTTTTTTTTTTTTGCATAAGAGCTAATGTCATAATGGGGAGTGGAGGTGGGAACATGTCTAATAAGATGTAAAAAAAGGTGTCCTCAAATGTTATAATGATTTATGGAATTTATAGAGATAGTTGAATGACTTTTTAAAAAGCATCAATTGTTTGGCAGAGTTTGAATTTCCACACATCCCTGCTCATAGCCAGGTAAACATAGGTACATTGTTATGGAGATAATATCCTTCAATGCTCTGTGTAAATATTTGGAAATTCTAGTCAATAAATGATATAGGAAATCATTGTTGTTCATTTTGGCCCAGCCCCTTTCCCTTTACCTTCCCCTTACCCATTACCCTCCCAAGCCCAGAGGTATTATTTACTTATTACCAGAAATAATGGGATAATCCACTTGGGTCTTAAAAGATGCATGGAATTTTGCCATTCTGGAAAAAGAGATAAAATACCCCAGGCATACAGAAGAGACATAGGAAAAATGTGAAGATCTATGGCCAACTTTAGGGATCAGTAATTCAGCAGGAAGTGGAGGCAGGGATGGCGCTTAAGGATCTATAGGGAGGAAAATGGACAGGAAGGAGGAATTAGCATTGCAGAGATAGAGAGAAACCTTGCAAATGTCTTGGTAAGGTAGGATGAGGATTTTGTTTCTTATTCTGGGCCAGAAAACAAGAATAATTTTAAGCAGTTTATAACCTAACTAGAGGCCCAATGCACAAAATTCTTGCAAAGGGCTTGGCCCTCGCAACTTGGGTTGCCCAGGCCTTCACAGACCCTGCTGCATCATGGCCCTGGCTGCCTTGCGGCCCCACGGCCTCACCCACTGGTCATTCTGGAAGTTTGTTCTTCCATCTGGTCTAATTAGCATATTAGCTCTTTATCTTATAGGATTATATGTGTACTTTAGAAAGAATCATAGTACTGCTGTTCATCATTCATATATATATATATATATATATATATATATATATATATAGACACACACACACACACACATACACACATACACATACATATATACATATATATGTGTGTGTGTATATATGGGTATGTGGATAGATAGATAGATAGATAGGTAGGTAGATAGATAGATAGATAGATAGATAGATAGATTACTTTCCCATACTAGATGCACTAAGAAACCATTTTCTAGATAAGAAATGCCATTTGCTACTTCAGTTGCTCTTTGTAGAACCCATTATTGAATGTAATTCTGCTCATTATTTTCCATTGAAAATGATTACCTCCAATAACAACAATAAAAAAATACTCAGTTTATCATCTCAACCAGGTATCTCCAGACTGTCTTTTATTATAATAAGCAGGTTGGGGGAAAAAGCTGGCATTTTTCCAGGTGGGAGGAAAAAATAAATAAATATCTTTATGTGTAAAGGCAATTAAGTTTCCTTACAGATTAGTATAATTGCTGATAGACCACTATACATTTTATTCTGAAATAATTTTCAGATTATCTCTCCGTTTTTAAGTTATTGCTCTTGGTAGAAATTTATTGGTTAATTTAGTTGACACAAATAAGCATCTATATTAACATTTTGACTTGCCAATCAATCATTTAGTATAGAGTAGAAAGAACTGGTTTAATAAAAGTGTATTGAACAATTGTAAGTCTTGTTCTGGCTCAGTTGGTTGAGCATCATGCCATTTGCCAAGAGGTCATGGGTTTGATTCCCACTCAGGACACATGCCTGGGTTGATCCCTAGTAGGGGACTTGAGAAAAGCAGATGATCAATATGTCTTTCTCTACCTCTCTTTTTCTCTCTCTTTAAAAAAAGAAGTCAATGAAAAAAATCTATTGTAAGACTAGAATAATAATTAGTACAATTACCACCATGTATGTTTTTATATATACTAGTACATATAAATAAATATTATATGTATCCCCCCCTCTCTCTCTCTCTTTTACACGCACACACACATGCACATTTTCACAGACCTTACCAATGGAAAAAAACACAGTGAAGAAATAATATATATAATATGCAAGGTATGGATTGTCCCTGCCTTCAAATAATGAATCTTGAACTTTTATGTACATACTTTTTCCCAATACAATTTACTTCTTTTTTGAAAACAAAAATGCAGTAGATATATATAAGAACAATTTTGTAAATAAATTTATACAGTTAGTTGTGTAATATAGTATAAGCATTAGAATTTGTGTATATTTAATATGTACATGCTCTTAGCATTGATTCTTGTTAATTTCCTAAAATTGGTCAATGATTATATGCTATAAAAACAAGTGACTGAAATAAGCCTCATTTTACAGAAGTGATAAAATCACAGATAAGAAACCAAGTGTGAATATTTTATTGAGAGAATTTTTATTTTCAAAATAATAATATGTTCACCTCTCTTATACTTTTTGTTTTGTTTCAAGGAGAAATTATTTAGGTAGTGATAGTTATACTCTTGTGTTTTCAGTTATTTTACTGCAGCCAATGCTATTTGGAATTTTTAATTACCAAGATTTAGATACTTTTAACATATGAGAAATATCTTTATATATAAAAGGCTAAGTGAATGACCATCTGTCTATCCAACCATCCAACTGACTGACCAACCAACTGGCTAGTACATATGACATGCACTGGCAATCTACACTGATAAAAGAGTAAGATGCAAATTGACCATACTTTTGTGATGTCCACCAGCCAATCAGGAGTGAATATGCAAATTTACCAGACAAAGATGGTGGGTTAATTTGAATATGCAGGTGCCGAGAGGCCGGAGGCAGGGTAGGATGCTTTCATCATTGCCGTGGCAATGACACAGGCATTTCCCACTACCCCAGCCTCTTTAAGCCTCTGGGCAGCATGGAAAGACAGAAAGGTGGCTCCAGCCAGAGCGAAGGCAGTGCCAGCAGCAAGGGGAAGGAATGCCTATTGTTGCATGAATCTTTGTGCATCGAGCCTCTAGTTTAAAAATAAATGTTGACTCACACATGAACGATACATATAAAGCTCTCGCTGGTGCCAATCACTCACTTGTGTTTTCATCTGTCATTATCAATCATGAATTTGGTTATTTTTGTTGATATTCTGAAGCTGAAGTTTCCTGTGATGCCAGCATTTGTGATGACTATTAATAAACTACAAGGACAAACTCTAGACAGAGTAGGAATATTCCTACCTGGACCGATTTTCAGACATGGTCAAGTATATGTTGCTTTCTCTCAAGTTTGAAGAGCATATGACCTTAAAGTTAAAGTTGTAAATACTTCATCACAAGGGAAATTAGTCAAGCTCTATGAAAGTGTTTTTACTCTTAATATGATATATAGGGAAATATTAGAATAAGTTTAATCAATTTATCAGTCATTATTTTTATCAATTCTATTTTTATATCATATTTTTGTTGTTTTTATATCATGTCTGTTGTTATATCATGTTGTTATTGTTTACTAATCAATTTATCATTTTCATATGCATTTTACTAATGTTCTTTCATCTCTGACATTTCTATTATAGAGAAAGGGTAAATAGCTATATTAAAATATTTATTTTAATTAATTTCCTTTCAATGTGCACAAATCCAGGGCTGGGGCCAGCTGGGCAACCTCACAGCTCCTCCCCCTGCCACCCACTCCTGGTCAGACTTTCCCACCCTGATCAAGATCGGGCCGCCAGCTAAATGTTCCCTCCTTTTTCCCCAGCCAGCCTGGCCCCTGATTGCATCTCCCACCCCAATAGGGGGCAGGGTTGGCCATCCAACCTGCTGCAGACCTTCCCTTAGCCACTCCACACTTTATCACTCCCACTCCCCAATAGGGGGCAAGGCCACTGGCCAACCACCCTAGGTCCTTCCCCTAGTCACTTGGCTCTGATTGAGCCAAAAAAACATAGTAATTTTTATTGAATTTATTGGGGTGACATTGGTTAACAGAACCATGCAGATTTCTAGTGCAGAACTCAACAAGTCATCTTCTGCCACTGCATCATGCACCCATCACCCAAACATTATTCATATTTCCAACATTATTCCTTTTTCCTTTTTCCATATCCACCTACCCTATCCCCTTTCTCTCTGTTCTCACCATATTTTTTCTGTGTCTATGTGATGTATCTGTGTGTGTGTAAATATATTTTTTATTTAATCTTTTCATCTTTTTTCACCCAGCCCTCCCCCGCCCTTTTCTCAACTGTCAGTCTGTACTATGTAGCCATGCTTCTGTTTTTATTTATTTATTTTTGTTAAATTATTTTGTTCAAAATATAGTAATCTTATCACTAAGTAAGTATTGAACTTGCTTGCTCTGTCCAAATATGACAGATAATCTAGGGAGATCTTAAAACAGTTTAGCCAATATCTGGGCTTGTTATCAGAATATCATGTCCACTTAGCACTTGTCATGTTCAATGTCTTTGCTTACACACTTTCATTATTTTAAAATATCAGCTTTAATTAGCTAAAAGTATTACATTAAGTTATTGTATTTATTTATCACTGCTCACTGAAAAGAGCCAAGAGAACGATTGGTGGTGACATGCATTTTTCAATGCCAATTGAATTATATAACTTACCAAGTCCGGTTGCATACATTAACTTTAATTTTGTAGAAAGTGTCCTTTATAGTTGCAGGAGGGATCTGATGGCTCTTGGATCTGGTCACTCTCTCCTGGTTTAGGCTCTACTTTACTATGTATGATCCCATGGCACATTAAGGTTACCTTTTCACATTATATTATCACATTCTGGAATGTGAGCTCCCAGATGACTATATGTCATTGTATTTGTAAGCAAATCCCTAGTGTTTGGCTCATGGCACAATGCCTGGCACAGAACAGCACTAAATTAATACATGCTCAGCACATAGATATGAGAATAGAGGAATTTGGGAATTGATGGTGAAATACTAGTGTTTTAAATAATTTTTGAGCATCCAAATAAGGAATTATTTCGGATTATGTGTTAGTGACTGTTTCAACTATAAAAATGAAAACCAATTCTTTATGGACTTCTTCATATGAGTTAAGTGAAGGGTGAAGGATTGTAAAGATTATTACTCATTAAAACACATGCCTTCAGGATGTAGGGGCTAGAAGTCCTATAATTAGAGTTCCCAAGTTCAAAGGGACAGTGATACATACAAGTTGTGCTCCATCTTTCCTCTGAGTTCAAAATTCTCATGAGGGTTGTTTCACCTGCCTGATCGCTCCTGCCAGGATGCTAGCCATGGATAGAGATATCATAACTCTCTGTTTAAAATTCTGATTGAAGCATCAACATTTCATTTCAATTTTTGCCCCAACCTTGTTTTTTACACAGCACCTAGATCCACCAAAACCCTTTCATTTCTATCCAGTTTCAAAGACAATTTTTGTGTGTCTGATGTGCAAGCAGTATTCCACTCTGGGGACACAGGTCTCTTTGTTTCTAAGTAGCATGTAATCTAGTGTTGACTACTGCAAATCTTAATGCAATGTGACACATGCCATGATTCTATTGGGGAGGAGGCAGCCAGCCCTGCCTTTGTTAATGTATTTATAATGTACTTCAAAAGCCATTTTCTTTTTTCTATTCTCGTGGGTCAGAAAGACAGTTTGACTATCTCTTATAGGGCCAACATAATAGGCTAAAGAAAATGTCTCTACATTACCCAGACTAATCTGATTAATGAAGTAAGATTAGATTGATTTACTTAGATGTAGGAATTTATATGAAAATAATAAAAACAATCCCTTTGTCAGTCCCTGGTTAAACTCAATACCCCATGAATTGAACCACTCATATTGTCTCAGAAACATCAAACTACTTATCATTTCTCTCTTCCATATTCCTTAAGCATCTGTGTGTTTGTTAACAAGTTATTCAGCCCCTATTGATATGCAGCTTTTTAAGTGTTCTCTTGTCACTTTGGTTAATTGAATGTTCATTTGGCAACTATCTTTCTTTATTGTGTCACACATTTTATTAAAAAAATACTAGATGTGATGTAGGACTTAAAGAGCTTATAAATCTGCTGGAAAAGCTGACGTAAGTTAATATGAAATAAGTGTATAAGTATTAAATTAGAAGGTACAGTGTATTGTATAGGAATTATCAAAGAACATCAGAAGAGGCAAGACTTTATGAACATAAACCTAATAAAGTAGAATTTAATACTGTCATAAAAGAAATGGAGATGAAAGGGAGAAGCATAAAGAGATTTTTCACAGAGCAAGCAAAAGCTGTAACCTAGACAAGGATGTGGGATGGCACAACAAAGTATCTCATTGGATCTGAGAGGACTTGAAGTGAGGGGAAGCAGATATAGGGAAGCCCATAAGAAATTCAGGACTATTCAAGCCAAGAAAATAACGGAATATTTGGAGGTTCAGAGAGGGGGCTGGTATTTTGAAAAGTAGAATTCAAGGATCATTATTCTGGCATGGGTAGGAAGGATCAATTTAGAGAGAAAAGACAGATGCAAGAACAGAAAATGAACCCAACTGCTAATGCCTCACTTATCTCTCATCATGCCTCATTGTTCTGGGTTCTTAGTCTACAAAATTGACTTCTCGTCTTCTCAGAAGGATCTACCCCAAACATGTCTTTTTATTTATACCCCTCACTTCCCTGGCCTCTGCTGCTTCTCATTTACACCCAGTATCATAATAGTGGCACACTCCTATCCTTCCAAACCCAGCTAACTAGTGAAGGGAGATACCATTGGGTCTGGACTCAATTCCCAGCTTTGTTGCTCACTCTGTGAATTTTTGGCAAGTTAATCAACTTATTTGTGCTTTAGGAGTCTAAATTATAAATCAAGGAGAAAATATATGTACCTTGATTTTAATTAGAAACATGTACAACAAGGTGCATTAAAATACATCATATAGCTGAAACCGGTTTGGCTCAGTGGATAGAGTGTCAGCCTGCGGACTGAAGGGTCCTGGGTTCGATTCCAGTCAAGGGCATGTACCTAGGTTGTGGGCACATCCCCAGTAGGGGGGTATGCAGGAGGCAGCTGATGGATGCTTCTCTCTCATTGATTTTCTAGCTCTCTGTCTCCTTTCCTCTCTGTAAAAAATCAATAAAATGTATTTTTTTAAAAAATACATCATATTAAGTGTTTAAGTATTGTCCTCTGAGGATTACCATAATCACAGTAATCTATGCATATAAAAGCCAAAGCAACCATCACAACCCAATAGATAACTGAACAGGTTGCGTGAGGTGACCAGGCCTGCAGGGGGAGCAGTTGGAGGTGACTAGGCCAGCATGAGGGGGGCAGTTAGGGGTGAACAGGCAGACAGGCAGGTAAGCAGTTAGGAGCCAATGGTCCTGGATTGTGAGAGGGATGTCAAACTGCCAGTTTAGGCCCAGTCCTATTGGACATCCCCCGAGGGGTCACAGATTGGAGAGGATGCAGTCTGGGCTGAAGGGACACCTTCCCCCGTGCACAAATGTTGTACACTGGGCCTCTCTCTAGTCATTAGAATAATTAAATTTACTCAGTCTCATGTATACAAAATAAAATACAGACATTTATGGCTGAAGAAAGAGAAGGAGAAAGAAATCTCTAGGATTATGACTTAAAGGATGGTGGAGGGTGTATTATAAGGTATATGAAGTAAAGGTCCTAAAGCAATATTATGCATATTTTGAAGTGAATTGAGTTAGGAGTTTCTTTTTAGTGGACCTCTGTAGGCAGTTGAGTATTCAAATAGCAGTAGAAATATCTGAGATAGAGATAAAGGGTTTAGAATTATCAGCATGTAGGAGTGACCAGAATATATACATTTGGTACTAAAAGTAAATAAGAATTTTTAGGAAGATGAAATCATGGGAAGGAATCTACAAAAACTGTCTTGTTTGGTCCATAAGACTTTAAAAAATGTATTTGTTTCCAAACTAACAATAATATTTTGGATCTTTGACTTGTCTGGCAAATTATAAAATCATTATTATAATGGATCAGCATTTTCTAATGTCAACAACTGGTTGGAACTTAGTAATGACCCCCAGTTAAATAAGGTTTGTTCTCTCCAGCTGGCTCCTAGAAACTTCAAGGCTTACTTCCCATGATTTTATTTTCTATTTAGGCCTTTGATTTTGTGTCTCCTGGAAAAAAATTAAGCCAAAAGCAGTTTCAGAAGTCACCAGAGAATACATGACCCTGGCATGTGCCTCAGATAGGGGTGGGAAGTAAGAACTGAAGTGTCCTTAATTAGGGGGAGACTTCTCAGCTTTTAAGATATTTGCTGAGGCAACTCTCCAATACTTGCAGGATTTAAAGCAAATCAAATCATAAACATATAAGCTCCTTGAGCATAAAAAATCCATGATGTTCTGTGTTGCAATTTTTGTATTAGGAGGAACGTTTCCATAGGTGCTCAATAAGGACTAAATAATCTTAATAAATGAATATGCTTTAAATAGAAGAAATTTGTTCTTTTTATAATTATTTTTGTTTGAAACAGATCTTAAACTCAAGATTTTTTTACAACTGACAATATTATCATTTCTTTGAGTATATACTAGTATGAAAAAATAATACTTTAGATGGATTCATCTAAAGTACTATTTTTCTCATTGTCCAATTCAAATAATCTGATTCTAAAGTATAAGCTTACAAATAATCCAGAAGTTGCAAATCTGTTAAGTAGATAAGCTTCTCCAGGGCATAGTCTCCATCTATTTTTCTTACATCACCTGAACACAGAACACAGCACATGTGTAAATCATAAGAAAGTTTCAGTAAATGTTTCTGGATGGAGATTTGCATTACTCTTCAAGCTATGAATCCACAGATCAAGTATAATTGCACTGGAGTTAAAAAAACACACACATACATAGTTATTTGCCATGACAATGTTTTTGTTTTTTGTTAATCCTCACCTGAGGATATGTTTTATTTTTTCCATTGCTTTTTCAGAGAGAGGATGTAGGATAGGAAGGAGGGAGAGAGAGACATTGATCTTAGAAAGACACATCAATTGGTTGCCTCCTGAACCCCTAAAGAGTCCCTACAGGGCGGGGGAAACAAACCTGCAACTGATGTGTGCCCTTGATCAAGAATAGGACCCGTGCTCTAACCCCTGACGCACCAACCAGGATGATAATGCTTTCTTTCAAGCAGTCTCTAGATATAACTTACTGGAGTAATGGGATAACTGGACATCTCTTGTACCATAGAAATGCAGATTCTATAAGTCAAATGAGCTATATTCCATACCTAGTTCACCTTCAAAACCATAATCCCAGACCTGGAATACACTTTTGAAACTGTGTAAATGACAACAGACTTATCATTTATAAAACCTTTCCTATAGTCTTATATTATGTAATTCTCAATGCAATCCTGAGAAATAACTAGAAATATTAAATTGAAGCCCAGGATCTAGCAATAGCCTGGTGCTTTCTGTTATTAGGCTGCAAATGAACACTGCCAAATCAGAGGCATCCTGCCCTTAGGCCATTACTGAACCTTTCAGGGTCTCAGTTTGCTGAAATGGAAAGCAGGGACAGTAGTAAAGCCTTCATGACCACTGTGACTAGTGCTGCTTTTCTACTTGTCCATCACCCCTCAGCCAGGAAGTGAACTCCAAATTCAAATAATTTTATTTCAGATTCTATGCAGCTTTCCCTATTTCACAATAGACTGCATATGCTTACGAGTTGCTACTTTGTTAGTGCCTCTGATTCTGACAGTGCCCACATTTCCTAGGTTACCTATATGGACTTGTTATGGAATACATGCACTGGCTACGTGATTGTCATAATAAAACATTGTCAGTTGTATTTTTTGTATAAATAAATTTTAGAAAAGTTTTTTTTAATGCATTATAAAATAGTGCACACACTGCAGAGTATGCACCATTACAGACATTAATAAAATACTGGGTGTGTAATTTCAGGATGGGATTTGACAAATATGAATATCATTGTCTATATACTTATGAGAATTCTTCACACATGTATAATACTTCAGAATATTTTAAAAAATGAGGCATTAAGAAATTAGATGACATATGGAATTTCTGATGTGCACTGACAGTTAAAACTATAACTATGTCTCTTATCTGCAATTAAATATAGGAGTCTTATATTTGAATATTCAGTCTAGAATAATACTATATCAGACTTCAGAAATAAATTACTTTAAATTTTCTTTAGAATACAAAATCTCTGCAAAAAATTAATTGCATAAAGGTAAAATAAAATATCAGTATTTGAATTACAACCACACTAGAAGGTGCAGTATAAATATATGATGTGTGACTTGGGAGCAAATGCCAGTGTTTGAGGGGGAAAGTAGTATGGAGAGGATCTGTCACAGTGCTGATAAATGACTGTCTCACAGTGAGTGTCAAGCATAGAATATAGATGATAAATTTCATTGGTTTTACTTTAAGAGAAGCCACTAAGTAAAATTGACATAGGAACTGTGGAAATTACATTTTTGACAAAGGGAAATGCTACGAAGGACATGTTTTAATTTCCGTGGGACTCACAGGGGTGAGCCTTGCCTGGATTCCTGCCATTTCACAGATCATTAGAGGCAGGAGAAGAGACTGTTCCTTCTCTCTACACAAAGCCTTCCAGCCAAACGGTCCCTCGAGTGACCCGCACCATCACTCCTCTTGAAACTGTGTTCATGGCTAAGGGAAGCTTTTGACCTTGATTATTGACCAATGTGAACTAATTTTCTCATTTTAATTTATAATTTGATTATTACAGTAAACTCTAACATTTATTTTGATTATTCTCTATAAACCCAAATCCTAAAGAAAAAAGCATATCCTATATAATAAAAGCCTAATATGCTGTCTAGTCATCCAGTTGGCCTTTCAGCCAATCAAAGCATAATATGTTAATGATATCCTAGGGCCGTTCAACTGCTTGCTATGATGTGCACTGAACACCAGGGGTAGTCGATCAGTTGCTATGATGTGACTGACCACCAGAGGGCAGATGCTCTGACCAGTAGGTTAGCTTGCTGCTGGGGTCCGGCTGATTGGGACTGAGACTCCTAGAGCCCTCCTGTGGTCCCTCCCAGGCTGGCTAATCTCCCATGTCCCTCCCCGGCCCCAATCATGCACCAGTGGGGTCCATCAGCCTGGCCTGCACCCTCTCACAATCCAGGACTCCTTGTGGGGTGTTGGAGAGCTGGTTTTGGTCCAATGGCGGAACTATCAGTCACTATGATGCGCACTGACCATCAGGGGGAAGATGCTTAATGCAGGAACTGCCTCCTGGTGGTCAGTGCCAGCTGGTGAGCACAGTGGTGGTGGTGGGAGCCTCTTTGTCTCTGTAGCAGTGCTGGGGATGTCCGACTGATGGCTTAGGCCCACGCCCAATGAGCGGGCCTAAGCTGTCAGTCAGACATCCCCTGAGTGCTCCTAGACTGCTAGACGTTGCAGGCTGGGCTGAGGGACCCCCTGAGTGCATGCATTTCATGTACGAGCCTCTAATACACACACACACACACACACACACACATGCATTTACTCAAGATAGTTTAGAAACAGCAAAGTATAAAAGATGATCTCTGTAGTTTAACATGGAATGTTGCCAGAAGACTCAAGAGCTGAGTATTCATACTAACTGAGAGGCAACTCTGCCTCATATCTCTGTTAACATGCATGTATGTTATCACTGGCTTTTATTTATTATGTATCCATTACACCTGAAGCAGATAGTTTTAGAATACAACTTGCGCAGTTTGCAATGCAAAGAAAACAAAAGACAGATGCCTTCTTGCTTTTCATCACTTCAGTTCTTATTAATGATTCCCCATATAGGATATTTAATACTATAAAATTTTATCTTATTAAAGTCAGAGAGTATTTAAGAAATGTACATTTTGAGACAATGATGACTAAAATTTGCAAAAGTGTAGATGGTATAATCTTTTATGTTTTTCTTACAATCTGCTCATTTTATCCTCCAAGGATACTTTGCATATTTTTTGAAGTTTATCTTTTTAAAGTTCAAAGTGACTTTTTATTGTCTCATTGTCTTTCCTTACTCCACCTGACACACATACCAAATCAAAAGATTTTATATTTTCATCCTTTTCCTGTCTCCATAGATATAATGCAAAAGTAATGCACTACCTTATCAAGGTTAACATGGAAGAAATTGCTCCTCTCCATTTTAGTAAGTGTTCCCAGGATCCAGAAGCCCATTGTCTAAGTCTAGCCCCGCATAGTGCATGCCATATGGCGATGCTTCCTCACTGTTGTGACAATGTCACTGTAAACATATGTTTGGGGAAAAGGATGCTTATGTAATCCATGAATTCTTTTTAAAGAGAAACCCTAAAACAATGACATGGAATGACAGTATCTTTCAACAATAAATTATTTCAAATAAAGCACAGAGGTGCTTTGTTCTAACTACACTTGGCAAAATTGAATCTGTGCACTATCTGTCACGACCATCAGACCATCCTGTTCCCCTCAGCCTGATATGTTTGAATCTTACCCCCACGATGATTCAGTTTCTTGATTTTTTAGCTGGTATTATTAGCATAATGATGTCGGCATTTATCAATGGAAAACAATGATTTTTAATTTGAAATCTTAAGTGTAGAGATCAAGGAAATTTAGAGCATTTATAAGATTAAAACTTGACAAAATGCTGTTTAACTTTGATATTTGTACTTCACATTATTGTTAAGAATGTAAGCAACCGTTTGAAAATATTTTCCATGAAGCTGGATGTACTAGAATGAAGAATGAAAAAAGATTTGTTGCCCCTAATTCTAGAAATGGAAATATATATTTAATTTTAATACATGTTATTAACAACAGAATTTTATGCCTATAACTTTGAACAATCCTTTTGCTTACAACAGCATAATATAAAATTTATTGTAATATTATTGCTGTTTTAAAAGTAATACTTTTAAATTGGATTGAATTTCTCTAGGGAATAGTATCTCTGCATTTTGTGTAAGTTGTATGTTATGAATCACCTCAGGAAAAAAAGCATATGCATTTGCTAACACAATTATTTATAAATATTTATTAAATGTTTAACCAATACATCACACTATGAAGGATTCAAAGAAAAGTCAGATAAATGTTCTGCCTTCATGAAGTTTGAAGTATAGAAGGAGAAACAAGATGTAAAGAGATGACCATCATATAAACTAGATAGTGCTAACAGCAGTGTTCTCTGCAGATTTTAAGGACAAAGTTCCAGCCAGGAGAATAAGTCATTGTGTCTAATACCTAGCAGTTGTTGTTTTTTTAAAATATATTTTTATTGATTTCAGAAACGAAGGGAGAGGGAGAGAGAGATAGACATATCAATGATGAGAGAGAATCATTGATCCGCTGCCTCCTCATTGTCCCACTGGGGACAGAGCAGAGGCATATGCCTGACCGGGAATCAAACTGTGACCTCCTGGTTCATAGGTCAACACTCAACCACTGAGCCACACTGGTCAGGCCAAAACCTAGCAGGTTTTTAACAATTACATTTGAGAGTCATTACAGCATATTGTTATTCTAGAATGTAGGTAAAATAAAGATTCTTAAATGCTAATCCATGTGGAAATGATCATGAAGGAAGATGGTTCATCACCAATGAAGTACTAGTTCTATTTAACATGGATATCTGAGATTCTGAATTCTTGTAGTGGTTTATTTTTGCTAAAGAGTAAATGCAAAGTACATCATGCAAGTTTAAACTAACTTTTTGATGTCATCTGATAGGTGATATTAATTGCTTTTTCTGAAAGAACTAAAGTAGCTTTATGCTAAGTTCCTATGCAAGAGTAAAATGGTGAAGTGCCTTCCCAAAGAAATCCTACAGTTGTGCACTGGAACACTAATGGAAGCTGTGCAATATTGACAGTGATTGATGTGAAACCAAAGCAGCAGGAAGGTCATGCTGATATGAACAGTGTGAGATGTTTTGGAATAAATAGTTCAGAAACAGTGTGTTAACTAGAGGCTGTGAAGTCTTGGGGCTTCTACCAACAATACCCAAGAAACAGTGTCTATGCAGCTATCCTCAATGTACTTAATACCTGTTGTTCTAAATCACGTTCTTCTATCCCATCAATAATACACGCAATCATTTGTAAACAAATGTGATAAGTACATAATAGTGATGTTATCAAACAATTTTTTTAGAATCTGCAACTAGAGGATGTTTTCTTTTCCTCCATATTTTATTAGTGTACATTATTTGTACCCTTTTTTAAAATAACATGTTTAATTGTTTAGACATTTTTTATTAAAATCACTATTCTTCACTTTAATATCTCAAAGTCTCTTTATTGATATCAGGTTTTTCATATTTTTAACTTTAGTTTATCTCCTTGAGAGAACTGCTTTCATTCTTTACTTTTTTTGAATTATTATAACTCACTTTTTCTTTCTCTAACTTTCCACAATAACATTTATTCTTCCTTTCCATTTCCTATCATTTTTAACCTTTTTTATTAATGAAGTTATGTACATATACTTTTCTATTATCAATTCTCAGTTTTCAAATCCATGTAGAACACATAGTAGTCAACAAATATTTAGGTAAACTCAAGTATTTCATTATTTTTTCTTTAAACAATAAACCAACCAAGAAAACAAACAAATTAACATAAATAAATGAGCAAATACATCTTTTTTATCTCCTTCTTACTTGTAAAGGGAATACTCATTTATCACATTAACCCCATGGGAAAAGGGAATGTTTATGTCATGCTAAACCTAATTTTGTATGCATTCTCTTCCCAACTCCACCCATGAGTTTTTAAATAAAAGTTGCTTTTTTCAAGTTTACTATTGGGCTGAATACATGAGTAAATACAAAGTATATTTTAAAATTCTGTTTAAAGAGGTACTGTTAGTTTTATGTATGAAGCACACTGAGGGCAATTTTTGAGTAGTTGTAAAAGGGACCTGAGACTCCCACCTCTGCAAAGAGTTCAGCATCGTGTTATAATTATGCGCATTATTTATGGCCAGAATCAACCATTTCTATGCCTCACAGTAATAATAATTTCATTATTTCACAATAATGAAATCATGTTGTATAAAACAATTAAAAAAACTTCATCTTAGAAAAGTTGAGGACATGCCTCAGTATTTTCTTTCAAAATTGTACAGTGTATAGTTTAATTTACAATTATTTTGTCCTTAGATTTTCCAAAATATAACAATGCTAATCAAAGGCTGTTATGTTGAAAAGTATCTATTAAATGAGGTAATTTTTTTTATCAAGAAAGCTAAATGAATTTCCTAAAGTAACATGTCTTAGCTGGGACTGTTAATCCAAACTTCTCCCATTGTGCCACAGTACCATACAATAAGATAGAAAAGAATCATAAAATTTGAAGAGAGCAATAAGAATTATGCTTTCTATACCCTTCAATTTACAGATTGATCTTAATTTTCACTTAAATGTGAAAAAGAAAATGTTTCCTATATTCTTATATGGCTTATATCTTGTGCAGCATTTGTCACCATCTGATTATGTCTATTACCAATTACTTTAGGTATTTAAAATGTTTGATTTTAATAAATATACATTTTAAAAATCACCAGAATTATCTTAATATATAATTAATGGAGAACATAATTAAAAAATGAGTCCTTCAAGATTTGTATTAGTAAATAACTATATTTTAACTTTTGAAATATAATCTAAGGTTTATTTGTGATGAATAGGCTGATGTAACTGTTTCTCTAACATTCAGAAAGGATAATGAAAAGAAAAAACAACATTTTCTTACCTAAGAAGTTGGGTATTTTATAACATTTTTAAAACTACAAAATGTGCAAAAAAATTATTTATATTATGCTTGTAGTCTCAGAATTCCTTAGCAACACATTTTTAGTTGTGGCTTTATTTTGACAAATATTTTTTATTGAAAAAGTTATGTGATATATACAATTTGAAAACCACAGTTATAACAAATTAAAGCATTAAAATCACAGTAATCTTGCTACTAAATAATAAAAAATATACATACTAGTTTTGCTATTATAAAAGCACATATTTGTAATATTAGCTGTGCTATTTTCGATTAATATTTAATTTTAGGCATTTTATCAATAAATATTAAAATACTATTTTAATTTGGCAAGTAATAATCCTATTTAATAAAGTACTAATATGCAAATTGACCATACCTCCACCACACCCACAAGCCGATCAGAGCAAGTATAGTGGTACCTCGAGATACGAGTGCCCTAACATACGAGATTTTTGAGATATGAGCTGTTGAGCGAGCGATTTTTGCTTTGAAGTACGAGCAACATTTGAGATAGGAGTAATTGCGCGGATCGGCCGGCTGCACACGACCAGCCAGTGTACCATGACTCGAGCATCTCATAGTTTCCCATGCCTCAAGGTTACGGAAAGAATTAAACTCATATCTCGAAGTACCACTGTATGCAAATTAACCCAACCAAGATGGCTACAGCCACAAAGAAAGCAGGAGAGAGGCTTGGGTTGCCCCTAGCGGTGGAGGAAGCCAAGCGCCCAGGACTTCGTTTAAGCCAACAAAGTTTCAATGGCTGTGGAGCAGAAGTTTTGGCTCTGCTCCAGGCTACAAAGTTTCAATTGTAGAAGATAAATAAATTCCAGATACCAGGGCCTCTGCTTGGGTCATCAGTGGGCGTGGCTGGCCTGCAAACCACCACAGGCCCCTCGCCTAGGCCACCCCACTCCCCAGGGGAACACACACCCTGATCCAGGACACCCTTTTTGGCAAACCAGTTGGCCCCCACCCTTGCACTAGGCTTCTATCCTATCTAATAAAAGAGTAATATGCAGATTGATCATCACTCCAACACACAAGATGGCTACCCCCATGTGATTAAAAGATCCTGCCCCCATGTGGACACAAGATGGCTACCACAAGATGGCCAGCAGGGGAGGGCAGTTAGAGGTGACTAGGCCAGCAAAGGAGGTAAGTTTGGGGGACCAGACCTGCAGGGAAGGGCAGTTGTGGGAGACCCAGGCCTGCAGGGGAGGGCATTTAGGGATGACCAGGCCTGCAGGGGAGGGCAGTTAGGAGTAACCTGGCCCACAGGGGAGGGCAGTTAGGGGCAAACAGGCTGTCAGGGGAGAGTTAGGCATCAATCAGGCTGGCAGGGGAGTGGTTAGAGGGTGATCAGGCTGGCAGGCAGAAGAGGTTAGGGGCAATCAGGAAGGCAGGCAGGTGAACAGTTGAGAGCCAGTAGTCCTGGATTGTGAGAGGGATGTCCAACTGCCCATTTAGGCCCAATCCTACCTGTATGCAGCCCAAGCGGGCAGTCGGACATCCCTCAAGGGGTCCCAGATTGGAGAGGGAACAGGCTGGGCTGAAGGACACCCCCACCCCTGTGCACGAGTTTTATGCACCTGGCCTCTAGTTTATAAATGTTAATTTATTAAGTTATTTTGTTTTTAAATTCTTTCATTTTTTCCAGTTTTTAACAATTACAAATAACAATTTACCATATTTTATATTATTTCCTTTTCTCTCATTTAACATGTAAAAATAAATAAGATTTAATTGAAACTTTGAATTCTCAAAAAGAACATATTCTGTAACATTATTCTTACCCTAAGTATTATATTCATGGTAAATCACTATGTTTAAAATTATGAACATTGTTCTATAAGATATTAATGAGCACTTACAAATATTGGAAAATGTTTATTTATCTAATATCTGTTGTGATAATACTCAAGTAACTAAAAGAAAACAGAACTTTAATTTACTATTTAAATCTAGAATTTTATTAGATTTTAATGAATAATATAAACACAATTATTACCTCTACATATTTACTAAAATTCTGAAATCAGAAACTATACTAACATTTAATCTGAGAGTTATGGAATTTAGATCTAGTGGTAGTTTAACATAAATTACTCTATTATATTAACCTTTTCATTTCTACTCACCCTAGTTATTAACTTTTCTTCTGACATTGTTTCTCAGATCAGTCTTGTCATTGATGTGCATTTTGGTATGTACTTGAACAGAAAATTTAGAAGAACATTTCTGCTTAATAACTTAGCTAAGACTAGTATAGAGAACATTTAAAGGCAACAGTCTTGGCAGATAAGATATGTCTGATTTGAAAGATTTTTATTATTATTATTTCAAATAATTCTTAAATATAACAAGATAGAGCATATCTTACAAACATAAGGACCACCATATGATATCATTCTATGCCATTCACAATCTTGGTCATGGGAATCCTAAGGGCTCTTTCATGTCATTAATCAATTTCACTAACAATTCATACAATGTTAGTTACCTATCTATCATTCAGTACCTTGTAAGAGGAAATATGTTCTCTAGTCTATGTTGAGCAGTATTACCTGTAGTCTACACTGAGTGGCCATATTATTATGACAACCTGACGTTTGTAGGCAAATTAACCATACACTGCATCATATGGGATATGGAAGCCAAAGGCCTGTTGGAACACTTTTGCTGTCTGCAGTTACCAAACATCTCCAATTCAAACAGGAACACAAGGATTGGACAGTCAAGCATTGGAAAAAAGTCATGTGGTCCAAGGAATCATGTTTCCAGTTGCATCATGCAGATGGCAGAGTGAAAATTTGGTGGAAATAGTATAAAAGCATGCACCCCACATGTATGAGTACAACCCTGCAAGCTGGTGAGGGCAGTGTTATAGTTTGGGACATGTTATCCTGGCATGATTTGGGCCCTTTAATTTATGTGGAACAATGACTGAATAGCACAACCTACCTAAGTATTGTTGCTGATCAAGTTCCTTCTATCATGTTGATGGCATATCCCAATGGAGATGGCTTCTTCCAACAAGACAATCTGCCGTGCCATGGTGCTCATATTGAGCAGGAGTGGTTTCAAGAACATGAGGGAGACTTTACCTTGCTTGGGTGGCCCCCACAATCACCAGATCTCAATCCAGTTTAGCATTTGTGGGACGAAGTTAAAAGAGCCATCAGGCAGCTGGTTCCACAACCATCATCTCACAGAACTGGACAGTGTTATTCATCAGGCATGGTGTCAGATTCCTCACATCACCTTTCAACATCTCGTGGAATCAATGCCAAGAAGAATCACTGCAGTACTGAAGGCAAAAGGTTGCCCAACAAAGTACTGATGGGGTGGTCATAATAATCTGGCCACTCAGTGTATTTCTTATAAGATACAACACTGCCCTTTGCAACCCTTCTTCTGTGCTTTCAGAGGAAGCCACATTTGAGGCAGGAGAAGTGGGCAGCACACAAGCTAACGAATGTTACATTACACTGAGTCATCCATAGATATCCATTACTCATGAAACAAGCTGCACACTTTAACTTTGTTAAATATTATGGTGGAATTCCATGTATGCAGTAAAGTCACATTTTGAAATTCAATACTCCTTGGAAGGTAAAGGGGTGACCCTTATTCCTAAGTAGGGTCCTAAATCTTGACAGTCGTGTAAAAGAGGCAAAGGCAAAAACTGGACTCTAGCATCAACACTACCAATCTTATGCAAATACCTAACTGACACCAGAAGCCCTTCTCACCTACCTACCCAACCACTAAAATTTTAGATAAAAACAGATGTTTCTAAATTGACCAATTGACCTGGACCACATGTTCTAGATCTTAAGGAGATAGGGTACGAGCACATTGGCATAAGATAAACATAAGACAAATAAATTTTATTTGTGCTGAAAATAAGAAAATGGTAGCCCATATCACAGAATCAAAATTGGTTACAGATATTACTTTACCTAAGCAAAGAAGAATGAATGCTGACTTGATTTGTGTCCTCCTGAACTGATAGGATGGTGAAAGGCAAAAGAAACATGTACTTGCTTCTAGAAGGCTGTACTAATAAACTCTATGTAGCTGTAAGGCCTAGGGCTCAGCAATGGGTGGTACAGAAGAAACAAGAGACTCCTAACTTCAGACCTACCTCCTACCCCAGTCAGAGAATTTCAGGTGCAGCAGAGTTGAAAGGAGGTGATGTGGGTATGCTATTTTGGTTTGCGGATTCAGCTTCTTCATCAGGAATTGTGACATGAAAGCAAAGCTGAACCAGAAAAATATAGAGAAAAAGAAGCAAAAGAATAAATTTTGTAGTTGCAAAAAGAGGACTGCACAAGTCCAATTAAAAGGGATTTGTGACAGAATGAATATTTGCTTGTTTGGCTGAGTGTGCTGAAGTTGAAGGATGACAAAATCCAGATATGCTCCTGGTCAGGTGAGTCAACTGATTTAGAAAGAAAATGGGCAGAAATAATTAGAAAGTAGTTATTCATTGCCTTGAGCAGTGTTATGCCCTCCTTGAAGTAATGGAGTAACTAAATAAAGCCCCTAGTTGAATGAATAAGGAAAAAGATTCCAAGAATATCTGTTTAAAGAGAGAGAATAAATAAATGAAAATCCAACAGCACTATTTTGGGACAATTCACAGGATTGAATGGAACTTCCCATATTCATAAACAAAGAAATTTAAAAAAAAACAATAAAATAAAAAACAGTATTATGGTAATTCTTAAATTTTTGTTAAAAATAAACAAAGGAGCCCTAGCAGGTTTGATTCAGTGGATTGAGCATCTGCCTGCAGACTAAAGGGTCTCTCAAGTTCGATTCTAGTCAAGGGCAGGTACTGTGGTTGCAGGTTTCTCTCCTGCCAGGGCCCTGATCCTTGCAGCAGGAAACTAATGTGTCGCTCTCCCATTGATGTTTCTTTCTGTCTTTACCTCTTCTTCCATTCTCTCTAAAAATCAATGGAAAAACATACTCAGGTGAGGATTTAAAAAAGTAATCAAACAGAAACATAGCATGCAAAAGACAAGTGAGGAGTATGCCTTTAAATATATATATCCAAAACAATTCAAAAACATTTTGAAAGCAGGTTTTTGAATTTTTAAGAAAAGTAAAAAGACCATGAATTCTGTGAAATGAATTACAAGCAGAAGCAGGAAACTTCGAGATGAAAGGAAGCAGGCAAAATTAGGTAAAGCATTTGATGAGAAAAATAAAACCATTTCCAAATTTACCCTTATTAACAATATCAATTACTAGAATTAGCATTTTTTAAAAAATGAATAAACTATAAAGAGAATAGAATGGAGAAAATAGCACACAAGGACTAGGGAGAAAATAGAATCAGAACCTAAATACAGTGGTACCTCAAGATACAAGTGCCCTAACATACGAGGTTTTTGAGATACGAGCAGTCGAGAGTGATTTTTGCTTTGAAATACGAGCAACATTTGAGATAGGAGTAATCGCGCGGATCGGCCAGCTGCACACGACCCACCAGTTTACCTCGACTCGAGCATCTCATAGTTTCCCATGCCTCAAGGTTACGGAACGAATTAAACTCGTATCTCGAGGTACCACTGTAATGATATAATAGATTTTATAGCTGTGAAAGATAATATTGATTGAATACATAAATAGAACTTCTGAAGACAAGAAAAAATCCTATATAGTAAAAGCCTAATATGCTAAGTGTCCAGTTGTCCATTCAACCAATCAAAGTATAATATGCTAATGCTATGTTAAGGCCACTCAACCACTTGCTATGATGTGCACTGACCACAGTGGGCAGATGCTCTGACCAGTAGGTTAGCTTGCTCCCCAGGTCTGGCTGATTGGGAATGAGAAAGATGGGCCAGATATGCCCTGGAGCCCTCCCATAGTCCCTTCTCAGCTGGCCAACTTCCTGCATCCCTCCTCAGCCCCAATTGTTCACCAGTGGTGTCCCTCTGCCTGGCCTGTGTCCTCTCACAATCTGGAGCCCCTCAGGGGATGTTGAAGAGCCAGTTTCAGCCTGATCCCGCAGGCCAGTCCAAGGGATCCCACTAGTGCACAAATTCGCACACCGGGCTTATGGTGTAACCTATAATAATAAAAGTGTAATATGCTAATTAGATCAGATGTCCTTCTGGATGACCTTCTGGGTGAATCCAGGGCTGCAAGGGAAGCCTGGGTCCTGGTTGCCAGAGGGAAGCGAGTGCCGGCAACCAGGGGAAGGAAGGCCTAATCTTGCATGAATTTTGTGCATCAGGCCTTTTCTGAACGTTATTCATAAGAAACTCTCTGTATAAAGAGTTTGTTACAGTCTAAGAAAATTTAATAGACAATGGCTGAGACATATGCTGTCAACAGTTTGACCTGGGGTAAAGAAAGATTCTCATAATCCAAGAGGAAGCATGAGAAGGTCACCTGCAAAGATAAAACACTCGGGTTGGTCCCAGATGTCTTCTCATCAGTATTAGCCAAGAGAAAGCAATGTGAAATAATCTACAGATATTGAGGAGAAAATATTAGTTAAGGATGTTACCAAGCTAAGTGGTTACTAAGATATGAAAACAACATCAAACATGCAGTAATTCAGGAAGTAAACCACCACTAGCTCTTCCTAAAAATAGTATTAGAAAATATATTTCAATAAAGTTTTATAGAATACTTAAACTTAGTAGGAAACTTATGGTATTAAAGACTGTAGGTAAATATAATTATTTAAGTAATAGTCATAAAGCTCTAATAATTAGTATTGAAAATGGAAGCAGGTTTAAATAATGAAATATAGCATAAAATAATATTAAATGAAAATCATTTCATTGTAGCAAAAAGAAGATGTTTACAAAAATGAATGACAGAAAGTAAATGACAGAGGGAGATAACAGATACTTAATGACTGAAGGCAAGACCCTGAGAAATAAGCTTATTATTTAGTCATAAAGGTAACTACCAGTTCATATTTCCTCAAATTACTAGTGGAAAAAAGACTAAAAATTATATGAGTCATAACACAAATGATAGAAACTATTAAGTAAATATAAACATAAAATATAAACATTTTAGTATTGTCAATTATTACAAATCTAGAGGCCTGGTGCATGAAATTTGTGCACAGGGGGTGGCAGGTGTCCCTCAGCCCAACCTGCACCCTCTCCAATCTGGGGCAACTGGTAGGATCGGGTCTAAATGGCTAGTCGGACATCCCTCTCACAATCCAGGACTGCTGGCTACCAACTGCTCACCTGCCTGTCTTCCTGATATCCCCTAACTGCTTCTGCCTGCCAGCCTGATCACTCCCTAACCACTCCTCTGCCAGCCTGATTGATACCTAACTGTTCCCCTGCCAGCCTGTTTGTCCCTAACTGCCCTCCCCTGCAGGCCTGGTCACCCCTAACTGCCCTCTCCTGCAAGCTTGACCCACTCCCAACTGGCCACCCTTTCAGGCCTGGTCCCTACCAATTGCTCTCCCCTGCTGACCATCTTGTGGTGGCCATCTTGTGCTCACATGGGGTCAGGATCTCTTGACCACATGGGGGCAGTCATCTTGTGTGTTGCAGTGATGGTCAATCTGCATATTAATCTTTTATTAGATAGGATAGAGGCCTGGTGCATGGGTGAGGGCCAGCTGGTTTACCCAGAAGGGTATTCTGAATCACGGTGGGTGTTTCCTTGGGGTGTGGGGTGGCCTAGGCAAGGGGCCTGTGATGGTTTGCAGGCCAGCCATGACAGGTGGCGACCCAAGTGGAGGCCCTGGTATCTGGGATTTATTTATCTTCTACAACTGAAACTTTGTAGCCTGGAGCAGTGCCAAAACTTCATTGAAACTTTGTTGCCTTAAGCAGAGGCCTGCTGGACAGGTTGTGCAAAAAGCTTGGCTTTCTCCATCACCAGGGGCAACCAAACTCTCCCTCCTGCTCTCTCAGTGGCAGTAGCCATCTTGGTTGGGTTAATTTGCATACTCGCTCTGATTGGCTGTTGGCTGTGGCTTTTTGGTGTAGCAGAGGTATAGTCAATTTGCATATCACTCTTTTATTAGATAGGATGTCCCTTACATTGTATAAAAATAGTACTTTATACTCTAAAGAACGCACAATCTAGTCAAATACCCAAGAGTTTAAAAAATAAAATATTTGCAAAGTTATCAGGAAATACAAAGAGAAGCCAGGAAAGGATGGAGGGGACTGATTCTGGAGTGGAATAGGGGGAGAGAAGTAAGGAGGACGGGACAAAATTAAACATTATAACAAGGAAAGCCAATATAACACACTAGTTGTGCAAGTTCTCAACCTGTGCCTGATAACTCACTTCTTTTAATAGGCCTGGAATGGGGACTAATATCGTTTGCATTTTACATACTACAGAATGGAGAGTGAGCAGATTTGCCCAGGGTGTCACCGTTTATGGGAGGCAGGTCTGAGGTCCAGCTTAGGCAACCTGTTCCACTGTCCATGATCTTCACTGATCTTCAAGAGATAGTGCTTAGCAGATAAAGTCATTGCAAACCAAAATTAGTAAGAAAAGAAAGGCAAGGAGAATCCCATCCGCAGCAGGAGTGCAGAGTGGACCCGGAGAACCCTGAGCAGCCCACCGCACTGCCTGCTTAGTTAACTACCATTATCCTAAGAAGATCCCCCAAATGCTGGAGCCTCCATGAGTGCAAGCATGAGCAAGGAGCTGCACCTCCCTCTCAGCATAATCCCACCTTGGCGCTCAGACACCAAACCCATACACAGGGCAGTGGTGCAGGGATTGGAGGCCAGGACAGCCTCACATTCACACAGTGGAGGGAGTGTAGGTAGGGTAGGGGAATAAGAAGGCCATTGCAAGGCAAGTTTTGGCAACAGTAAAATGGTTCAGTGTAAGAAACGCCTATGGTTTCATCAACAGGAATGACACCAAAGAAGACATATTTGTACACCAGGAAGTACCATGTAGTGTAGAAGGAGAGACTGTGGAGTTTGATGTTATTGGAAGAGAAAAAGGTGCGGAGGCAGCAAATTACAAGTCCCATTGGCGTTCCACTGCAGAGCAGTAAATATGCAGCAAACTGTAACTATTATAGAGCTCTCCATGTGGCAGGGCTTCCATCTCTTTACCAACAGAATTAACAGAATAGTGAAAGTGGGAAAAAGAATGAAGGATCAAAGAATACACCGAAGGCCAGTTCCAACAGTGCAGCCCTACTGCAGATGAGGGGCCCCACCTTACTACCTGCAGAGCCTTATGAGCATCCACCACAGTATCCCAACCCTCCAGTGCAGGGAGAAGTGATGGAGAGTGTTGACAGCCGGGGTGCAGGAGAAAAGTCAGTCCAGTGAGACACTATGTGTGTCAGGGCTGTAGACCACCCACGATTCTGCATAGGCCTTCCTCACCAAAGACAGCCTAGAGAGGACAGCAGTGAAGGTGAAGAAACAAGGAGCCCAGGTCAGCAGCCACCACAATTTCAGTACCAGGACAACTTCAGTTAGCAATGCAGATGCCTAGCTCAGAAAACCCTAAAGCACAAGATGGCAAAGAGACAAAAGCAGCCAACCCCACAGCTGAGGATTCGTCCTCTTCTTAGGCTAACCAAGACAGAACTGAGTAAATACCAGCTTATCTACCATCATTGGGTTCAGTCATCTAGCAAGAAGAAATGAATATGAATAAAATAAAAAAGGATCCAGCAATAAAAAAGGATCAAAAGGTTGGAGCTAAAGACCTTAAGTGCTTGCTTTTTGCCAAATAAAGTTATCTGCGCACCATGAGGTTTTTTATTCATTTTATCTAAAAAATGGGTAATGACATTTTTTTTTTAAGGTCTGGTGTTTCTCAATGCATCTTTACAGATTTTTAAGTTGTTTCATATCTGGTCAAGTTAAGATTTTTTAGAAATATGTTTGTATTGATTTTACAGTGAAAGGAAAGGAGAAGAGGGAGAGGAAGGGGGAGAGGGAGACAGAGAGACAGAGAGAGAGACAGATAGGCAGAGAATATTAATTGAGCCCTCAACCTGGGCATGTGCCAGGACCAGAAATCAAACCCAGAAACTCCTTGGTACATGACACAATTTTCAACCAACTGAGCCACACCAGCCAGGGCTCAAGTTGAAATTTTTAAGAACCTTATTTTAATTTGTATGAAAGTTTATAACTGGAATTTTTTTTTAAAGTCACCAAATAGCAAGTATCTGTTAATAAACTCTTAAATTAAAAAAAAAAAATTGATAAGGACACTTGTTAATTACAACTATATAAATTATAATTCATAGTAAAATTCTTATAAATATTCATATTATTGACATATATAAAGCAAAAACTATACATAGATTGGGAAGAAGTCAATATAAATGCATTATTAATAATAGACCATAATATATTAGAAAATAAATAAATCTATAATGTATATACCAGTAAGTATATAAGTTCTTCAGTTTACCTTAGCTAAATATCTCTGAGACTATTGTAGCATTTTTCATTTATAAGATCTTTGAATTATTCAGTAGACTTAAATGCATCTAGAAAGTAATGTGTTATTAAAATTACTAGAGGGCCAGTGCATGAAAATTTGTGCACTGGGGAGAATCCTCCAGCCCAGTCTGTGCCCTCTCACAGGGAGTCCTACTGACAGCTTAGGCCCATTCAGCCACAGTCTGACCTCTCTGCAGGAGGTGACCCAACCGATGATCAGCAGACAGCACTGCCACCATCACCCCATTGTTGCCACCTGGCCTCCTTCTGTGAGAGGAAGCTGGACAGGCCAATCAGGGGACAGTGCTGGCCCCTTCCATCACCTCTCTGTCTCCACCGGTCACCGCCCCTCTCCCCCATTGCCATTCCCTCCCTGGCTGTGCCTACTCGCCAGCCCCACCCCCAGACAACTGGTTGTTCTGCCATTCGGTCAATTTGCATATTATGCTTTTATCATATAGGATTTTATCCAATTCTTGGCCTTTGATTATATTTTAATCATGTTTATTATTATTCCATTAATCTGATGGTTCTTCTAATTGACAGACATGGTTAAAATAGAAATCAAGCCGTTTGGCTTTCTTTTTTGTTACGCATTAACATTGGCCCATGAATGTGACCTTTGTTTTATGCCATATAATTATAAATAGTCTATGCAAAAGCAACATGTCTATTTATAACAAATGAACTAAATTAAAAAAGGCTAAAAGTTAAGCCTTGTGATATTTCATAAATGGGCTTTGCCATGAACTCCTAGGAGTGGAGTTTAAATTGGTTTAATCTTTCTGAAAAGTAATTTTATTATAATTATCAAGAACTTTTAAATATTCATAACCTTTGATCATAAATTAATAAATACTTCAGCAGCATGGAAATAATTTCAACATTACTTATAATATGAAAATTTGACTGCAACCTAAATGTACAAATACAGGGGGATGATTATTGAAATAATGAATCACCCACACAGTCAACTCATATGAAAACATTGAAAGTATTATACTAATAATTTTGAATTATCTAAGAAAATAGCTATGAGAGAAAATATTAAGATAACTATCAGACTCCATAAAAACAATCACATATACAATTAACTGAAGAGAAGATATTTAGAAAAAAAATGCCAAATTATTCACTCAGCTTTTCTGAGTTTTGGGAGAATAAGTAAATGATGTTTCACTAAACTGTTCTACATTTCAAATGCTACAAAGTAATAATTCAAGTATAGTAGAGATTTTCCTTGTGTGTGTATTTTTTGCTTGTTTGTTTGTTTTTGTAAGTCACCTTTCTGGGAACTAATCCATTCTTCCTCTTCACCTTGTAAAGGACAGATCTCAAAGAAAGGGTTTTCCAGAAGTAGGGGCTATCAGATAAAAGAAAGCAGATTGTCCTATTGCCTAGCAGTGGGAATTCCAAGCATCTATACTGTCCTTCAGGCTTCCCTCGCCATACAGTAAATCTTGAGAATGAAAAATAGGACACCAGTTGTGAAAATGTAAAAGATTTCAATATTTTATTAGGTAGCAACCAGAGACTATTAAAAAAAATTTTGTTGTTGAAAAAGACTGAACAGTAACATAAAACAGATATCAAGACAAAATGTTTACAGTCTGAGTAGGAAGTTTCAATTTTTGGTGTGTTTAAGGATCTCTAAATGAGTGGAGAGACACTTTGAATAATATGAGTTACTGGAGTCAGCCTCAGAGACAGTGATTCAGTTGGTCTGGGGTAGGACACAGGTCCTTGAATTTTTTATGAGTATATAGGCTGCTTATTCAGATGGTCCATGAAACATATTCACTTTAAACTTCCAACTTACAAGCTGGTTTCCTTGTAGAAATTTTAGGAGAAAAAAATAATGTTGTATATAAATATCTCATTAAAATGAAACAATGTGCAAATAATATATAAATTATCTTCAACAGACCCCTCTTATAGCAAAATCTTATTAGTCAATAGGGTAGACTTAATGTGTGAAAGCAGTTTAACCTGGAAACTTATAAAAATACAAATCTTGTAACTTGTATATTAAATAAAATTTTAGGCAGATCAGTATTTCATTATGGCTTTTTCTTGTGAATTTTCAGGTAACTTATTAAATATTAGTACAAGTAGAAGAAAATGTCTAACTTAGGTAGACATAAAAATTCACAAAAGATTAATTTTTATGTTTAATTTATAGTCAATGAAAATTCTGTTCTAAAATGGCAATCAATGTAAATATTTCACATACCCACTTTTCTCAAATAATGCCCCACCTTGACTTGGCACACAACATCTTTGCAACACATAGCTACATTGAGTAACTTGAAGCATGTATATTGTACACTAATGATTCTAAACTTGTGGTTCCCAAATCTGCATCAAAATCACCTGAGCTGTTTATGAAAATGCACATATTAATTCAGAAATGGTGGGAATGAAATGGAAGGAAGGAAAGAGAAAGACACAAAAATCCCAATTCTTTTAGAAAAGCTTCCAGATATTTTTCATGACCAGTCATGCTTGAGGCCCACTATTCTAGATTTATCTGGGTGGGATGACAGGTACCATTTGAGTCTTCCTTTAATGAAGACCTGTATTTTGGCTTCATTAGGTACAGTAGAGAGTTTCTCAAATAACCCAAATTGTTTGTGACACTTCGATAACACTTTATATTGTTTCAGTGCCACTGCAATATTTTCCCCTGCACACTTCTGTTTGGGTTACATTAATTTGACTCAATAGATGGAAACAATTGTAGTAGCCTGTTGTCATTTATCATTCCCATATCAGCTTCACTGTAATGTAAATTGCTACAATGCTGAAAGAATGAATAATATTAGTCCCTGAGCTAATTAATGGGGCTGTCACTTTATGTCCAATATAATAATTAAGTATTGCTGATGTAATAGCCCCAAATTTCTCACATGAAGTAGACCATCTTATAGCCCTTGAACTTAATTTGGAGCTTCATATGATACTGATGTCAGAGATTCATGTTCCACAAAGGAAAAGCTGTCTTGAAATTTTACAGTTATTATTAGGCATAAAGATTTATTTTCTGTAAGGGCCACTAAGACAATTACTGAAAAGCCTTAGTCCTATAAAAAGAAGTTGACTTTTAATAATAATATGAGATATATTCGGTATTCTCATTGTATTAAGAACTCAGTGGTTTTTTTTAATCAATAAATAATAAATATACTAAACATAACCAGGTTTCAAATCATTCTAAGTAGAAATAGAAAAGAATAGAAGAAAGAAGGAAAATAGGACAAAAGATTGATAGCCTACCTTGGAAGAGAGAGACAACTGGGAATGCCCCACCACCACCAGGTCCTCCTCAGGTTCATTCTATTCTGGGCTTCTTGGGAATTTAATTTATGTTGAGAGTTTTCCATTTTAGTGTAGGCTTTCTTTGTCACTGGAAATACGAGAACACCCACTCCTAACTTAAGGATTTAAAAAAATATTATTATTTTTTGTTTAATCTGAATAGGAAGAGGAATAAACCAGCTACCCGACAATTTTAGAAAACTGTTTCTCCAGGTGATTAAAACCTCATCAGTTCAGAAAAGGTCTGGCCCTTTTTCTTTTCCAGAGAAATGAGCTTCTTCTGTAATGTCAGTGTTAGGTCATACTCATTGGTACACATATCCAGGATGTTGATCAACCTCATTTGTGCTATATTGATGGACCAATTAAGTCATATTCAAGTTGAATGTCTGAGGGATTTTCAGAAAAAATTTTCCTGTGTGAACCTAATATGGTCAATGCTGTGATAGAAATCTATCGAGGATGTGAAAATGTTTGGATGGAGGAAGCAAAGGTAGAGAAAGCATGCTGGAGGCAATATATTTAAGTATTGGAGAATGAGTGAAAACAAGTGGGTTGAAAAGTGGTATGTGAGAAGTTTTTTGAGTTTTCTGTTTTCTCTTCATTTTCATTTGCTGATTTCCATTTTGTGGGGCAAGGTGGGGAGAATGATGGCTTGAAAAGAATAAGAATAGTAACCATAATGTTATGGCTAATATTATGCGTTAACTTACTGTTAATTATTAGAGGCCCATTGCATAAAGATTCATGCAATAGGCCTTCCTTCTCCTGGCTGCTGGCACCAGATTTTCTCTGGCACCTGGGACTCAGGCCACAGCAGAACCAAACCTTCAGCCTTCAGTGGAGCCAAGGCTTTAGCCCTCAGGCTTGGCTCTGGCTGCATCAGAGCCTTCAGTCTTCAGTCTTCAGACTTTGCTTGGGTGGATCCTTCAGTCTTCGCTCCATGCCTGCATATGCAAATTAACCTGCCATTTTGTTGGGTTAATTTGCATGCTCACTCCTGATTGGCTGGTGGGCATCATGGAGGTATGGTCAATTTGCCTCTTTCTCTTTTATTAGTATAGATTGTTCACACTATTAATTTCCCTCTCTACTTATTCAAGCTTTTTGGATGGATTAAAAAGTGAGAAGGAAAGGAAACAATTATATCAATCTAGTAAAATTGCTAGTCACCCAACTCACACACAGCCTCAACGACCAGGAGAATGTCCTGGTCTAGAGTTTTATTTCATGTATGAGTGACTACAAGATAAAGGCAGCTGAAGTGACTGTACATTTTCTAGAGTGATGGAGAAAACCCTCAGGGGAAGTAACAGGTCTGAGTATCCACAAGTCTCTGAGTAACAAGGCTAAGTATACAACACCTAAATCCAAGCTCAGAGCACTGCCCTTTGTACTTACTTTTTGTCCCATCCCCAAATCCTTCCGAAACTCCTCCTCTGTCCTCTCCAAGGTAGAACTACCTTGAACATTAATACTTCTTTTCCTAATTTATTAATTTGTATCTGGCTTTTCTCTGTCTTAAAATCATTAGTAAAGGTGGGTGCTAGAGCATGGCAACCAGCAGAGAGGCTTGTGCAACCAAAACTTGGTACTTTTTCTTAATTGTGACCAGGGCAAAATCCACATCATACAATTCTCTAGGTATTCTGTCCACATTACCATCATTCTCTTTTCCCTTTCTAAATAGATTTTTATTAATAAAATCCATATAATAGAGTTATAATTTACAAGTATAATTTACAAAGGACTTATCTTTTATACACATGACTGTAATTGCTCTTTTAATACAGAAGGTTTTTTGATTCTTTGAATATTATTAGTTAAGGGAAATAACTGCGTAAGTAACATTGTGACAGAGGAATTAACTTTGCATTACTAACTAAGACTTGGTAGTTACATCTATTCTTATATAGTAAGAGACTATTTCTCTAATAATTATAGATTTTAGGGTATTTCTGTAAAGTCAAAATGTTCCCAATTAATATAGGTACTGAGATTCCTCATTGCAATTATTTATCAGAAATAGGTATGTGTTTACAACTTGTGAAGTTTTCTTTAAAAAAAAATAATACCCATGTGTGTTTTATATTAAAATCATCAAAAGAGGAAGCAATCTGCTTTACAATGGAAAAATTATGTGCTGAACTGAGCTGGTGGTAGAAGACTCTCCATTGGAAATATGTACTTATTAATTCATTGCTGAACTCGAGAGTGGAGTTTATATACTAAGGACACACTGATAATTGATGAAATGTCTTAGTCCTGAGTATAAACCACCACTTTATCTGTACATTTAAGAAGATGGTTTTATCTGTCTGTAATAAAATGCAGTATAAATTAATGAAGTGCAGGCTTTAACCAGTGAAGGCTAATAAAGACCATAGAAAATGTATAGAGAACCCAGGAAACAACAATGGGTATGATAGCTCTCAGTTCCAGTATTTAACTCCAAAATAAATGAGTTTACACTAAATAACTAATTACTTTTAGTTGGTGTAAGCTTAAGTCTTTCCCATCCCATTTGCTTGCAAGTATTATGTTACTCAAAAATATTTTTACAACTATTGGGATACATTTTTATTTTCCTAAGTTAACAAAGGAATAGTGTGCTCTTCAATAAATTATGGATCTTCCATTGATTTGCCCTTAGTATTATTGGTTAAGAACTGCTATTATTAATGTTAGAAATGAGAAACAAACAAACAAACAAACAAACAAACAAAAAACAAGAGAGCAGGTTCAGGGCTGGTCTATAACCAGCTGGTGGAAGCCACTGTGAGGCCGCTTCACTTACTACTGAACTCTCTTTCCAAATCTCCTGGAAAATCAGCTCAGATGTATCTCAGAGTATTCTGATTGCTGCAACACCTTTTAGGTTCATAATCAGCCACCCACCAATAGTATCCAGCAATGTTTACAATTTTCATCTAATCATGAGAGAATATTTAACTATCAGGTTGACTGACACATAAATTTTGTGATCATATATTGCCCAGAAGTTTGTCAGACCAGTAATCTGAAATCTAATGAAAAGAATTGTATGAAACTTTGTTTATGTAGTACTTTTAAGTTTAATGCCACTTCAGTTCATAAAAAGTCTAGAAATGTTGTACAAATAAAGAGCAATAAATAGATACCAATACCATAAGGGTAAATCTTAAAAATGGATTTTATTTACTGAGGAGAGATCTCGTACATTTTCATTGTGGCATTCCTATCAATCTGGCATGACATTTTTATTTTAAACTTGTAAGAGTCAAAGGTCTTCACATTTTGACCTTGACAATTTGTTTGCATGATCATTCAGAGTAAGTAGAATGATGCACTGTTGTTTCCTTCCACTTTCCACTTTTCTTTGACTTCATTGAAGTCTATTTTTGTAACTTTAATATATTCTTGATATCTACCACTAAATTGTAATTCAGTTTCAGAAAATTAGTCTATTGATTCCAATCAACTATAGTTTTTCCTTTCACTGAAATGGTGCAACCTTGTCACCCAAGGAGTTCAATGGCTATATGAACTGAGAGTTAGAATGTGTGGGAAATATATTTCATGTTCAATACAGGTAAGACAGCTTATGTCCTTATCAACACTCAGCAATTTTTCTCCAATTTATATCTATATTTGGAGAGCAAAAGAGTTGCTATATCTGTTTACAATTTGTAAATACTGACATTTAGTCATTTAGAGTTACTATATAGTCATCCTGTTTTGTAAAATCTGTGTTGAGAAGGTATGATAAATTCCAAAAGAATATATATATCACATCATAGTAATAACACTTCGGTGTTTATTGAACAGCTACAAAGTAGAGGACAATGCAAAGCAAGAAGCAATTGATTACAGGTATAGAGAAAAATGTGGACTTTAATATTATGAATAATAGAATATATTTATTGTTTAATATTATAAAAGTCTTCATCTATGAGGAATTTTTACTTCAAATGTTGTAACTTCAAACAGTAGTTATGGGATAAGTGATTAAACAGTGACATGTACACTGTGTAACGGGTGAACAAATTTACAGCAGCACATTTGACTGTCTAATTGAGGTTTGACATGAGCATGAATTTATGTAAGTCTAAATCTAAGCAGTTGTATCTGAAAGAAATGTCTTTTGCATATGCAAACTTAGAAGAACTTAAATATGAAAAGATGAAAATATTCAGATATTAAAGAAAATACAGATATAAGTCATTTTCTTCATCAAAAATAATTTTAGATTTTGTCTTTGAAGATAATTATCTCTGTGTACAACTATTTCATCATTAACTAATTTCTCATTTAAATGTCATTTTAGCATATTTCATTAATACAGTAGAATATAAAAATTTAAAAAATATTAATGAAAATGTCCCAGAGTCTCAACTTAAAAAATGTTTGTTTTTTTCTAATTTCCAATAAATTATTCCAGTAATATTACTGGAATATGTATAGAAATCTTTATAATAAACACATTTCAACATTCAAATTATATAGTGGACATTGTCATCATGTCCCAGAAAAGATTAAATTGATTAAATAATATATATACTTATTCACATGCATTTTCAATTTAGTGTTAATATAAATAAATTTTTCTAGTGCTGAAAAAAATCCTTGACCTGTTTGAAGAAAATCAGCAAGCCTAGAACTGTGAAGTACAAAACGTATTTTGTAATTTTTTGAAACTATATTGAATTTATTATCTTTAGTACTTAATTATTGGTATAGAAATATTTTGAAAAAATCATACTATCTGCTGTGTGTGAATCTAGAAATATGAAGAATTTATGTAGTGGGTGGAAGCTAAGCTTGGGCTAAGCTGCCCTTTGCAGCAAGAGAGCATCATGATTTTACACAGAGGAGAAAAATGGGGATTGCAATAAATTACAATTATTGGTTCTTAATAGATATTTAAGTACCACATTTTTAGGTTTAAGTTACAGTAATGGGAATGAAGTATGTCTTTAGAACAATTTTCTACTTGCCATGAGTTTATAGAAAAAGAAGAAAAATTGAAATTTTATTTTTCATCCTAAATATTTTTTAATCATGTAGTCTACATTGTAAAAATGAAGTTCAGAATAACAATCAACTAATATTTAAGCAGAGTAATTTAAATGGCCTGGAATTTATAAAATTATTTATTTATTACAAGGAAAATCTGGAGTGTCTCTAGAAAAAGAAAAGAGAAGTTCATCATTCTGTGTAAAAAGACATATCCATAGGATTAAGAGGGATGATTTCTGTGGGGACCATCTGATAGAGGTCTCTGAGTAATTTCACACAGAAAGAAATGAGGCTAAGAAGGGAAAATTACTCAGAAATAAAACAACAGATCAGATAAATTATTTTGGCAGTGACATTTGACAATAGCTATTCAAGAAGAAATTTGTAGGGATTCCTTAGGTCTGGTAGAATTTTTTGAGGAACTTTATGAGAGATGCTGTCCATGGAAAGGTAGCAGACTCTAACAAACTCATAATTTCCCCCTGAATTGTAAATTGTAAAGACAGATGAATAAACAAAACCACTGTTGCAATTGAATTCTGAACTTCCATGTCAAGATGATAGATTGACTTCACACATTAAGCTTTTCTTCAAAACCCTAAGAAAATGACAGTCAAGTAAAAATAAGACATAAGTCCACATTGATGAAGACAATAGGGAAAATTCATCAGCAGATCCTAGAATGTTCACAAAAACAAACCCATGAGAGAGCCAATGAACTTGGCTGACTCCAAGGAGATTCATGAAAGAAAACTAGGTCAGGGATTCCAGAATATGAGTTAGTTTCTCACTCAATCCCCATGTGACAGCTACTGTGAATTGTTTATGCCCAAATCATCTATGCCACCCCAAGCTTTTTGCTATTAGCAGAGCTTAATTATCATTATCAAGGCTAAACGTGCCAAATACTCACCCTTGAGGATTCTTTTATATCTTGGCAATGAGCATTTGACCCAACCCTGAACAATTGAGTATAAGAAGGTCTTGAAAGACTTCCAGGGAAAATTTTTCTCACTAAGGTAAAAAAAAAAAATCTTAGGAGAAAATACCCCTTTTCTTCACCATATTTGTCATATTACATAAGAATTGTTATAGCCATTTTTTAGAAAGGGACAAGCCTATGAGCCTCTACTATAAATGACATCAGTAACTTATAAATTACACTTGGAAAAATCTACCTCTAGGTCTATAGATGTTCCTCACTGTTTAAGCCACTTTAATTATTCTGTTTCCTGAGGTCAAAGGAGTCCTAACCAACAGATAGCCTCAATTAAAACCTGTTAATTGCCCCAGTAATATGTTCTTACCTAATTCTAAATATAACAAATAGGAAGGCTCAACAGATTTTTGAGGACTGCCTGTAACATAAGTCTAAAAAAATATCAGAACAATTACCATAAAAGAAAAACTAATAATTCAGAGACAAGGACATAAATTTAAAACTAAACCTTCTAATTAGTATCCTCAAAGAATTCATTGTTGGAGAGAAACCAAGATAGTGACATAGGTAATCACCTAAACTGCTGCCTCGCCCAAAAATTTCAAAACTACAACTAAAAGACAGAATGGACAACATCCAGAACCACAGCAAAGTTGGCTGAGTGGAAATTCTACAACTAGAAGGAAAGAGAGGGGCTCACAGAGACTCAGAGAAGCTGCAAAAAACTGAAGTATGGAATCATGCACAAGAAGAGAGCGGGCAGCAATGTGCCTGGCTGGCTTCCTCTGGTGGGAGGGAGACAGAAACTCCCAACTGCACAGAACCCCTTATCCTACAGCATTGAATCCCAGCTCCAGGCAAGACTCATACAGGGAGAGTCTGGACTATGAAAAGGGAAGAGTGCATGGAAATTTAGGGGAGCCGCGAAAGGGCAGAAGACTGAGGTACACAAACCAATGCGCACAGAGAAGATGGACTACTGATTGTGCCATTGGCTCTCTCTGATAGGCAAGAGACAGAGCCTCTCAACTGTGCCACTTCTAACTGCATTGAACCCCAGTTTTGGGCAAGACCCTGGGGACCCAGATCCATATGGGTCCCGGAGCGCAAGGGAACTGGAAAGGCAGAGGTCTGGAGGCACTTGCATGTGCGCACAGCAAGGGCCACAACGATTACCAATTACCGAGAAATACTTGAGACCCAGGGGCCACGTAGGGCAGAGTTGACCAAGTAGAGATGAAAAAGGACCAACTAGAAATTAAACATACATTGACTAAAATAAAAAAATATTATACAGAGACCTAACAGCAGACTAGAAGAAGGCAAGAATCAAGTAAAAAATTTGAAATACAAAGAAGCAGAAAACACTCAACTGGAACAGCAAAAAGCAAAATGAATCCAAAAAGTTGAAGATAATGTAAGGAGCCTCTGGGACAACTTCAAGTGTACCAACATCAGAATTGTGGAGGTGCCAGAAGAAGAGAGACAGCAAGATACTGAAAACCTATTTGAAGAAATAATTACTGAAAACTTCTCACATCTGCTGAAAGAAATAGACTTATAAGTCCAGGAAGCACATAGAACCCCATATATAAGGAATCCAAAGGGGACTACACAAGACACATCATAACTAAAATACCAAGAGCAAAAGACAAAGAGAATATTAAAAGCAACAAGAGAAAAACACTTAATTACCTACAAGAGAGCACCCATATGATTGGCAGCTGATTTCTCAACAGAAATGATGCAGGCCAGACGGAAGTGGCAAGAAATATTCTAAGTGATGAATAGCAAGAATCTACAGCCAAGAATACTCTACTCAGCAAAGCTATCATTCATAATTGAAGGGCAGATAAAGAGCTTCACAGATAAGAAAAAGCTTAAGGAGTTCATCAACACCAAACCAGTATTATATGAAATGCTGAAAGGTACTCTTTAAGAAGAGGAAGAAGTAAAAGGTAAAGATAAAAATCATGAACAACAAATACATATCTATCAACAAGTGAATCTAAAAAGTGAATTAAAAATCTGATGAACAGAATAAACTGGTGAATATAATAGAATAGGGAAAGAGATGAGGGAGTAGAGGGAGAGACTGGACAACAATCATACACCTATGGATGAGGACAATGTAGCGGGAGGTAAGATAGAGGGAGGGGTGAGAGCGGGTGGAGGGGAGTTATGGGGAAAAAAGAAACAAATGTAATAATCTGAACAATAAAGATTTATTAAATTTACAATAAATAAATAAATAAAAATAAACTGGAAAAAAAAGAATTCATTGCTTCTAGAAACTTCTCAAAATTAAGAGATTGAAGACACAAATAATTAAATGTGATATGTATTATGTGTATCGTGTTTGGGTTATCATTCAAGCAGTCTTTTAAAGGAAAACCCTATTTTGAGATAAATAGGAAAATAGAAATACGAGATGCATTTTAGATTACATCAAGGTATTGTGTTAGGTAAGATAATGGCAGCATATTACATGATTTAAATTTTCATACTTTTCATTATTTTTATATTTTTATTTATTTCAGAGAGGAGGGGAGAGGGAGAGTAGAAATATCAATGATGAAAGAGAATCATTGATCTGCTGCCTCCTGCACACCCGACACAAGATTGAGCCTCAACCTGGACATGTGCCGGCGACCCTTCAGTCTGCAGGCTGAAACTCTATTCACTGAACCAAAGCCACTAGGCAATACATAATCTTTTGTATATATTAGCCTAGACACAGAAATTAAAACATAAAATAATTGTATCTAAAAAGTTGTGAACAAAAGCAATTCTGAAAATTTAAATGGCAGAAAATTTAAATGGCAGATAATCCAAAATATTCATATACCTTTATAAAAAAATAGTTATAGGATACCAATAATTACACTGTTCCTCTGAAAATAAAAATATTTTATTTTAAAGAATAGCTATCTAAAAGTAATATAAACTCTTTAAACCAAGGCTATCACTTTACTCAACCAATTTTTAATATATAAAATTTCTGTACTCAAAGTGCTAAGTTTTAAAATTCAAAAGTTACTTGGTTAAGAAAATCTATACTAATAAAAGGGCAATATGCTAATTAGACCAGACATCTTCTGGACATCCTTTCTGACATCTTTCTGGAAAAAACAATGTTGGCAAAGGCTGAGGCAGAGGCAGTTAGGGGCGACCAGGCTGGCAGGGGAGGGCAATTGGGACAACCAGGCTGGCAGGGGAGGGCAGTTAGGGGTGACCAGGCAGGCAAATAAGTGAGCAGTTAGGAGCCAGCAGTTACAGATTATGAGAGGGATGTCCAACTGCCAGACATTCCCTGAGGGGTGCTGGAATGAAGAGGGTGAAGGTTGTGCTGAGGGACTCCCCCTCTCAGGCATGTGTTTGTGTGTTTTTCTTTACCCTTACACATTTACAGTTTTTTGTGTGTTTTCTTTTAATTATTATCAATTATACTATTCATATTATTTTACAACTTGCTTTCCCCTACTCAGTACCATGACTTGGGTAATTTCCTTATCAGAATAAACAAAATTACCTACTTGCTGCATAATATCCCACAAATGGCTTTAACTTATTTGTCCAACCATCCTTCTAATCTTGGAATTTTAGATTATTAGTCTCTATAGTATAATAATGCTAGTGCATAGATGGATATGTAGAAGTATTGTTATTATAATGGTGATATATGTTTACATATACATGTATATGTATATAATTCCTTAATGCACATACGTGAGACATATTAAAGGGATCTATTATATATGCAAGCTCTGGAATTACTAGCTGAGAAAACAACTTCCCTAAACCTCACTTTCAACTTCTGGAAATAATCATGGGCCTCTATTCACTAGGCCATCCTGTGAAGTAAATAGTAAATGAGGTGGATCTGGCACATAATAAGTGCTTAGTTGAGGTGAGCAGTTATCATTGGAATCAGTCCCTAGAATTGGAGTTTCTGGGAACAAGCATGTTTACCTTTAAATTTTGATAGGTGCTGTCAATGCTTCCAGAAATAAAACCAAGTTCACTTTTTCCCATGAGTGCCATTGACCCCCACCTTTACCAACAGTAGATATTTTTTTTTCCATTTTTGCCAATTCAGTAAAGGAAAAAAGTTACTTGTTGCTATTTCAATTTGCATTCTAGCAAAATTTGGATTACTAGCAGGAATTTTGATTGTTTATCAGCCATTTGTATGGCTAAGATGGAATTGCTTGTTCATCTTCTTTGTGTGATTTTTTCCTCTCTGGCTGTTTCTGAGCATTTAGGATATTAACACTTAGTCTAATATATATGATGTGCAAATATTTTATTCTAACATATCATGTGTTTTCCAATGTTTTTAAGTGTCTATTGTTTTTTTAGAAGTTTATATTTTTTTATGTAGTAAAATCTGTGAAAATTGTTCTTGAGTGCTTTCTGGAAGTTTATATTTTTATATACTTAAATCTGTGAAATATTGTTCTCATGGCTTCTGGTTATGTCTTTTTAGGATAGTTTTTGTTCAGGATTTCTGGTACACTTGGCTTTTCTGTCTGGAGCTGAGTCACTCCTGGGTTTGAGTCATACCATGCATGGCATGCCTCCTGGACATCACTACAGACTTGTCCTCTCACCTCTTCTCACTATAATGTATATATTTTCTAGCTTTCATGCACATTGCCATTATTATTATCTGGTGTTCTGTTATGTGGCAGAACCAGTAGTCTTTTCTCTTTGTGAAATAACTTGCTAAACATCCAAGTGACTAGTGTGATTTAATGAGCCTTCTGTAAAAGACATCAATATTCGGGCCAGTTCAGAAAAGAAATCATTGCAGGAACACGTAGTGAAATCAGTAAGATGTCAAAGAATCTCAAATACAATTACTTTTGTAGGTTGAGAAGCAACCTTAATTTTAATCTTTTTAAAAAATGTGCACCTCATAACTGGGCAATTTTCATTTTGTTTAATGATGCCCCAAGGGTCCAAACATTTGATTCCATTTCTAAAAAGATAAGCAATTATAAGAAGCACTCCCAATTAATTTATTCAAATTGAAACTGATAATATTTGGAAGATAATTTGGCAAAATTGGGGAGATAATTCTAAGGAAATTAATTTGGGTTAATGACAAAGTACCTGCCCATAATTTAATTTACAAATATTTTTAACTTTATCTCACAACTTATGAAAAGAAAAATATACTCTGACTTTATGAAGAGAACATTTTAAACTCTTTCTGTCATTGTTTTCCATTGGTTCAGATTAGACTAAAACATGATTTTATGAAAGTTAAATTATAATATAAGCCAGTTTATTGGCTTCTTAATCATTTTTTAAATCAAAAAGCACCATCATAGTATTATTAAAGAATTAAGATTTTTTTGGCTATTTGAATATTTTTATCTGTTTTTCTTTTCCTAGTGCACTGGTATTGCAAATAGATGCTCTGCTGTAGTACACTTTTGTTTTAGCCTTAAATGCAAGATCAAATAATAATAGTATGGGCCCACCAAGACAGGTAGTAGGTGAGAAGATAACTTTTACATTTCCATTTGTAGGTACATACTGAAGAAAAGGCCCCTCGGCCTCCTGTGATTCATGAACTTTTCTACAAATGTGACCCTTTAGCTCACAGAATAAGATCCTTTATTCACAGAATAAATCATTGTTTCTTTTCTTTTGTATGTGTAAACTGGTAAAAGGTGTTGGTTTGAATTCTTTATCTGAGTACTTTGGAAGTTGCTCACCAAAAGAATAAAATGTTTGATTACGGAGTTACATGATTTTTAAGGTGTACCAGACTCAGAACTACCTTGAGATATTTTTTCCCATTTAACATAAAGAAACTGAGCCTTTGAGGACTTCACTCACTTGTTCTAATTATACATGTATTAAATGGCAGGGCCAGGCTTTTACCCAGCCATGCTGGCTCTGATCCCAGGGTTTGTAACTATCGCTGTCTCCTGGAGGAAGAATTGGCTATGGAGAATGGGATTGTGATAGATGAAGGGAGTCCTTGCAAGGAGCCAAGGCACAGTTCGAGACACTATGAGCTGGATGCAGAAGAAGCCCAAGAAGTAAGAAGCACTAGTGTGATATGATTTGGTCAATTATCTATATAATAAAAGGCTAATATGCAAATTAACTGAACAGCAGAATGACCAGTCGCTATGATGTGTACTGACCATCAGGGGGCAGATGCTCAATGCAGAAGCTGCTCCCTGGTGGTCAGTGCATTTCCATAGTGGGAGGGCTGCTCAGCCAGAAGCTGGACTGCAAGATGGTGTAGGCCAGGCCAAGGGACTGTCCCCTTCCCCAACCCTGGGACCTCTACTAATATATAAACAAAGCTATTCATTCATTTTTTTTTATCAGAGTCCAATAAAATATATAACTTACTGCTAATTTCTCAATTCTCACTGGAATCCAAAAATTCCTCTTTGAGAAAGAATTTGTCAAAATAACCCATGAGCATTCAGACAAAATTAGCAATATGTTAACACATTATGTCTGTTAACACATCATATATGTGAGACACTTACTACAATGAATTTAATGCTGATGGAACAGTTTCATGGAAAGAAAGTCGCTCAAATTTTGTCTCCATGCCATTTTTCAAGGAACATTTATGCTTACTTGTGTCCAGGTTCATGATGGACTGCTTCCGTTGCCTAAACAGGATCCTAGTCATAGCTTTCACTTGGACAGGAAACACAACTAATAATCATCCAAATGAACTGAAGCTATTTTTCAACCAAGTGCCTTTCCAATTTGTATTATTTTAATGTTTTCTGGATAGAGACAAGTGCTAGCTATGAAAGGTGAGGCTGTATATTGAAATAATTTTGAACATGTCCTAAGAGGTTTTATTGTTGCTATTGTTTTGTTTTGTTTTTAATTTTACTTTATTGTTAAAAGTATTACAAATGTCCCATTTTTTCCCCCATTGACTGCCTCCACCATGCCCCCCTCCCTCCTCTCAGGCCTTCACTGCACTATTGTTTATATTCATGGGTTACACATGTATGCATAAGTTCTTTGGTTAATCTTTTCCTATCTTCCCACCCCTTTCCCTCTGAGATCTGTCAGTCTATTCCATGCTTCAATATACTGTATACATATTCATCACCATGTACAAGCTGTAGACAAGGTAACCTAGCTCCTTAATACTTCAATTGAGAAAAGTCCAAGCAACTATGTACTTTGTTCTGAATTATTCTTGCTCTCAGCAAAGAAAACAAATTTAACAGCAAAGCACCATTTATGAAATTACCCTATATTTATCTCCTCTGGATGTAATGCTTATTAGGGGGTCTGATATAAACCACTATGGTGATAATAACAGGGCTGAAAACTGGAAAAAGCAATGAAAGCCCAGAAATCAAAGTGGTGCAGAATGGAGATGAAGATGAAGGTGTCAAAGACTGGCCAAACCGGTATCATTTGAGAAAAAGTGACCTCTTGTTTTGTTTATTTTTTACTATTTTTACTTATACAAGTGATTATTAAAGAAGAATTAAAAAAATCTTCTTTGAGCTCTACCACCTTCTAGTTTTCTCTGGATTTCCCCATAATTTGTCTGCTATAATTTTTGAATAAAAATGGGTTCATAAAGTAACCTTGGTAGAACTGTAGCTCTCATAAAAATGTATATTAATTAAAATTTTGTATCCATCTCATTGACCAATTTTTCATTTTTTTTTGTGTGTCTAGCCAATGTGGTTTAAAAGGTGAATAAGACATGAATTATTAATCCCCAAATCTTTCCTGGAGCTTCATTTATCTGTTTCCAATCTTTGGCTAGACATTGCCAACTAAATATCCCAGACACTACAAAGTCCAAAAAAATTTACTCCCCATGATGCTTTTCTTAAACTTTGTACATTTGAGTCACCTATGTCAGAAAACTTGGACTCATGTTTTCTTGTGTGTTTTTTTTTACAACACATGTAGGTGTCAGACAAGCCCATTTAGCACCTCTGCCCCTCCTCCCAGGCTCAATGTACTTCCTTTTTTATGTTTAATTATAATCTTTATTCTCAAGTTTATTGTAGCAGGCACTGTGCTAAGTGCTTTGCATGTATCATCTCATTGATGGACTCATATTTATAAGGTCTCCCACGCTTGCTCATTAGTCAGTCACCAAAATCTGATCAGCCCTGTGGTGCCCCAATAGGTCCTCTCTTTTCCCCCCTGTGTTCCACTCTTGCTTTTACACTGATCACTTGGGACCCCAACCCATTTTCCACACCAGAGCTAAATATCTAATTTTATATGTATAATAGTTTTATATATAACATATGAATTCTTATACGTATAACATGGCATATATATAATGTCATTTATACACACACACACACACACACTCACACACACACACAGATATGGCTTCTTTCTTTAAAACTTGAACATTACCCTTGCCATACCATTAATTTCAAAACTCTTCTCTGCCTTTAGTCATACTATCCTTTCCAACTGGGAACACTTTCACCCAGCTTTAAACAAAGAAAATAACCTACCCTCTTTCACAAGAACAACTTCACTTTCTCACACAGAATGTTTTGATCCACTACTAATTATCTCCTCAATTCTATTCCCTCATCAGACTTGGAGATCAGAGACTCCACCTCTATTCTACATCACTTTGATGTATAATGTACATTATTCTACAGGTCAGGTACCCAGCAGACTGCCAGTTCGCAGTAGGAGGTCCTAAGTTTGTGAGTAAACATTACATGGCAGAGTGTTTGTGTACCACTCAATTCCATATTGTCAATTTCTAGTCATTCGTAAACAACTATCTTAAGTGGGATCCAAGATGTACATTTTGCACAGTTGCTTCCACAGGCTTCTGATCCTGGATAAGAACACCTGTTTCTCATATTTTAAATAGGTGTCTATTCTATATCCAGTGGTAGAATTGTTCAAAAACACCCTGTAGACTCCTAAACCATCACCTGTTCTTCCCTTAGAATGAGCTAAGGATAGTAAATATAAGGCATATTAAAAACATAAGACAACCCTAGAAAAAATTTACTTCTAGATTCTTGGAAAGTGACCAAGAACCTTAAAATGTATTGTGCTTTTGCGTTCAAGTGTACGATGAACATAAAATCCTACTGTTGTGTTTACAATGATTTATTTTAAGGTAATTTAATTCCCATGGATAATTTGCAGTAATATTAAAAATCTATTTATATTTTCAGAACATTTAAAGGTTGCCTTTGTGTATATTGCCTCATTTTAATAAAAAACCCAAGGATGAAGGCTATGCTTTATCATGTGGATCTTCCAGATGAGGAATGATGTACACAGAAAGTGAAGGTGTTTGCTAAGATGACCAAACTAAGGAGTGGTCAGCTTTAAGATTAGTTCTACAGATCTCAGAATATTCCAATTTCTCAGTCATTAACACTGTATGCAACAACATAATTTTAGAAATAAAGTTTTCAGTTCTAAATACATTTCTTTATTACATGCATCGGTGTATCTATACTAATAAAAGAGTGATATGCTAAGTAGACTGGGAGATCTTCTGGATGACCTTCTGGACAAAGCTGGGCACTTGGTCAGCCTGCAAACCACTCCCAAACAACCTTCAGCCCCTCACCCAGGCTGGCCACACCTACCAGCAAGGACCCCCACCCTGCTTGCATACCTCCCCAGTCTCTCATCCAGGCTGGCACCACCCTCAGTGGGGATCCCCAAACTCGATGGGGGCATAGCCAGCCTGCAAACTGCACCAGGCTCCTCGCCCAGGCCAACCCTGCCCCCAAGGGGACCTTCCCACCCTAATCCCACACCCCCTTCAGGGCAGACCAGCTGGCTCCCATCCATGTACCAGGCCTCTATTTATATTAATAAAAAGGTAATATGCTAATTAGACTGGGAGACCTTCTGGACATCCTTCCAGACAAAGCCATGATGGTGGGGCTGAGGCAGAGGCAGTTAAGGGTGATTAGTTTAGGAGGGGAGGGTAGTTGGAAGTGATCAGGCCGGCGGGGGAGGCTGTTGGGGGCAAGCAGGCTGGCAGGCAGGTGAGCAGTTAGGAGCCAGTAATCCTGGATTGTGAGAGGGGTCCCAGATTGAAGAGGGTGCAGGCTGGGCTGAGGGACACCCCCCTTGTGCATGAATTGTGTGATCTCTGAAAGCATAATAATCTGGCCACTCAGTATATATCCTATGTAATAAAAGGTTAATATGCAAATTATCACCTCGACCAGGAGTTCAACAAGTAAGCAAGACAGCTATGGTCCCTTCCCCCTGGCCAGGCTGGCTGGACCCTACTCATGCACAAATTCATGCTCTGGACCTCTAAAATACACACACACACACACACACACACACACACACACACACATACACTGAGTAGCCAGATTATTATGCATTCAGAAATCATAATAATCTGGCCATTCAGTATATAAATGCCTAACAAGCTTAACTAAAATTTGAAAAGTTGAATTGCTAATAACTAAAACATCTTTTTCTCATGACAGCTACCAGTCATGTTAGTACTTGTATTCTAAATGTACAAACATAGGTGGAATAAAGCCAATACCTTCAATATTTGTTTTCTATAGCTGTCATAACAAGTTATCACAAATTCTGTGGCTTAAAACAGCAAAACTTTTTCATCTTATAAATCTGAGATCAGAAGTCTGGTCAATGGACTCACTGAGCTAAAAATCAGTATGTCAACAGGGTTTCATCCATTTCTGCAGCCCTAGAAAGGTTTGTTTCCCTCTGTTTCCCAACTTCCAGAGCCCACCTGCATTTCCTCAGCTCCTGGCCACTTCATCCTGCAAAGCCAGCAGCAATGCTTCTCTTTGTGACTTTCTTCTACAGTCATATCTCCCTCTTTGACCACATCTTTTGATAAAGGTTTTTGCTTTTAAGGATTCATGAGATTAGTTTAGGCCATCCTAGATAATGCAAAATAATCTACTTATCTCAAAATCTTCATTATTTTTGCAAGGTCCTTTTGTGTTGCAAGATAATATAGTCACAGGTTCTGGGGATCAAAATATGGACATTTTAGTGGAATCATTTTTAGACCTGCTATGCCTTCTTATCAAAATAGAGCCATAAATGACTTGGGGAAGGATGAGGAGGCATTTTAAATATCATGTAGAGGAGATGGTCAACAAAGGTTTCATTTTTTTATTTTGATAATAGATCAAATGAGGTTCAAAATAAGAATTTAAATAACTTCAGAATTAATCACAGAGTCAATATCATCATATTAGGAGAAGAAAGTTAGAGAAGATAATGGTTATACTCATTAGGAAATGTCTATTAATATTGGTAAAGTTCTATTCCATTTTTACAATAGATAATGAGGGTAGCTACTAAAAATGTACATCCTTAGACTTCACCCACCACAGAAGGGTAGCTACTAAAAATGTACATCCTTAGACTTCACCCACCACAGAAGGTCTTTCTAAAACTTTGCTTTTTAAGAACACCAGGTGACTCAGATGCCTGTTCACTTGCTGCCTTAGGTGCAGAAATACTATTGTGGAGCAAATCTCTGCCACAGGAGCTGGAATAGCTTAGTCACTCTAACTGGAATTTACACCTCTGACTCTGGAGAGCATACATTATTCAAAAAAGACATTTTGTATGAAATAGCACAAAATGCAATTGTAAATTAATGTAAAGAGAATGATTTGCATAAACCCAAAATACAATGCTTTTGTCATTCAAGTTTTTATACAACTAGAATGAGTTAAATAAGTATAAACATTGGCCTTTATTCAAAAGGCAGTCATTAATTACCAACAATACACATAAAGTAGGCCAAGTGCTATGGGAGGATCAAATGAGTATTCTCAGTAGCCACATATTTAAAAAGCAGATTTACTCTTATCCATTTTGCTTCAAAGTTAAGGAGAAAAAAGAGGGTCTTTATGCTAATATAAAAGAGGTTAATTATCAAAGATAATATTTTTTTATTAATTTTTTATGCATATCTCCCCATTGCCCCCCTCCCTCCCAGGCATGCCCCAACCCCCCAGTGTCTATGTTCATTGGTTTTGCTTATATGCATGCATACAAGTCCTTTGACTGATCTCTTATCTACCTCACCTAACTTTAATCTTCCTGCTGTAATTTCACAGTCTGTTAGAAGCTTTACTGTCTCTGTATATATCCTTTTGTTCATCAGTTTATAATGTTCTTTATTATCCCTCAATGAGTGCGATCATGTGATGCTTCTCCTTCATTGACTCAAAGATAATATTTTTAATATTGCTGTATTTAGTTTACTATAAATATAATACAAATTGAAGGGCAGCTCATATCTTACCACTCTTGTTTTCTTTTTTCCCTTGCATCTCACAAAAAAGAATTTGGAAGTTCTTCATTTTACTAAAAAATAAAGCTTTGATATTTAATTAACACATATTTAATTCAAGATAAAATATTTAGAACAAATGTGCATAAAGTATTTGTTAATGTATTCTGAAATTTTATCATTGATAAGACTATTTCTTGGTTATCCAAATGAAATCATCAAGTCAATTGAATAGTTTTTATTTATTTATTTATTTTCTTTATTGTTTAAAGTATTACGTATGTTTCCTTATTCCCCCATCATCCCTCCACCCCTACCACTCATACCCTCACCCCACTGGTGTCTGTGTCCATTGGTTAGGCCAGTGGTTGCCAAACTGCAGCTCTGAAGCCACATGTGGCCGCATGTGGCTCACAAGCCACAGTTTGCCGACTACTGGGTTAGGCTTATGTGCATGCATACAAGTCCTTTGGTTGATCTATTCCCCTTACTCCCACCCTCCCCTACCTTCCCTATGAGGTTTGGCAGTCTGATCAATGCTTCTCTGTCTCTGGATCTGTTTTTGTTCATCAGTTTATGTTGTTCATTATATTTCACAAATTAATGAGATCATGTGATATTTATCTTTCTTTGACTGGCTTATTTCTTTTAGCATAATACTCTCCAATTCCATCCATGATGTTGAAAATGGTAAGAATCCCTTCTTTTTTACCACAGTGTAGTATTCCATTGTGTAGCTGTACCACTGTATTTAATCCACTGATCTGCTGATGGGCACTTAGGCTGTTTCCAAATCTTAGCTATGGTAAATAGTTCTGCTATGAACATAGGGGTGCATATATCCTTTCTGATTTGTGTTTCTAGTTTCTTGGGATATATTACTAGAAGTGGGATCACTGGGTCAATTAGGAGTTCCATTTTTAGATTTTTGAGGAAATTCTATACTGTTCTCCATAGTGGCTGCACCAGTCTGCATTCCCACCAGCAAGGAATAGGTTCTTTTTTCTCTGCATCCTAACCAGCATTTGGCTTTTATTGATTTGTTGATGATAGCCATTCCGATAGGTGTGAGATGATACCACATTGTCGTTTTGATTTGCATCTCTCTGATGATTAATGACTTTGAGCATGTTTTTATGACTCTTGGCCTTCCTTATGTTCTCTTTCAAAAAGTATCTATTTAGATCTGTTGCCCCCCCTTTTTTTAATTGGGTTATCTCCTTTTGGTTATGTTGTATGAGTTCCCTGTAAATGTTTGAGTTTAAATCCTTATCAGTAATAACATTGGCAAATATATGCTCTCATACAATGGACTTTCTTGTGTTTTATTGATGGTTTCTTTTGCTAAACAAGATCATTTTCAACTGGCAAAAACTAAAATCATTTCACCTAAGAACAGGAATGAGACAAGGATGCCCACTTTCACCACTCCTGTTCGACATAGTTCTGGAAGTGCTAGCCATAGCAATTAGACAAGAAGAAGAAATAAAAAAAGTATCCAAATTGGAAAAAAAAATGTAAAATTGTCATTATTCACAGATGACATGATATTTTACATAGGAAAACCTAAAGACTCCATCAAAAAATTATTAGACTTAATAAACAAATTCAGCAATGTAGCAGTATACAAAATTAACACCAAGAAATCTATGGCATTGTTATACACCAATAGTGAACTTATAGAAAGAGAGATAAAAAAAATCAAACTTATTTATCATCACACCAAAAACAAATTAAGATTCCTAGGAATAAACTTAAATAAGGAGGTAAAAGGCCTGTACTCAGAAAACTACAGGACACTGAAAAAAGAGATAGAGGAAGATATAAACAGATGGAAGAACATACCATGTTCATGGATTGGTAGAATCAATATCATTAAAAGCTTCGTACCACCCAAAGCAATCTATAGATTCAATCTATTGATTTAATGCACTCCACATTAAAATGCCAATGACATATTTCACAGACCTAGAACGAACTCTCCAAAAACTAATCTGGAATAAAAAATTTAAAAAAGACCCCGAATAGCTGCAGCAATCTGAGAAAGAAGAACAAAGTAGGAGGGATCTCTATAATAGATATCAAGCTATATTACAAAGCCACTGCTCTCAAACTGCCTGGTACTGCCTGGTATAGGTATAGACCAGTGGAATAGAATAGAAAACCCAGAAATTGACCCAAACCACTATGCTCAGTTAATATTTGACAAAGGAGGCAAGAACATACAATGGAGTCAAGACAGTCTCTTCAATAAGTGATGCTGGTAAAATTGGGCAGATACATACAAAAAAATGAAACTAGACCACCAACTTATACCATTCACAAAAATAAACTCAAAATGGATAAAGGACTTAAACATAGGATGGGAAACCATAAAAATATTAGAGAAATCCACAGGCAGCAAAATCTCAGACATATGGCAAAGCAATATCTTCACCAATACAGCTCCTAGGGCAGTGGTCGGCAAACTCATTAGTCAGCAGAGCCAAATATTAACAGCACAATGATTTAAATTTCTTTTGAGAGCCAAGTTTTTTAAACTTAAACTTTTTCAAACTCTATTTCTTTAAAATAGATTAGCCCAGGCCATGGTATTTTGTGGAAGAGCCACACTCAAGGGGCCAAAGAGCCACATGTGGCTTGTGAGCTGCAGTTTGCTGACCATGGTCCTAGGGCAATGGAAACTAAAGAGAAAATAAACAATTGAATATAGTTTTAAAGGAAAAATTTAAAATAAGAAAGTTGTGTTTAATTTTTTAAATATTATTAGATTTAATATGTTACTGGATTTTTATTTCTATTTTCACAGATTAAAAATGATATTCTTAACCATTTGCATGTGCAATAAATTTTAAATTATATTCTACAATTGAAGTATAATGTGTTACCCAGAAGTAACCTAAAGTAAAGAGAATGTGAAGACATATGTCGAAATAGATAATTAGTATTTTAAATATTTTTTCTTTTATTTCATAGTGGAAGATTCTAGCAATTTATTATGATCATGTTTATAAAATGTGCATATATTTGATAGCATATGTAATTCATGCTGTATTAGCATTGTACCATGCAAGTAAATTAAATTGACAGTCTTAACAATTTTGGATTAGGATGAGTTTAGCAAAATAAAAGACATGTATGTGAGTGTGTGTGGAGGGGGACAGGGTGATTTTCACGTTTATTCCAATAATCAAGTTCTCATCTCTATAATTGAATAGCGACCAGATGACTTAGAAACTTACCTGCCTTTGATGATTTTTATATTATTAGTTCAGAGAAAAAGACAGAGACGAAAGCCTCCTTAAGATAGAAGTAACACTGGCCAAATATGGGTTATATTATAATTCAGTCAGGAACAAAAATTATTAATTTCTATGTAGTTGAATGACATGGCTTCAATATGTCAGCAAACTTGAAATGGTCTGCATAACCCATTAACCCACCCTATTCTAACATTTCTGTTAAGATACATGTGCTATTTAAGATGTTTCTAACGTTGAACTGTCATAGTTCATTACTATTGGGGATTAAAAGCATGCATCAAAAGGAAAACCTACTTTCCAAATGTAGAAAAGGACGATTGCACAAAGAAAATGGAAGTTCATCCTCATATCACTATCTCGTAATATAGAACAAATCTTTTACTCCATGAAAAATAAAACAAATGCTGATCAAGCAAGGAGCTGTAGTAAAATCAAAATTTCAGTGGTGCTAGGCCATCATATTACAGATGAAAGTATTAACTTTCTCTTCTTAATCCTCAGAGACTTGTAAAGCACTGAAGATATAAGTGCCTACGTAAAGTGGAAATCTCTGCCTGGAGACCATTTTTCAAGTATTAAAAGAGCTCCTCAGGGGATATGTTCTTAACAGCAGCTGACAGAGAGTGAGCTCGGGGTCTTTCCAATATCTTCAGTGCTGCTGAAACTCAGGAAGCCTAGTCAATTAATGGCACAGGTTTTGAGTTTATTTCTACCACCGAGTATATATTTAGGTATGAGCTGATGGCACTATAGAGCTAAGTCCCATGAGAAATTGCTTCCCTCTGTGCTGACACTGTCTTTGTAAAAAGCTATCTGCATTTATGTACGTGAAAATAAGAAATTGGTGTTTTTGTGACCTAAGATTTTCTTAACTGAAATCTTATGCACTTTTTAAATTCCATAAAAATGCAATTGTTAAGGTCACCGAAGGAGAATGCACGAAGCGAAAAGGGGTAAAGAATCATGAATTTATTAGGTCATCTGGAAAACCAGATGGATTGAGCCCCAAAATGGCACCAGCACCCAGGAATGGGGGAGTCAGAAGTTTTAAAGGACTCTAGGTGGACTTTTTCTGAGCTAAGAATTCTCTGAGCTAAGAATTCCTGAGGGGAAAGATAATGGTCTTAGCAATTGGAATATGGTCTTAGCAAGTGAAATGTGGTCTAAGCAAAAGGAATGTCAGTTATGATGTGGTCTAAAAGTCAGTTGCCAAGGGATTAAATTATTTGATCAGACCTAACAGTAATTACTTGAGCCATCTGCCTATTAATATGGTCAAGGAATCATAGTTTTAATATTTAGGATTCAACGAACAGTTTACTGACCAGTAAATTTAATTAATCTTTAGAGTTCCTTTTTTTTGCTTAATTTTTGCTTTATGTTACTTACTTTGAAGTAACATAATTTGACACTTAAAAAGCTTATCACATGTCATATTTTTCCCCAATGAGAATTCATTTTTTGTCTTTGAACTTTCCTTTAAGAACAAGATCTATAAGGATCATAGAACATTAGAGTCATTGCCCAGTTAGTTTCAGTGTTTCCTATAATCTTGAACTCAGAAAATCTATGTCTCAGTAATGCTGATTGCTGTTTTTTATTCATTCAGAATCTAAAAACCATTTTTTAAAATGTTGTAATTATAGCTTTGGCAGGTCTGAGAATTTAAATGTTATGATATTTATACTATTTTAATTGTACAATTTGAATAATAAGAAATATAAAAGATAGGCATATCTCAGTATTTAAATCATATATTTGTTTCTTGGCTGATTATAGTGACTTAAAGGATATAATTGCAGGGTATGTGCAAAACATCTATACAAATTGATCCTTTCACATTAGACTTCTCACATATATAAATCTATTAATTTATACAACAAAAATTTAATGAACACCAGTGAACCAAGTTAAAGATATTAGGCATAGAGGATGTGTTAATAAATAAAACAGAGAATGTTCTTTTTAAAATGTAGTATATAATAAGCAAGTAAATATGGGAATGAATAAGAAGAACTAGGTGGGTGCTTACACTACTGATGGATATAAAAAATTGTTATAACCACTGTTTAAAGAAATTTGGAAGTAAATAACAATTAAAAATACATACAGATTCCCTATGAACCAGCTCTTGCTGTCTATTCTAGAAAAATATCTGCATAAGCACACAGAAGGCAGTTTCAGTGTTTTACTTCAAAATGGTTTGTATTAGAGAAGATACAAAAACAAAGCAAAAGTCCTTCTATCAGTACTGGCTAAAAAGCTATTTCATATTTAAACATTGTAATACTACACCACAGTTGGAGTGAAAAGTTTATTTGGGTTTGTAGAACATTTGCAATAGATAACACATATTAAAAATATCTTTAAGAAACAAATAAGATTTCTACAGGTTGTGTCTGTGTGTGCATGTGTCAAAGGAAGAAGTCTGCAAATGTAAACATGAACTGATAATAGTTACTTGTGGTCAAAGTACTGAGTGCATGGGGGATGGTAAAAATAGTCTTCAGCATTTTTTCATATGATAATGTCACATTAATGAAATAGAAAGTAGATAGCAAAATTAAAATTTAATATTATGCATTTAATTATAGGAGCATAAAGATTTAACATGAGTGGAGAACAGGAAGTGATTAATTTTGAATAGCTCCAGAGCAAGGAAGTACTTTACATTCAGTGAGTCCATCTCTAAACCTATATGAGTTACTTTCCACAGTATCTGTTACCAATGTACATATTTTTTAAAATTTTTGTTTTAAATTCTGGCTGGTTTGCTCAATGATTGGAGTGTCGTCCAGTGGACTGAAGGGTCACAGGTTTGATTCTGGACAAGGACATGTACCTCGGTTGCAGGCTTGATCTTTGATGGGGCGGGTGCAAGAGGCAACCAATTGATGTGTATCTCTCAAATCAAATGTTTCTGTCTCTCCCCCTCCCTTCACCTCTTTCTAAAAATCAATGGGAAAAAATATAGAATAAATATTTTTATTTGGTACTTTTTTTAGGTTTTTATTACATTTTTCTTTTCACCCATTACTCTGGCCTCCCTCCCTTTGGGCAACTATCTATTTCTATTTTTTTATTTGTTTTGTTTTTTTAGATTCCACATACAAATGAAATAATATGATATTTGTCTTAAGATGTAAGTTGTACCAATTTGTGTCTTAATTACAGATTTCCTGGAGAGATGACTGAGGGTTTGTGCTTTCAGTTTTTTTCACCCCAGTCTCCAAGGACAGCTGCAAGGAATGTCCCTCTCCAACCACGGGGTTCTGCCCATGCTGCTTCCTCTTAGGTGCGCTCCTTCCAGGCCCAGTGACCTCCCAGCAGTGTAATTTTGGAGTTACAGTACCTACCAAGGAACAGCTCTCCCTGGAATTCTGTACACGGCCACAGTTTACCTTGGTACACATGCATCTGCTAAACATTGCACTGGCTGGGATGGTTACCAGTGAGTCAGATACAAACCCATTCTCAAGAGGCTTCATTTCTAGGAGAGGGAAAGAGGCATGTAGACTAAGAAGTGTGCAAACATTGTGTAAGTACAGAGATAGGAATGTGCAAAGAGGACATTAGAGAAGGAAACACATTTAAATGACAAGAGTGGGAAAGCTTATATAAAGAAGGTGGCATTTTCAATGAGCTTTGAATGAGTAAGTGATATGTTTTCTGGGTCCTGAAGATTCAACTCCAGAGAAGATGTTTTAAAAGCCACAGAAATGTTCAAATATTTCAGGAGCAAAAATAAAAGAATCTTGAGCAGAAGTGGAAGGAGGAGGACATTCCCCTTTTTACATAGCTGCTATTGAATACTTTGTTATTACAAATGAATAAAAACAGATTGCATAGATCACATTTTAATAAGAAAAACTGTATCCAACTTTCAGAAATCATTTATACTAAGTACAGAATTTATAAAGCACAAAGGTAGTTCTGTATAACATTATTATCTAATAAAAATGTGGGAAAATGATTAGGGTAAAATTATTGCTTTAACTATTTCCAAATGAGTGACAACTAAGTGATTCAATCTCTTTCTAACTTTTATTTATCTTCAAAATAGTCACAGGGCTCACAATTAAGCTATTAAACCTTAAGGATAAAGTTCCTTTAAGTAATCACAGCAACTCTCCGATGTGCCCTCTGATGAATTAAAGAGAAGGGCAAAATGATAACCACAGTCAAGCAATGCACTCTAGATACTTGGAATGTTAATTCAGCAAGAGGTTAACTGGCCAAGAATAAATTGATGCAGCATCGTCCTAATTTTTCTGCACCATGAAGCAGTCCTAATGAACTGCATGACCAGTTAATAAAATATCAACAAATTAAGAAGATGGTAAAAACAGAAAGTAGGTACTGCACTAGAAATAGTCTTTTTTTTTCCAAATGGATTTACAAAGAACCTGAGAAAGTGCTGGATATTGCAACTATCATTAATTTAGTCTACAACCTGTCAGACTTTTTATCTTTTATACCTAGTATTCCTCTTGAATTTAAAACATCACAGCCACACAGGAATTCCAGTCTAAAAAGAAGATAACTTTTGAATTGAGTGCTAGATAAACAGGAGGAACTAGCCATGCAAAGAGCTGCAGAAAGATTTCCAAGTTCGGGAAACAGCCACTGCAAAGGTCAGTGTGGCTCATGTGAAGTAATAATGGGGATAGTCTTCAATGATCAGGTCTCCTAGGCAGATGGAGTGTGTAACTATTTGTAAATCATGAGCAGGAATCTGAATTTATTGTGCTGTGATCATCCACTTGTCCATGTCTCCCATCAGCCTGTCTATATGCTCCATGAATGCAAAGGCCATGTCCATCTCCTGGCACAAAGGAGACACTCAACGAATATGCTTAAGATGACAAATGAGCAAATCTCTTTTATTTAATTTGGTGCTTGCATATTGAATTTCTACTCAATATGCAACACCAAAAAATACTGTAGTCTATGAAATTCATAGCCTGGGAGCAATCTCTGTTTATGCCAGGGTTTGGGTTACTAACAAGAAGTCTTCTATGAGTATATGTGAAGTTCATGCAAGGGCCTAATTACACCTGTGCTTTATAATGCCTCACTTTCAGCATTTGATTATGATGCTTCCCTTCTCACTTAGAACTGTAATGGACCTTGCCCCTTATCTCGATCATTACTGAGCAAGCATTTCCAAAGATTAAAAGAATAGTAATAATTGAAAATTGTCCTCACTTCTTTTAGTCACTCTAATTTTATGTTTAATTGGGGAAGATAATGCTTTTCTATTTCAGCTTTCTATTCATAATTGTTGCTCCATGAATGCAATATGGTTTTTGACACTATATAAGCAGCACAGATTTTGTATTCTATGTTTACTTAAGCAACTCGCAGAACCTGTTGCTGCATAAAGAAGCTCTATGTGTAGTCTCTAAAGTTTACCTCTGAATTTTGAAATTAATTTCTGAGTGTTTTTCCACAAAAGTCTCTCTGTGAAATTGCCATTCATTTTGATATTAGTGAAGTACATCAAGAAATTATGACCCCTCTCCCCCCAAAAAAAGAAATTATGACTAGATGAGACTCTGAGTAAGCTAATCCAGGATAATTTTCTCAAAAATATTTGAGCTAAAAGCATATTATTTTCAGGATTTAGTAACATGAAGCTAATGTTTAATCATAGAGGATAAAATGTTATTGGGGATAGAAGCCATAAGTGAAGGGAGAATTGCAGTTAATTTTTCTACTTCAAGAGATTCCAACTCTGAATCATCAGAATGCTTTGGTGAATATTTTTTTTTAAAAGAAAAAGATAAACAAATGAAAGAAATCAAGAAAAAAGAAGATTTAGAGATTCCACTAAGAAAATTCTCCAGAGAAATAGGACCAATTTTAAGGAATTAACTCACATGTTCAGAGAGGCTGGCAAATCTCCAGATAAATAGGACCAATTTTAAGGAATTGACTCACATGTTCAGAGAGGTTGGCAAATCCAAAATCTGTAAGGTGAACCAATAGACTCAGGGAAGAGCCATGTTCAAGTTCAAAGACCATCTTTTGGCAAAATACCTTCTTTAGTGGAAGTCAGTCTTTATTCTAAGAAGGCCTTTAGTTGATTAAATGAGGCCCACTCACATACAATGTTCTTTACACAAAGTCCACTAATGTAAATGTCAATGCCAGCCAAAAATAAAACACTCTCAGAAGAACCTTCAGAATATTTGACCAAATATCTGGGTGGCCTACTCAAATTGACACAAAAAGTAACCATCACATGGCAAGTTAACACCTATATGCATCTCCTAAACCACAGTTCATTTATAAATAAAGATAATAATAGGGTCATACATCTGCCTAACATGATACAACTTTCCTGCATACCAGTGAAAATGACTTATGCTTCCCAAAGAAAGAATATAAACTCCATGAGTGATGCTTATTCTTCTCTTTGACATCCTGGAACTCAAATGCTATGATATAAAATTATCAATACTTGAATATTATAATATAAAGTCAATGCATTTTATGTTACATAAAAGGGTATAAGAGGACATAAAACAAATTATTATACATATTTATATGTATTTGTAAATACATATGAACACATATACAAATATACAGAAACATTAATCCTATCTAGTAAAATAATATGCAAATTAACCATCACTCTGTCACAAAAATGGTGGCACCCATAGCCAAATGATGGTGATGCCCAGTCCTCTCAGCCCTGCCAGATTCTCCAGTCATGGGAGGGCAGTCACTGAGAGCAGATAGTGTGAGTGGCCTGGTGGAATGCTCGCTTCATTGCCACAGTGATGAGGCAAATGTTCCACGCCTGGCCACAGAGAGCCTCTGGGCCTCAGAGAGCCTCTGTGCAGTGTGTGCGGAGCCATCAAATCCCACAGAGAGCTACTAGTGCATGGATTTGTGCGTAGGGCTACTAGTAACCAAATAAAGAAATACTCATGCCAACATTAGTCTTTGTTACTGTAACTAGTCAAGTAGTCACAGCTGGTTTTCACCTCAGCAAGCATTTCAGCTGGTCGTGATTATTTTCCTGATGGGGTGACCCACACAGAAAAAAGAAAAAAACAAAACCTTAGGTGATTTTATTTCAATGGAGAAGGGAACAAATTTGGCTTGTAAAAACCTTGCTACTCTAAAGGTGGAGTTGGAAATATCATTATCTTTTTAACAATGATTAATGTTGTTTATATTGATACATCACAAATTTTTAGAAAGCAGTGCATTAATTGATGTTCTCGTAAGGATGCTATACTTTTTAAAATGATCAATCTTGCTTTAATTGTAAAGATTACTTAATGTGTGGTGTATGCTTTATATGCATAAGTCATGTGAAGATTTGGAATTTTGAAAAACTGTTTGAATTAGTTCCTTTTGTGGGTAAATAATAATATGACTGATCTCCTAGCTAAAGAAGAAAAATATTCTTGATGTATCTGGATAGTAGTATTTATGATTAGGTAATACATTTATTTATTGATTACTTTCTACTGGGGTTCCTTTGACTCAGTGGCTTTGTCACCAAAATCCTGACTAGATGGAAAGAGAGAAGATAGGGAAGAAAAGAAAGAGAGAGAGAGAAAGAGAGAGAGAATAAAGAGGGGGGAATCCCCTTCTTCAGACTGATATATGTCCACTGGCAGCATTATTTTTCCCTTAAAATTGAATAGAGTTTTAGTTGATCATGAATGTTTCTACAACTGTTTTATGAAGTCATCTTTTTCAAAATTTTCCTTCTCTTCTTTATTTCTATCATCAGCACCAATAGATGCATTTGTTTTTAAAGAAAAATTGACACCTTTAGTCACCATCCTGAATAACTTTATATGCAACTCAAAATAGAGAACAAGAAGCTGAGGCCTTATGAAGAAACTCAGTAGTCCCTTAGGTTTACTTCATCCCAAATATTTATATCTCTCTCATGTACACAAGACAAAAATTACATGGAACACAAAATATATATACCTGGTACATTGAACAGATCTGTACAGAGAAATATGATGACAATACAATGGAATAAGAAAAAAATCCATACTTTCAGCAATATATTAAGCCACAAACATGCAACATGATTGTGTTAAGTGCTAGAGATGTAATGGTTAATTAAATAGAGTCACATTCTCATAATGCTTATAATTCATTAATCATTCCTGCAGCAGAGCTTCATTGCTCACATCTGTTATGAGAAAGAGATTCTGTTAGCAGTGAGGAAGCTAGTAAACACATATTATACACCTAACACAATAATAGCAAAGATGGTGGTACTTGGAAGAAAAAGTCTCAAGATCCTGTTTATATCAAGGGATATAAACAAGGGGATATGATCTGGTCCAGGTGATCATGTCCAATGAAGGGACACAAAGCTGACACTTAAAGAACAACACATCCAGTAGGTTAATTGTGGCAAGAATATTCTAGGCAGATGAACAGTAAGTGTCAGAATGAGAGGCTCGGTTAGGTAAAAGATAGACGATAGCTATTTATATTTTTCCTTATATATAGGCATTAATCAAAATATAAAATTATTTCTACTTTTAATCAATACATGGATTTTATTAGGAATATGATAAATGGTTCAATTATTCATGATCCTGGTTATTTGGAGGGACACAAAGGAGGGAAGGGATTTGGTTAAATTGGAGGCATGGAAGAATGTATTAGGTTAGGGAGCAAAACTTCTCATTTAAGAAAGAGTGAACTCCAATCCCTTGCCTGCCTCAGAGATCAGAATGTAGGCCTCAGTGCCTTACTGCAAAGCAAATTCCCAGGAAGGTGTGTGAGTTGTATGCATCCTTGCTGACCCGTTTTATGACCCAGAATGTGGAGTCTCAGTTCTATTGTAAAGCCACACGATTTGAATTAAAGTGAATTTCAGATAAATTTAACCCAGCAATATATTTCTGCTGTAAACAGGCTTCTAAAATTCTCATTGTAGTAATTACTTTTAAGCATATTTAAAATTGTATTGCCAAGATATTCATTATTCTATTACTTACAAAAGTAGGCCATGGTAGATATCAAGAGAGCACCACTTTCAAGAGCAAAGTTTCTCAAAAATATTGAGCAGAACATGTAGTTTTCTGGTTAAAAGCATGGGTCTAATTACACCTCTATTATGATTGCATTCCCTCTCTTGGATTCAACCCAGAACTCTGTGCTTCAAGTCCAGCCTCCCATACAGCCAGCTTTTACAAAGAAGGAACTCATGTGGTTGTGACCTGTAGTTACTGGGAAGCATGATTATTTCTTAATTTTGAAGCTTAGTCCATCTTCACTGAAAAGCCACCACGTGCTTGCCAGCAGCTTCTGGGCTACCAGTTTTTAATTCATGCTTATTCCTACACTTTAGCTAGCTCCTTATCTAGAGTGGCCTTCTGCTGGCTCTAGCCAAAGAATTCTTTTCCTGGGATTTTGCCCATTGCTAGCACCTATCGTTATATCCTTTTTCTTCAAAGTCAAAGGGAGAGAAGAAAAATGCAATGCCTTCATCCCTCTTGACCCCGTCTTTTCTGTCCTGTCTGAAAAGGAGTGTGCTTAGATGTCTATGGCAACCTCACTCTTCCTACCTCTAGCAAGTTTATACTTGACTTTCCTTATCTATAATAATAAAAGTATAATATGCTAATTAGACTGGACAGCCAGACAACCTTCTAGATGAAGCTGAGGCTGCGAGGGCCGAGCCCATTGCACAAATTTTGTGCATCAGGCCTCTAGTATTTAATAGAGTTGACAACATTTTTGTTAACCCAGCTCATATTCATTTCCTTATAGAAGTTACTTTAACAACAAAAACAAAACAAGAGTTTGGGGGAAACTTTAGAATTTGACTAGTCTGCAATACATATGTGTTTAGATTTGCTCTGTGCAGGTTAACATAGAAAATAACCATCAGTCTCTTTTATCCAAGAGAAAGTTAACAAACTCTGATAGAGCCACTCTTTATAGAAGTAAGGGGAGAGAGGGTCTGCATAGGGTTAAAATGAAAGGATATTTTCTGAAATAACTCTTCAAAATTAAGGAATTAGGGATGAACATAAAGCTTCCTTCACAATATACTTGTGACTTCTGTGATCAAGATGTTTCAATAACAGTAATATGTAAACTTGCATGCTCTACTGCAGACTTTTGAGACTGTCCACCCAACCCCCATAGATAGTCATTTTCTTGCCAAGACTGGAGATTGATCCTAGTGACCTTTTCCAGGGATTTAAAAAGCCTTCACATCCCAGATACCACTCATTTTTAATAAAGCCAAAGTTATTAAAGAATAATAATCAAGATTAAATATTTAAACTATGTAGATTAATTAATTTCCCCATCAGTTTTTCTCCCTTTTTCTTTATGCGAATGTGTGCTTTATTTTCATTTTTTACCCTCATCTTTATTTTATTTTATTTTTTCAAATATATTTTATTGATTTTTTACAGAGAGGAAAGGAGAGGGATAGAGAGTAAGAAACATCCATGAGAGAGAGACATGAATCAGTTGCCTCCTGCACGCCCCCTAATGGAGATGTGCCTGCAACCTAGGTACATGCCTTTGACCGGAATCAAACTCAGGACCTTTCAGCCTGCAGGCTGACGCTCTATCCACTGAGCCAAACCGGTCTTGGCTCATCTTTATTTTTTTAATAAATCTTTATTGTTCAGACTATTAAATTTGTTTCTCTTTTTCCTCCCCCATAACTCCCCTACACCTCACTCCCACCCCGCCCTCTGCCTTTACCTCCCCCCTCACAGTCCTCATCCATAGGTATATGATTTTTGTCCAGTCTCTCCCTACACCTCCCTCACCCCTTTGCCCCTGAGAATTATCAGTCCACTCCCTTTCTATGCCCCTGATTCTATTATATTCACCAATTTATTCTGTTCATCCAATTTTTTATTCATTTGATTTTTAGGTTCTCTTGTTGATAGATATGTATTTGTTGTTTATAATTTTTATCTTTGCCTTTTTCTTCTTCATAAAGAGTACCTTTCAGCATTTCATATAATACTGGTTTGGTGTTGATGAACTCCTTTAGATTTCTTATCTGTGAATCTCATCTAACCTTCAATTCTAAATAATAGCTTTGCTGGGTAGAGTAATCTTGGTTGTAGGTTCTTGCTATTCCTCACTTTAAATATTTCTTGCTACTACCATCTCGCCTGCATAGTTTCTGTTGAGAAATCAGCTGAAATTCATATGGATGTTCCCTTGTAGGAAATTTACTATTTTTCTCTTGCTGATTTTAATATTCTCTCTTTGTCATTTGCTCTTGGTATTTTAATTATGATGTATCTTGGTGTGGTCTCTTTGGATTCCTTTTACTTGGGGTTCTGTGTGCTTCCTGGACTTGTTAGTCTATTTCTTTCAGCAGATGTGGGAAGTTTTCAGTAATTATCTCTTCAAATAGGTTTTCAGTATCTTGCTGTCTCTCTTCTTCTGGCACCCCCATAATTCTGATTTTGATATGCTTGAAGTTGTCCCAGAGGCTCCTTACACAATCTTCAACTTTTTTATTCTTTTTTATTTTTGCTTTTTCAGTTGAGTATTTTCAGCTTCTTTGTATTTCATATTTTTTACTTGATTCTTGTCTTTCTCTAGTCTGCTTTTAGGTCTCTGTATAATATTTTTTATTTCAGTCAGTGTATATTTAATTTCTAGTTGGTCCTTTATCATCTTTAGTTGGTCCTTTTTCATCTCCTCTTGGGTCTCGCTAAATTTATCACCTTTTCTAGGAAATTCTTAAAAAACTTTATAACCGTGATTTTGAACTCTATATCTAGTCATTCGTTTTCCTCCATTTCTTTTATTTGTGATCTGTTCCTTTGTCTCTGCATTTTTGCCGCTTCCCTGAGTTGGTGGAGCATCTTTGTGTGCTTGTTGTCCTATATGGCCCAGTAGCTCTGCCTCCCCAGTTACCTGAGGTGGACTCTCTTGGTGCACCCGTTTGTGGACTGTGTGGACAGCCTTTTTATAGTTAAGTCTTGATTGTTGTTGTTATCACTGGGGGGAATTGACCTCCAAGCCAATTGGTTGTGAGGATCAGCTGTGTCTATGCTGGGAGAACTTCTGTGCTAGAGTCAGCCTTATGATACAAAACTTGCAAAATTGCAAAAGCCTCTGTTCAGCTTGGATGGGACAGAGTGTCAGGGCTGAGCGACAACCTTGGTTTTCCATCAGCCCTGCCTTATGAAGCCTCTGGATGTCCCTGGGTAATTGCTGCAGCTTTCTCTATGCTCTCGCACATGCACGCCTCCAAACTTCTGCCTTTTGTGTGTGCCTCCAGACCTCTCCTTTCTGGCTTCCCTGAGTTTCTGTGCACTCCAGGGTCCCATATGAGTCTGGGTCCCCAGGTTCTCACCCAAAACTGGGGTTCAGTGCAGTCGGAAGTAGATTTCAGTGCAGTTGGGAGGTTCTGTCTCTCTCCCACTAGAGAAAACCAGCAGCAAAATCAGCAGTCAACCCTCTGTGTGAGCCCTCGTGCTTGCACCCTCCACACCTCTGTCTTTTGCGGCTCCCCCTGAGTTTCCGTGTACTTCTCTCTTTTCATGACAGTCCAGACTCCCCCCGGTATGAGTCTCACCCGGAACTGGGATTCAGTGCAGTCAGATCTGGGGTGCAGTGCATTCAGGAGTTTCAGTCTCCCTCCCGCTAGAGCAATGGTTCTCAACCTGTGGGTCGCGACCCCTTTGGGGGTCGAACGACCCTTTCACAGGGGTCACCTAAGACCATCGGAAAATGCAGATATTTACATCATGATGCATAACAGTAGCAAAATTTCATGGTTGGGGGTTACCACCACATGAGGAACTGTATGCAAAGGTCTCGGCCTTAGGAAGGTTGAGAACCACTGCGCTAGAGGAAACCAGCCAGGCACTCCACCACCTGTCTTCTCTACGTGCGGCTCCATACCTCAGCTCTTCTGAGTCTCCATGAGCCCCTCTCTTTCCTTCTAGTTGTAGAATTTCCACTCAGCCAGCTTTCCTGTGGTTCTGGATAATGTCTGTTCTGACTTTTAGTTGTAGTTTTGAAATTGTTGTGCAAGGCAGCAGCAGTTTAGGTGTTCACCTATGCTACCATCTTGGTTTTTCAATTTTTCCCTCATCTTTAAATGAAAAGGTAGAACTTGTCATTGGATTCTGATGTTTATATGAAGATTAGTCAGGACTGGCCTTTTATAAGAGTGAGTCTGTGTCATGTGGTGTGTGTGTGTATACGTGGGGAAGAAATCATTTTTACCATTTTCTTATAGACAAATAACTCTATCAATTATCTTGACTGTAAATACCTTTTAAAGATTAGGCTTAAAATATAAATAGATGACTTCATTTCCTAGGGGAAGCACTTCTCACTAGAAACTAGCACTGCCCTTGACCAGCCAAGGACAGAGAGCTGTGATCAAGAACTTGTGGTAGAACCTTGAGGGGAACAAGCAAAATCACACGTTTCCTGGACAGTTGATGTTCACTCTGGAGAAATTGTCATGGTGCTAATGCAAAGATGAAAGGAAAATCTGGTACTCCTTGCTCTTTGAGGGGTTTAATTTCTCTAGTTACTTGGTTGGTTAATGTTTTGGCTAGTAGTTTTTGGTTTAAGTCTAGCATGCAAGGGAGTGCAAACAGGCATAACAGATTTTTTGGTGTTACAAAAGCCTAGTTAGATTGATGTAGGGTGACAAGATTTAGTAAACAAATAGACCAAAAACAAAATGAGATTCTGAACACTAGTGTTGAAATATAAAAAATAAAAGTGAGGAAATATATCAATGCAAAATAAGAAATTTCTTAGAAATATAATATATTTTCTTTGTACAATTTAACCCAAAAGAGAAATTAAAATTTCTTATGAAAATTAAACTTGAGGTTTATAAAGGCGTGTAGATAGTAAAGAGTTTTCTGGATTTAACTTTCAACAACTTTCTCATCTGTAAAATGAAGATGATAATAGTTCTTACATCATAGGATTGTTCTGATGACTGAGTGAATTGTTATTTCTATTAAAGTATATTTTAAAATGCTATTACATCATTGTAAATACATGTGTAAATACATATTGATAGTTATAAAACCACACACTAAAGAGAGTATCTGATATCAATACAAGCTCAGTTATAAGTTAACCCCATGGTACTAACTTTTCTGAAAGACATATGATCCCTAAAATGTAACAGAATTTAGGGACCGTACAAATGTATTGTGGTGACTGATGTTGGGGAAGAGGAAGAGGATGGTGATGATGAGGCGGAGGATATTAATAATGATGAGAAATAAAATAAGTTGCCATTTATGCATATTTACCATGTGTTAGATCTGTGGTAAAAACATTACATATGTAAAAATTTACTGTTTTTTTTAAAGGTTGGCCTTTATTGAGGGATTTTTAGGTACAATTCTCCATAATAAACATTATTGTTGGGAACACTTAGATCCAAATGGAAACTGCTCTCAAAGACCTCAGTGACATTGGAGAGAAATGATATGAACTGGGACAAGTTAAATATCAACTAAATTTTGCTATAGCTCCAAACTTCTGCATCTCTGTCTTTTTGATTGAAGAGTAGTGCTAATTTTTAACTCCGTAAACCAGGAAAAAAATCCATCTTAAAATGTTCCTTTAAAACCTAAATCAAAAGTATAGAATATCATACACATTTAACAGCAAAGCTCAAAATAACCATTTGTCTAACTATGCCTTTACATGACTTTTTGGTAATTCATTATTTCACCTTTACATTTTCACCCTCATGATACAAAATTCTGAAACCAAAAACTTTGCATTTATAATTGAGTCAATGTCTGAGTTTAAATCATCTAAAATACAATGATCTCATCTGTAACATGTCAACTGGGTAATTTTTCATTTATAAAGTAATGTAAATAATTGTATATAAATTACTGAACTAATTTATTATATTCTTCATTTCAGCTAAGTGATGCAGTTCTGAGTATTGCTGAAATATAAATGGATATGAGACATGCAAAAGAAAGTTACAGCAGTTTTAGTGCTTCTTGAAAAACAAACAAATGAATAAACAAAAAGCATTAGCTAGCTTCTGGATTCACAGCATGCGTTCTGCTATCAAAAGGCTGAGTTGTTATCTTTTCCAGACTTAACTAAGGATTCAAAATTGAAAGCTTCACCTATTTTCATTATCTTTTATCTTATTAATGTTAATAGTTGTGTTTTTTATATTTTTAATCAGCCAGTTATTAAAAGTCATAACTAAATAAAAGGATCAAAGTCCAATCAATTTATCATTAAAACAGTAAAATCTAAATAATAAAGTTTTTTACTTAACTCTTTTGCAAATTGAACTATTTGTGGGTGTTATGATAATAATTCTTATCTAAGATTTCATTCTTGCATCTGATTTAATCAATAAACTGGCAGATGACATCTGGTCAAAGGGAGGAAAACCATAGCTGAGGACTGAGGATTCCTAAAAATGAGTAATTAAAAATTCAATCAGCAGATTTAAAATGAAGGAATTTTTTTAAATGTTTGATTATAGAGCAGTCTAATTTTTAAATCTAGAATGTAAAAAAATAAATAAATAAATGAAGACGTAAACATTCCATAAGACATGCTTTTCCTGAAGCCTAGTGGAAGAATCTGGCAGGTGCACCTGTGTGTTCACAGTGCAAATATTCTTGTCAGCATAGTATCCTAATATATAAAAAGCCAAGGGCTGTCACAACTGAAACAACCAAATAGATGACAGAACAGCAGGCTGTGTGGGGAGACTAGGCCAGCAGGATGGCAGTTGGGGATGATCAGACCAGCAGAGGGGGAAATTGGGGAAGACCAGGCCAGCAGGGGGCGGGGGCAGTTAGGAGCAATCAGGCAGGAGGCAGGTGAGCAATTAGAAGCCAAGGGTCCCAGATAGTGAGAGGGATGTCTGACTGATGGTTTACACTGGCAGTCAGACATCCCCTAAGGGGTTCCAGATAGCATAAGGTGCAGGCTGGGCCGAGGGGAACCCCTCCAATGCACAAATATAATGCACCAGACCTCTAGTTGTCTTATAATAATTTTGTTTTATAATTGCTAACATACTTGTTTGTTTATTGTAAACCCTAACACAGGGCATAGTATTTTATATTTTCTTTCTTCTTTTCTTCCCTTCCCCCCTTCACTTTCTCCCTCCTTTCTTTCCCTCCATTTAGAAGCAGGTTTATAGTTACCTAATCAGACCTTTACTCTCTTGCTTCTGAGTACTATAGCCCTCTGTGCTGTGCATTCACTCCTTTTTAACCTTCCCGTCTTCCAATGAAGACTCCCAAACTGCCTCTAACTCTAGGCTTGTCCAGTGGCTTGATGTAGTGTCCCACAGTATATGAATCTAAGTAAAATTTAACTACCTGTCAGAAAATAAACTTTACTCAAAAAATATTTAATGAAGGCCAACTATGTGCCAGATATTTTTCCAGGAGTTAAAGACAGTGAACAGGAAAGTCAGAATTCCTGTCTCTTTAAATTTATATTTTACTAGGTTGATTAGTAAAATATAAATTTCAAGAGACAGGATTCAACTTTGAGAAAATTCTTATTTATATTGCCCATGGTGTTTGTTTTTTAATTCAATTTAAAGCACTTTCTAAAATTATAACATGATTATCAACTTTAGCACCCATTTATTTTGGAAACTGTGTTTATCTTTATGTTTCATAGATTAAATTCATATTAATTGAGGAATAATAATATGCTCTAATTAGAATGCTATAGTCTTAGAAATAAATAATAAAATATGGTGTGTGTATAAATTATCCTACTTAATAAAAGAGTAATATGCAAATTAACCATCACTCTACTATACCCACAAGCCACACCCACCAGCCAATCAGGAGTGAGTATGCAAATTATCCCAACCAAGATGGTTGCAGCCAAAGAGTGAGCAGCAGGCTTGGGTTGCCCCTGGTGATGGAGAAAGCCAAGGTTCCCCACACACTCTGGTAGGCCCAGGCTTCTCCACTCAAGGCTACAAAGTTTCAATGATAGAAGTTAAATAAATCCCCAAAAAATGGTGGCAGCCACAGAGCTGGAGAGAGCAGGAGACTTTGGTTGCCCCCAGCAATGGAGGAAGCCAAGCTTTCCACCTGCCCTGGCCTGCCTCGGCCTCCAGTTAAGGATACAAAGTTTTAATTATAGAAGATAAATAAATCCCAACAAAAATGGCTGTGGCCACAGAGTGAGCAAGAGGCTTGGCTCCACTCAATGCTATAAAATTTCAATTATAAAAGATAAATAAATCTCAGATACCAGGACCTCCACTTGGGTCACCAGGGGACATGGCAGGCCTGCAAACTACCACAGACTCCTCACCCAAGCCACCCTATGCTCCAAGGGAACCCACACCCTAATGAGGACCCTCTTCAGGGCAAACCAGCTGGCTTCCACCCATGCACCAGACCTCTATCCTATATAATCTTATCTAATGAAAGAATAATATGCAAATTGACCATCACTCCAACGCACAAGATGGCTACCTCCATTTGTTCAAAGATGGCTGCCTTCCATGTGGACAGAAGATGGCTACTACTAGATGGCCAGCAGGGGAGGGCAATTGGAAGTGACCAGGCCAACAGGGGAGGGCATTTGTGGGTGCTCAGACCAATAGGGGAGGGCAGTAAGGGGTGACAAGGCTGACAGAAGAGGGAAGTTGGGGGGGGGGGGGGCTGGCCTGCAGGGAAAGGCAGTTAGGAGTGACCAGGCCTATAGGAGAGGGCAGTTGGAGGGGACCCAGGCCTAAGGGTAGGGCAGTTAAGGGTGACCAGGCCTGCAGGGGAGGGCAATTAGAGGCAAACAGGCTGTCAGGGGAGTAGTTAGGCATCAATTAGGCTGGCAGGGGAGTGGTTAGGGAGTGATCAGGTTGGCATGCAGAAGGGATTAGGGGCAATCAGGAAGGCAGGCAGGTGAGCAGTTGGGAGCCAGCAGTCCTGGATTACGAGAGGAATGTCCGAATGCCCATTTAGGACTGATCCTACAGAGATTGGGCCTAAACGGGCTTTTGAACATCCCTCAAGGGGTCCCATATTGGAGAGGGTAGAGACTGGACTGAGAGACATCCCTGTGCATGAATTTCATGCACTGGGCTTCTAGTATATAATAAAAGGCTAATATGCAAATTGTCCCCTCTACTCCTTCCCCAGCCAGCCCTATCCCTAATCAATCTCCACCCTGATTGGGGGTGGTACTGGCCCACCAACTGCTCATGGCCCCTCCCCCAAGCCAGCCTGCTCCAATTGGCCCAGATTGGGGTACACCGGCCAGACCCCACCTGTTCATGAATTCGTACACTGAACCTCTAGTATGTAAATAATTTTTAGGAAATTTTTCTTTTTAAATTGTGTAATCTGAAGTAAATTATTTTACTTTATCTAAGTTAAAGTTTTCTTATATGGTAATGTGGATAAGTTCTATTTGACAGTGTTAGTTTGGTGATTAGAAATATTATATAAAAAAATCTTGAAAAATATCTAGAGCAGAGGCCAACAAAATCAGGTCCATAGACCAAATCCAGCCTGCACCTTGCTTTTGCAACTAGAATTCAATTGGAATGCAGCCAAGAGGATTCATTTGTGTACTGGCTACAGTTAATTTCATGTTACAAAGACAGAGCAATAGTTTTACCCTGCTCTTCACAAAGCCTAAAATATTTATTATCTGATCTTCAAAGGAGAAGTTCCTGGTCTACAGAATAGCAGACTTAATAAATGGTAATTACTTTAAATTCTGAATGTTTGAGGAATTACTTATTTTCATAGACCAGCACTTTCTAATCTTATCTAATAAAAGAGTAATATGCAAATTGACCATACCTCTGCTACATCACAAACCACACCCACCAACCACACCCACCAGCCAATCAGGAGACAATATTCAAATTTACCCCAACCAAGTTAACTGTGGCTTCAGAGAGAGCAGAAGGGAAGCTTGGGTCTCCCTGGTAATGGAGAAAGCCAAGCTGTCCACACACGCTGGCCAGCCCAGGCCTCCACTCAATGTTAAAAAATTTTCAATTGTAGAAGATAAATAAATCCCAACAGAAATGGCTACAGCCACGGAGCAAGCAGGAGGCTTGGCTCTGCCTCAGGTTACAAAGTTTTAATTGTAGAAGATAAATAAATATCAGATACTAGGGCCTCCACTTGGGGGTGGCCAGCCTGCAAACCACCACAGGCCCAATGCCCAGGCCACCCACAGCCCAAGGAAACCCCCACCCTGATCTGGAACGCCCTTCAGGGAAAATCAGCTGGTCCCCACCCATGTACCAGGCAGGCCTCTGTCCTATCTAATAAAAGAGTAACATGAAGATTGACTATCTTCCCAATACACAAGATGTCTGCCTTCATGTGTTCAAAGATACTGGCCCCGTGTGGACACAAGATGGCTTGAAAAGGAGGGCAGCTGTGGGTGATCAGGCCAGCAGGGGAGGGCAGTTGGGAGGGACCAGGCCTTCAAGGGAGGGCATTTGTGGCAATCAAGCCAGCAGGGGAGGGAAGTTAGGGATGACTAGGCTGGCAGAGGAGGGAAGTTGGGGGTGACTAAGCCTGCAGGGAAGGGCAGTTGGGGGTGGAGGGAGAAACCCAGGCCTGCTGGGGAGGGCAGTTAGGGGCAAACAGGTTGATAGGAGAGCAGTTAGGCATCAATCAGGCTGGCAGGGGAGTGGTTAGGGGGTGATCAAGATGGTAGGCAGAAGTATTACTTCTCCCATTTCTTATACTTTGATTTGAAAAGTGTGGTCTTTTCTAAACAATGCCAGTTAATCAGGTTGCATTCCTAACCTGCAGGGAACCAATCTATGACTGTTTGGAATACAGCCATAAAATTCTTTATTCTTTATAGTAATTTTTATTTGTTTTTGTTTGCTAAATTGCTGCTTATCTGACAAGAAGTGGTGTGTGCTTTTTAATTTTTATTTTATTTATTTTATTTTTATTTTTTTGCTATGAGCCATTTCTTAGACCTTACGATTATGGAATCTAAATTCTAGAGGCCTAAAGTTCAATCTAATTCTACTCAGATATTAACTTCTAAACACTTCAAGTATTAAATAACATTGTATTCTTATCATCAATTTATATCCCCTTGTTTAAAAATATTTAGTATGATCCTCATTTGCCCTCTAGATAAGGGACAAGTAAAGTCTCCTAAGTGGCATTAAAACTAAATCCTTTACCATTTCAGTTAACCTGCATAAATATTTAGTTCCTTAAAGGCATCAACTTCCCTGACATGCTTGACCTTTTTTTAAATGTTTTTATTGATTTTTTTTAGAGTGAGGAAGAGAGAGGGAGAGAGAGAGTGAGAAACATTCATGTGAGAAGCATCAATCAGCTGCCTCTTGCACAGCCCCTACTGGGGAGCAAGCCTGCAACTAGGACATGTGACCTGACCAGGAATCAAACAGACTACCTTTTGATGTGTGGGATTATGCTCAACCAACTGAGCCAAAATCAGAGCATGTATGAACTTTTACATTGGCTGCCTCTACTGTTAGGTTCATTGATTTCCCTCCATCGCATTTAACTTAGGTTTGTTTTACTCACACTGGTCAACTCAAGAGTTTCTTCCTCATTGTAACTATCCATAAATCGCCAAAACGTGGTAGACATTTGACCTTGGTTCACACAGGACACTAAGTACACCCTCAAGTAAGACTTGTTATTCTGTATTATCATTGGCTGTATCCCCTGCTAGATATAACCCCAAGGAAAGGGTGTATTTTATTCCTATTGTACCTCAAATCTATGATAGAGCTGAGACCCTGACAATGAAGCAAAACTTCCATAAATATGTATTGAGTCAATTTAACTGTTTGTCTGTAATATACAAAAAAAAGTTCTTTTGTATATAATAATTATATCCTAGTTGTGGGCTTTCTAAATGCACCCAGAATGTACTAAAATAAATTTTGCTTATTAAAAGTATTTAAAATTTAATAATATAAACACTGTAGTTTACAGGATAGTACTTTTTACTAAAATTTAATTAATTGAAATGTTTGCACCCAGTAAGGATTTTTAGTTTCTTTTACTCTGCACAAAATGCAGTATCCATGAGAAAAAAGAATAGCAATTTTTGTTGTTGTTAACATATTTTCTTTTCTCAGTAGCTATTGTTTATATTTTCTAGCATGCTTATTACTTTATTATATTCTGGGCAGAGAAAATGAAAACAAGCACTGGACAGAACACAGTGAGTGGCTCTTTGTTGGTTTGTGAAAAGGCATTTAAAGATAGTTCTTAACCTGTGTTGGAACACAACAGCATCCTTTTGAAAAGTGATATAAGCTATAGGCTCTCTCTCTTTCCTCTTTTAGAGAAAAATGTCCAAATGTATATATGCTCTCAAATTTTGCCTACCATTTCAGGACTCTTGTACTTCATTTGAGAAAAATAGGTTAACAAACCCTTGGCTAATATTAGCTACTGAAAACATGGACTCAGTTGAGAGATGAAAAAATAGGAGTGCTAAGGATGGTCAAGAAGAAAAGTATGCACAATGCGTTATAATCCCTTTGAAATAGTTCCTAACTTAAATATTCCCTAACAAGAAGGCTTTAATTGTTTGAAATCAAAACACTTTCACTCATTCACTTGTTCACCCATTCAATTAAGAAACATTTATTTGATTCTCACTTTGTACCACGAACTGTGCTAGGGACTGAGAAAGTGCAGGGAAGTGCAATTGTGGAAGAGCAATTATCATTTTAAACTAGGAAATTCTGTGTTTCTCACATAAACTAGCAAATCATGCTAGAAATAAGGCAAACAAATCCATTTGCTTAAAAATGTCTGCTTACAATGCACTAACTTTATAACCAGTAACCATTTTTTTCATTATTACTATTGTTATTATGTGTAAATAAATGAACTTTTTAATGAATTTTAGAATCATAAAATATAATTAAATTATATTAATAGTAAATTACTATAATGAGAGTTATTAATGTAACATGTAATCAATGCAGTGCAGTAGTAATACTGTAAGTTATGGTTTTAAGTTTAATAATAGTGTCCAAAATAAGATGAATATTTTCAGAGAATTTTAATGAAAAAGATTGCATCCTTTGATTCCTCTAAAATTACCTATCTCAATAGTGAAGTCTCCAATTAAGATAACAGTATGTGGATCCAGTGAAACTCAGGTGGGGTTGGAAGTAATTTTAATTCTCTTGCCAAACATTGTGACTCAGCCTTGTGTCTGTTTCCCTAGTAACATGGAAGTCTTTCACAATGAGACACAAGGGGAGACTTAGATCAAATCAATGTAGAAGCAATTGTAGCCTTGAGTAAACTGCAGCAAAATCACAACAAACTTTTTTATATTATCCATCAGAAAACCAGAGAGTGTGCATAAACAGTTACCCTGGAAATGAGGACACAGCACCAGGAGCATATGAATTGGTATCCTTCGTACTTGGGATGACACTAGACACTAATTATGATCCACGTGCAGGTGTGGGTGAAAGACCTATTTGTGAACAAGGGCCTTTTCATTCAGCACATGCCATGATGATTCTTTTGATTTGCAGCTGCAACTGCTATTCACAGAACATGCTGTTTAAAGGGCATCCATTTAGATGTGAAGTTGGTCCCAAATCTTTGCACGAAAGAGCCACCCAGTTCTTGCATGTGCCATGTCATTTGGTTTGACTGTTTTGAATTATCCTAACTTCCTACACATACATCGTACTTTTGAGAGTATATACAGCACTTTTTTTTTTGAATGAGTAAGTCCTTGATGGTAATCAAAGTGTATTTTCTATGTCTGGCAATGGCATAAGATATGTCTCTATATTACATTTATTTACAATACACCTTTGGGAGTTCACAGATCAGAAAATTTTAGACTACATACCTGTGTGATTTTAAAATAAAACATTTCTTTATTTCAAAGCAGCATGTACTAATGAATGTGGTCAAGAATTTAATTCCACTAGGGGAGAAACTGTGTGTGTTCATAGGAATAGGAAACAAGGTTTATTTAAGGCATTGGCTGGTACTTTCAGCAGGTGTGAGGCAAACATAATTTTTAACCTTCTTAAATGCAGTTAACAGTATGGGGAAATCATTGATTAAGATTGCACCTTCGCTTATGCTCTTCCACCTGAAAAGTGTTAATTGTTGAAAGTGTGACAGAAACATAAAATGAAGAATAAATTAATATATATAAAACACATTCAGACTTGATACGATGAAATGTTAATGTGACTTCTCTTAAAGTTATGTTTGTCTTAAACCTTAATTTATTAATTTATATCTTTTCTTGAGTAAATATTTTATCACAGTAATATAAATATCCATTTTTTCTTTAATCACATTTTTAAAAATTAGTATTTAATTTATTAAAGTCATAATTATTTTTAAATGTACTAGCTTTTTCTTAGGCTTTATGTGTAGCTCACAAATATATTATTTTCTTTTTCATTTTCAAATTCAACAGACACTGAATCACTTTTAAAGGATCTTTGGCCAAAAAATTACTTGCGTTCTTTTAACAATGTTTTCACTAGTTATTGAATAAAAGTTAACTTTATCTATAGCATTAAAGATAAACCACAATATCTTCCAATCAATTAAATATAAAATACTAAAACAATTGAAAATAGAATTGTATATTCAAGTCACTGAGTTGGGAGCAATACAAGAAAATACAAAGATAAATTGATTAATCTAATTGTATGAAATTTTGAAAATATGTTTACATATATAATTAGAAAACAAAGTAAAATTAAAACAATAATAAAGATAAAAATAATAAGAAAATCAAAGAATGAGAAACATACAACTAATGAGTGATGGGAAAGGGAATGAGAGAACCCTTGTGAGTAGTGTTGTTAGTAATGATTATGATGTTTCAACAAATATAAACAAACCAGATTAACTCTTCTAATTTCAATGCTTATTTGATACAATTTTGCTATTATAGTTATAGAACACATCAAATATCTATTTCTAATTTAAAAATAATTTTTAAAAACAGGTAATGAAAATAAAATTAGATAAAAATATCTTAAGTATTAACAAATCACAGTAATAATAATAAATGATACATAATTGTTTTTTTTAATTTTTTAAATTAAATCTTTATTATTCAGATTATTACATTTGTTTCTCTTTTTTCCCGTCCATAGCACCCCTTCACCCAGCTCCCACCCTTCCCTCTGCCCTTAACTCCTTCCCATTGATGTCATCCATAGGTGTATGATTTTTGTCCAGTCTCTCCGTGTACACCCCTTACCCCTTTCCCCCTGAGAATGATCAGTCCACTCCCTTTCTGTGCTCCTGATTCTATTATGTTCACCAGCTTATTCTGTTGATCAAATTTTTAATTCACTTAATTTTAGATTCACTTGTTGATAGATAGGTATTTGTTGTTCATAATTTTACCTTTTTCTTCTTCCTCTTCTAAAAGAGTACCTTTCAGCATTTCATATAATACTGGTTTGGAATTGATGAACTCCTTTAGCTTTTTCTTATCTGCGAAGCTCTTTATCTGCCCTTCAATTCTGAATGATAGCTTTGCTGGATAGATTATTCTTGGTTGTAGGTTCTTGCTATTCATCCCGTTGAATATTTCTTGCCACTCCCGTCTGGCCTGCATCGTTTCTGTTGAGAAATCAGCTGACAGTCGTATGGGTGCTCCTTTGTAGGTAATGAACTGTTTTTCTCTTGCTGATTTTAATATTCTCTCTTTGTCTTTTGCTCTTGGTATTTTAATGATGATGTGTCTTGGTGTGGTCCTCTTTGGATTCCTTTTATATGGGGTTCTGTGTGCTTCCTGGACTTGTAAGTCTATTTCTTTTACCAGAGGTGGGAAGTTTTCAGTCATTATTTCTTTAAATAGGTTTTCAATATCTTGCTCTCTCTCTTCTTCTGGCACCCCCACAATACGGATGTTGGTACGCTTGAAGCTGTCCCAGAGTCTCCTTACATTATCTTCACATTTTTGGATTCTTTTCTCTTCTTGCTTTTCCAGTTGAATGTTTTCTGCTTCTTTATATTTCAAATTTTTGACTTGATTCTTGCCTTCTTCTAGTCTGTTGTTAGGACTCTGTATAATATTTTTTATTTCAGTCAGTGTCTCTAGTTGGTCCTTTTTCATCTCCTCTTGGGACTCACTAAATTTATCCATCTTTTCTAGCATATTCTTCAAAAACCTTATAAGCGTAGTTTTGAACTCTATATCCAGTCTTTTTTTTTTTTTTCCTCCATTTCTTTTGTTTGTGATCCCTTCCCTTGTCTCAGCATTTTCACTATGCTGGGGGAACTTCTGTGTTGGATTCAGCCTTATGATACCAGACTTGCAAAACCGAAGAAGCCTCTTTTGAGCTTGGGATGGGTGGAGTCTCAGGGCTTAAGGGACCACCTTGCCTTCCAGTTGGCCCCACCCTCCACGGCCCCTGAGTCTCACGTGACTGGGTAATCACTGGAACGTTCCTTGTGCACGAGCCCGCAGTGCCTCTAGACCGTTGCACCTCCGGCTCCCCTGCCACCAGGACCACACGAGGCTAGGTCCCCAGGGTTTTGCCTGAAACTGGGACTTAGTGGAGTCAGAAGTGGCACAGTTGGGAGGGTCTGTCTCCCGCCCAGTCACGAAAGCCATTGGCACAATCAGCAATCTGTCCTCTGCGCAGTGCCGTGCGCGCCATCAGGCCTTTGACTTTTGCGACCCCCCTAAATTTCCGTTCACCTCTCCCTTTTCACAGTCCAAATTCCCCCCATATGAGTTTCGGCTGGGTCTGGGGTTTAGTGTCCTAAGATAAGGGGTTAAATGCCTTTGAGAGTCTCTGTTTCCCTCCCGCCAGAGAAAAGCAGCCATGTACTCTGGCACCCACTCTCTCCATGCGCGCGTCTCCATACCTCAGCTTTTTGCAGCTCCTCTTGGTCTCCGTGAGCCCCTCTCCTTCCCTCTAGCTGTAGAACTTCCACTCAGCCAGCTTTCCTGTGGTTCTGGCTGATGTCCGTTTTGTCTTTTAGTTGTAGTTTTGAAATTGTTGTGCGAGGCAGCAGTGTAGGTGTTTACCTATGCCGCCATCTTGCCATTGCTCTCGGGTTTTTAAATTTTGATTGATATGTAATTGACATGAATTAGGTAAGACTAAGATATAAAACATTGATTCATTTATATATAGCAATGTATTTACCACCATAGCTGGAGCTAGCATCTCCATCATGTTACATAATTATCATTTTATTTTATCATGAGAACAATTAAAATCTAGTCTTTTAACAATATTTAAGTTTCTAATACAGTAAATATTGTTTTGTATAATCACCATACTGTGCATTAGCTCTCCAGAACTTATTTATCTATTGATTGCAAGTTTATATTCTTATTAAAATATATATTTTTATTTATTTCAGACAGGAAGGGAGAGGGAGAAAGATACACACACATCAATGACTAGAGAGAATCATTGGTCCACTGCTTCCAGCACACTCTCCACTAGGGACTGAGCCCTCAACCCAGGCATGTGCCCTGAATGGTAATTGAACCATGACTTCCTTGCCCATAGGTTGATACTGAACACTGAGCCACATCAGCTGGGCAAGCAAGTTTGTACTCTTAAACAAGCTTCTCTAGTTCCCCTATCTTTAGCTCCTGGTAACAATCATTCTTCTCTTAGTTTTTATGTTTTGCCTTTTTCAGATTCCACGTATAAGTTATAGCATACAATATTTATCTTTCTCTGTCTGACTTATCTTACTTAATATGATTCCCTCAAGGTACAACCACATTTCACAAATGATGGGATTTCCATCTTTCTCATGTCTGTATAATGTTACATTATGTAACCCACCCCACCTCCAAACTCACACACACATCACAACTTCTTTTTTTATAAATCTGTTGATGGACATTTAAGGTGTTTACATTATTATTAGCTATTGTGAATAATGCTACAAAAATACCTGGGAATACAGATATTTCTTTGATATCCTGTTTTCATTTCTTTAAATATATATACACAGAAGTGGACTTTCCGGGTCATATGGTAATTTCATTTCTAATTTTTTGAGGAACCTCCATACTGTTTTCCATAATAGCTGAACTAATTTACATTCTCACCTTGTACAAGGCTTCCCTTTCCCCTTTGTCTTCACCAACATTTGTCAGCTATTATCTTCTCTGAAATACCCATTCTAACAAGGGTGAGGTGACTTTTCATTGTGGTTTGATTTCCATTTCCCTGATAATCAGTAATGTTGAACATTTTTCTTTGTACCTGTTAGTCATGTGGATTTTTCTTTGAAAAAATGTCTATTTAGTTTCTCTGTTCATTTTTTAACCAGGTTGTTTTATTTTTGTTATTAAGTTGTACGAGTTTCTGATATATTTTGAATACTAAACTCTTATCAAATACAGGGTTTGCAAATATTTTCTCTCATTCCATATGTACTTTTTCATATCGTTGATTACTTATTTTGATGTGTAGAATCTTTTTTGTTTAATGTATTTTAAATGATATATTTTTGGTTTTCTTGCTTGTGTTTTGGATATTGTATCTTTTAAAAAATCGTTGCCTATACTAATGTCAAGGAGCTTCTTTCCTATGTTTTCTTATAGGAGTTTTATGGAATCAGGTACTATGTTTAAGTTTTTAATCTATTTTGAGTTAATTTTTGTGAGTGATGTAAGTTAGCGTTCCAGTTTTATTTTTCTGTATGTGTTTATCAAGTTTTTCCAACACTTTTTTTTGTGTGGGAAAACTTAATAACCATTAAATTTCCTTCACTTTCTTTTCAAATATTAGTTGACCTGGGATTTATGTCCAGGCTCTCTATTCTGTTACATTGGTCTGTGTATCTATTTTTATGCCATACTGTTTTAATTACTATAACTTTGTAATATGGCATAAAATCAGGTAGTGTGATGCCTTCTGTGTTGTTCTTTTTTCTCATGATAGTTATACTTGTTTGGCGTCATTTTTTATTCCACACAAATTTTAGGATAGGTTTTTTATTCCTGTTTTTGTGAAAAATCAGATTAATATTTTGTTTGATATTACATTAACTCCATAGATGAATTTGAATAGAATGGCCATTTTAACAAAATTAATTCTTGCAATTTATGAACATAGACTATCTTTACATTTAATTGTGTTTTCTTCAATTTCTTTCATCAAAGTTTTCTAGTTTTCATTGTACAGATCTTTTATTTCTTGGTTAAATTTACTCAGAAGTATTTTATTGTTTTTGATGCTATTGTGAATGGGGTAGTTTTCTTTGCTTCTTATTTCTTTTTGTTGTTAATATATAAAAATGCAATGGATTTCTTGCTAATGATTTTAGATTTGATACGGATACACTTATACACTTATATTGACAGTCTAATGTGTATCAGTATGATTTGTAAATTACAATCTTTCCTTCCCTGGATTTTTTTTAAATTCTCTTTGTCATTTGAAAGTGACATTTTCATTGTAATGCATCTTAGAGAAAGTCTTTTTTGCATTAAATGGTTATCTTTTGGCTTCATGAAGCAAATCTCTCCAGGTTTAGGAAATACTTAGCTATTATTTCTTTAAATACACTTTCTTTCCTTTTTCCCTACCTTCTCTTTATGGATCACCTATTATTCTAATTTGTGTACAGAAATCCATAGGCCAAATAGGCTTTCTTTGCTCTCTCTAATTTTTTTCTTCTTCTTGTTCTCCTCTAAATAAATTATTTCAAAATTCCTTTCCTACAATTCATTTATTTTGCTTTCCGTTCTAATCTACTACAGATTATCTCTATTGCATTTTTCATTTTATTAGCTGAATTCTTCAGCTCCAGCTTTTTTTTCATATTTTCCACATTTTTTATAAGTATCTCATTTTGCTCATGGGCTTTTTTTTTTTATATGTTTTATTGATTTTTTTTATATAGAGGAAGGGAGAGGAATAGAGAGTTAGAAACATCCATGAGAGACATCGATCAGCTGCCCCCTGCACGCCCCATACTGGGGATGCGCCCGCAACCAAGGAACATGCCCCTGGCCAGAATCAAACCTGGGACCTTTCAGTCCGCAGGCCTACTTTACTGAGCCAAACCGGTTTCAGCTGCTCATGGGCTTTTTTCATGATTTTATTGTATTATCGAGCTCAGTTTTGTTATAGCTCATTGAGTTTTTCTAAAAACTGTTATTTTGAATTCTTTATCAGCTAGATTATAAAATTCTGTGACTTTGAACTTTGTTATGGGAGAATTAATACCTGTTGGTAATGACTAGCATATTTCCTTGATTTTTTTTTATGTTCCTTGTAATTTTATATTGTTGCTTTTTGAATTTGAAATAACAAACACCTACTTAACTTTTTGCTGGTTGCTTTCAGCTTGGGTAGTCTGTTCATTGGTGCAGTTACTTTCTGGGGGTTTCTCCACCATTGTGTGGGTACATATTCTCCATTCTTCTTCCTCTCTCTTGTGATATAATTCTTAAGTTTTCTTAAGGTTTTATGTCTTCTCTGGTTCTTACAAGTCATAAAGCTGGCTTTGAAAACTTCTTGAATCTGTGGTTTTTCCCTTGCCCGCGGACCCTGGCCTGTTTTCTGAGTGTACTCTCTTCCACAAGTGTACACACTCACTGCCAGAGCGGGGGGAGGTATTGGGTTTGCCTGTAAACCTTGTAAGAAGATCCATGAGTGAGGTACTCCCAGAGGCTCCTGGATGGGCTTCCTGCTGAATTTCTGAGGGCAATTAGTAGGAACGCCTTCCTCTTGATGTCCTTTGATATTCTTATCTCCAGCCTCCCTGCTACCCTCTTCGCCAAACCCCCGTAATAAAAGAATTCCCATCTCAGTACTGTGGGTGCTGTTGAAGAGAAATGAGTTTCCCAACTACATCCTACACTATTAGAGGAGCCAGGCCCTCAGTGTTCCTTCCCACTGTGGGAGAGGCCCCCACTACCTGAGAGTTCAGCCCCTGTCAGTGTTGCCTTGAGGGCAGGAGGGATAGCATTGGTAAAGTTCTTACTGTTTCTGCTGCATCCAAACTCATATATACAGGGTTGGACAAAAGTAGGTTAAATTACCAGCCATCATAAACTAAAAGATAAATCAGAAATAAAGATAAAATATAATAACAATGAGAAGAAGAAAAGGACAAAAAATAAAAATAAAAATATAATAATACAAGGATAAACTCTTTGCATACTCACAAATGTAAACCTACTTTTGCTCACCCATGTATATATGTACAGGGTGGGCAAAAGTAGGTTTATAGTTGTAAGTACAATAGGAAAATAGTGGCGGGGGTTGGGGGGAGATAGAAACATCAATGACAAGAGAGAATCATCAATCAGCTGCCTCCTGCACATCCTCCACTAGGGATCAAGCTTGCAACCGGGGCGTGTGTTCTGACCATGAATTGAACTATGACCTCACTGAGCAACACTGGCCAGGCAGAAAGTTTATTCTTGTATCATTATTTATTAATCATTGTATTATTTATTATTATTAACCTAATTTTGCTCACCTCTATCTATAATAATAAAAGGGTAATATGCTAATTAGACCAGATGTCCTTCCAGGCATCATTCTGGATGAAATCAGGACCAGAAGGAACAACCCAGGTCCTGGGTGCCTGCTGGCAGCCAGAGGAGGAAAGGCTGGATCCCAGATGCCAGAGGGAAGATGGTGCCAGCAGCCAGAGAAAGGAAGGCCTACTCCTGCACTAATTTTTGTGTATTGGGCCTCTAGTATGTATATAATTTCCCCTCCAGTTGTATGCTGGATTCTCTATTTTGGAAGCTGGACTTACTTTCTCCCTCCTCTGTGCACTTTCCAGGTTTGTTCCCAACTTTGGCCAAAGGGAGTGGGGCAAGTTCACAGCTTGCTAGTTCAACAGCCCAAATCTGGATCTGTCTGCCTATTACTGGATTCATAGATTGGCAAGATTCCTTCTAAGTTACTATTGTACTGTATCCCACGTACCCAAAAAGGTGCTTTTGTTGATAGATATGTGTCTGATTCTTTGTTGAAAAGGAGGAAAGGGAAGGACCGAAAGGAAAAATGTTTTATGCTGCCATGGTGCCAATGTCACTTATACAGATAGTGTTTGATGTGCACCAGGCTCTGTTCTAAGTACTTTTCATATATCAATGCAAATAATCCTATAAGATATGTAATGTTATTATTCCCACATAAATGTAATAAAACTGAAGAACAGAGAAGATAAATTACTTGCCCTGTGACAATTTGCTAGAACGTGATGATGTCTAGATTTCTTATAATTTATTTCAAGGAAATAATTCAAAAATTGAATAATTACATACATTTGCACAAGACACTACAGCATGTTTGGATGGGGAACTGAGTATGGCGGCACTTGGTAGTAGCAGTAAATCTTTAAAAAACAAGGAATCCACTACAATTTAGGAATAGGATGGAGATGCCAGTGTATTAAATTTTATTGCCATATAAATAGTGTATTTCAAAATATAAAGCAGTACTGAAAATTATTTAGGAAATCACATGGTGACAAGACAAAATACAATTTTAAATGCACTCAACTATATTAAGGCTATGTATACCAACAAAAAAAGTCAGAAGAAAACAAAAATAAAGTGGTTATTCCACAATGAAGATAATATAATAAATTATTTCTAAAAGTTTCATTTTTAATATTTTAAATTTATTTTAAAAGTACATTCACTTTTTGTTATATTTACAAACAGAAAATAAAGATTATGGCTTCATTTTTACTTTGCCAAATTAAAAAACCCATTATTCCTTATGTCACTTCTGCATTAAATTCCAAAGCCAAATGTGATAAAGAATTGTAATGTTCTTGTCAATTTTTATAGGCTTAATCTACTTCACCTAACTTTTAAACCATAGTGCATTCAAGTGCTGGCAATACTTTTCTGTAAAAATAAAAAAATACTAGTTTTTATATATTTTTAGTAATTTTTCATTTTTTAATTATAGTTGACATACAATATTATATTAGTTTCAAGTGTACAACCCAGTGATTAGACTATATAGCCTACTAATATTATATAACCTGATAAATATATAACCAGACTATATAACCTGATAAATTTACTACCTGGCTGACACATACATAATTATAATATTATTGACTATCTTCCTTAAGCTGTACTTTATATCCTCCGGACTATTCTATAGCTACCAACTTGTATTTCTTAATCCCTTCACTTTTTCACCCATCTTTTTAATCTGTCTCAAAACTGACAACCATCACCATGTTCTCTGTATCTATTAGTCTGTTTCAGTTCTGTTTATTCATTTATTTTGTTCTTCAGATATGTTGATAGATGTGTATTTATTGCCATTTTATGATACATCTTTTTGAACTTTTATATTCTTTGAGAAGAAGACCCTTTAACATTGTATATAATACTGGTTTGGTGGCAATACATTCCTGTTGCTCTTTCTTGTCTGGAAGCTTTAATTGGACCTTCAATTCTAAGTGAGATCTTTGCTGGGTAGCAAGGACTCTTGACTGTAGAGATCCTTGATTTTCATCATTTTTAATATTTCTTGCCAACCCCTTCTGGCCTGGAAAGTTTCTGTTAAGAAATCAGCTAATAGTGTCATGGGAGTTTTATAGATGCCTATTCATTACATTTATGCAATATACAACACTCTGTGGCAACCATTAAACTACTTTTCCCATAAGTTCTTATTAATCACTATATAACATAATAATTATTAAATTCTACTTGTGTGGGTACTAGCACCTGAATATACAACAAAACCAGGAAAATAGAATGGAAAGCCCTGAAATAAATCTGCAAACAGACAAAAGCATTTGGCAATACTATTATAGATGCAATAAAATAAAAACTGGAAAAAAGTATACATATTAAATGATGGAAAACACTGAATGATGAATTAGAAATTATTAAATTTAAATGTTATAAAAATTATATTTTGTCATACTTTGAATACATCAAAAGATCAGTAATGTAAATTTCAGAATGCCTAATTTCTGTTGTGGATATTAAGAGCTGGGTTGCAAATAAGAAAAGCAGAAAAGGCTAGGTCGAGACCTCTCATATTGGATTGAAATCAGAGATTTCAATGAACACATGTTTTTTAATAAATAGAGTTGTAGATATAGAAGTAAATATAAATGTGTATGTGTGTGTGAGTGTCCATACATATGCTTTTTACCTCTGTTCACAGAGAGATCCTAGAAGCAAGAACATCTCAGTAGTAATAAACACACCTGGCATTCAGATCTTAATTTCTTAAAATCATTTTATAATTAAAGGATACAGTGCTCTTTAGAAAAATGAAAGGCTAAGTGTGGGAAAATTTAAGATGATACAGGATTATATTGTGATGTTAGAAAGTAAGGAAGTACTTATAAATGACTTGGAGAGGCATGTGGGAAGGATTCAGGAGCCAACTTAAGCTACTAATGGCAAAATATGTGAAAAATAAACAATGATTATAATGTATTATAACTGCAAAACAGAATAAATATTGATAATCGAATAGATACAATTGAATAATTGAATAATTGGGGTGAAGAGACAGCTCTTTCTTGCAGTAAAGTTGTAATAAATAATGTAGAAAGAAGGATGGAAACAAAATCACAAGTAGGCAAACACAAGTCTTAACTATGAAAGAATTACCAATGGATGCTAAAAGTAATAGTACAAGTATGATGGGCAACGGAATATTGAATAGTCTTGAAGATATTTCTGCACAAAATACTCCTTGATTATTAAGGGAAAATTGCAATTTAACCTGGCAGACACTATCTTAACCAAGTGGTTGAAGATAACATCATCACTAAGACATATCCACAGCATGTACCTCCTCACTGAGATGGGCACAGCACCACTTGTGCAGTATGTCTTCCACATGTGAGAATATCAGACACCCAACTTGGTAAACATTCTAAAGAAGAGAGGGGGAAGGGAAGGGGAAGGGAGAATGGAGGAAGGGGGAAGAAGAAGGATGAAAAAAGGATAACTATTGATGGTGTTTGAGATCACGTTCGGTGGGAATTATCCACTACCTTGGAAAGACTGTCTATTCATTAGCATTGCCATTTCAAACATTTATTTTATTATTATCTTTCTAATTACATTCACAGGAAGCTAGTTTTTGAATGACAAATTCCACATTGGCAGGCCAGCACACCTTGGAACATTTGTCTTCATGAGGCCAATGAGTGAGCAGTCCTGTCCATCCTGGTTTATGCTTTATAGTAAAAAGAGGCACTTTCTCTGCTTTGTTGGCTTGCTCTTGGTAGCATTATTAATCTGTAGAAAGCATTAATGGCTTCAGTTATGTCATGTACGATACCTTTAAAATGAGTTGTGGTCTCATAGTATATGTCAGAAAAACCCATGATCCACAGCCCACCTCCTCAGGAAGTTTCCTTTGTGAAGCATGTGAAATGAATGTGGACCAAGATAAAAATCCTCAAGAAACCTTCTCAATTTTTTTAAAGTATGCATGATTAAGTTGTTTATATCAGAAAACATTTCAGGAATTTATAAAAAAAACCTTTGCCAATCAGTTTTTATTGCTTCTATACTTTTGCAATTAAAAAGATAAACCATTGTAGATGAAACAGAAACATAGTTTTATTCTAGTTTGCTATAGTCTGATTCCTTAACATTTGGAAACAATGAGCTAAATTATGAAGAGGTGCGTGTGCATCTTATTTAGCAAAGTTTACATTTAATTATAGTGTCATTGTGCAGGATAATTAAAACTAAACTCATGATGTCAACTTGAGTTAGATTATTTTTTATTTTATGCACATGTGAAATATTCATGAGTACCTCTCATGCTGTTCCTGGAAAGATAAAATAGATTTGGACCAGTTGGACCTGGACTAGCCAATAATAGGTTTGTGAACTTTGATTATGGACATAGATATAAGCCCCATTTTCTTAGTGTATAAAATGAAGTAAAGAATTCACCATGTAAGATTCATGGGAAATTAAATAGTTGTAATACTGTGTATTGTGCCCAGTATATGTGGCCTTTTTTATGCAGCAAATGAATGAGTTAAATTTAGCTTATAGTTAATGAGTTATATTTTCACTTTTCTTTACCATTATTTTTAAGGCAGCAGGAACTAAGTAAAATAATCAGTACTGAGACCTCAAAATTATTGGTAGTAAAGCATGTTTCTTGGTCATTTTATTAGGCAAATGTCAATTAATCTATTTATTTGAAGATCAGAAATCATCATTGTTAGAGACAAAACAATCATTGTGAAAGTATACAGAGTGCATCTCACCTGTGTGACTAGAATCTATTCATCTAATTTAATTCAAAGCTACATTCCAGCAATCAAACTATGAAGAAAATTATGCAGAGAAGAAAAAATGTTCCTTCGTGTGGCACATGCTTATGCTTTAGTTTGTCCAAACTATTCATGTCATAGAATTTGATTATATGGATTCCATTTATTTGCTACCACTGTTGAAATAACCTGAACACGAACAAAATAACAACCACTGTTTAAGAATAAAATACTCTTCTTTAACTCAGAACATTAACTCTATAAGAGTGAGTTTAAGAATAAATCACATGGATGGTGATAGGGAAATGAAAGAGGTTAGTGCAATGAGCATTGATTAAACCTGTTCATAACCCAGACGTTACAAGCAATTTTGTTGCTGCACCATCTTTAGGATGTGACCCCTGTCGTACAGGCTCAATTCTATTCTGGGTTGGAAATTTGCCAAAGATGTGATATTGAACAAGTTATTAAAACTCCAAACTGCTGCTTTGCCCTCTGAAATGGGGATACCATAACCCTAATTTCAAAGTTGTGAGAATTAAATGTAAAATATTGTAAAAATAATTGGCAGGAAATAAATATCAGTGTTTCCATTTGTCACAGCAGTTTTTGTTTTGTTTTAATTTTATTAACTTTATTCCAGTGAATTGCTTAATAACATTATATAAGTGTTTTTTTAATCTTTTTTTTAATGTGTTACATGTATATATATCTTCCCATTACCCCCTCCCAGGCATACCCTAACCCCCCAGTGTCTTATGTTCATTGGTTATGCTTATATGCATGCATACAAGTCCTTTAGTTGATCTCTTATTTACCCCACCTCTCCCAAACCTTCCTGTTGTAATTTGACAGTCTGTTTGATGCTTTACTGCCTCTGTAACTATCTTTTTGTTCATCAGTTTATAATGTTCTTTATTATCCACAAATGAGTGAGATCATGTGGTGTTTCTCCTTCATTGACTGACTTATTTCACTTAACATAATGCTCTCCAGTTCCATCCAGGTGGCTGCAAATGGTAAGAATTCATTATTTTTATGGCAGCATAGTATTCCATTGTGTAGATGTACCACAGTTTTCTGATTCACTCATGTGCTGATGGGCATCTAGGCTGTTTCTAAATTGTAGCTATTGTAAATTGTGCTGCTATGAGCATAGGGGTGCATAAATCCTTTCTGACTGGTGTTTCTACTTTCTTAGGACATATTCCTAAGAGTGGGATTACTGGGTCAAATGGGAGTTCCATTTTTAGTTTTTTGAGGAAATTCCATACTGTTCTCCACAGTGGCTGCACCAATTTGCATTCCCATCCGCAGTGCACAGGGGATCCTTTTTCTCCACATCCTCACAAACATTTGTCGTTTGTTGATTTGTTGATGATTACCATTCTAACAGGTGTGAGATGGTGTCGCATTGTTGTTTTGATTTGCATCTCTCAGATAATTAGCGACTTTGAGCATGTTTTCACGTGTCTTTTGGCCTTCCTTCTGTCATCTTGCGAAAAGCTTCTATTTAAGTCTGTTTGCCCATTTTTTTAACTGGATAATTTATCTTCCTTTTATTAAGTTGTATAAATTAGCTGTAGATATTAGAGATTAAACCTTTATCAGTGCTAACATTTGCAAATATGTTCTCCCATACAGTGAGCTTTCTTGTTGTTTTGTTGATGGTTTCTTTTGCTGTGCAAAAGCTTTTTACTTTGATGTAGTCCCATTTGTTTATTTTCTCTTTAGCTTCCCTTGCCTTGGAGCAGTATCAGTGAAGAAGTTCTTTCAGCATATATCTGAGATTGTGCTGCCTGTGGATTCCTCAAGTATTTTTATGGTTTCCCATCTTATGTTTAAATCCTGTATCCATTTGGAGTTTATTTTTGTGCATGATGTAAGTTGGTGGTCTAGTTTCATTTTTTGCATGTATCTGTCCAATTTTCCCAACACCATTTATTGAAGAGATTCTCTTGACTCCATTGTATGTGCATACCTCCTTTGTCAAATATTAATTGAGCATAGTGGTTTGGGTGAATATCTGGATTCTTTTTTGTCTGTGAAGCTCCTGATTTCACCTTCAATTTTGATTGAAAGCCTTGCTGGGTACAGTATTCTTGGATTCCAACCCTTCCTTTGCATGACTTTGTATATTTCATTCCATTCCCTTCTGGCCGGATGAGTTTCTATTGAGAAATCAGTTGTTAGTATGATGGGGGTTCCTTTGTTGGCAACTTTCTGTCTCTCTCTGGCTGCTTTTCAGATTCTTACTTTGTTGTTGGTGTTTGCCAATTTAATTATAATGTGCCTTCGTGTCAGTTTTTTGGGGTTCATTTTGCTTGGGACTCTGTGAGCTTCTTGGATTTGTGTGTTTTTTTTTTTCTTTCTTATATCAGGGCAGTTTTCTGTCATTATTTCTTCAAACAGGTTTTCTATTCTTTCCTCAGTTTCCACTCTTTCTGGAACCCCAATTATGTGGATGTTGTTTTGTTTCATGTTATCCCAAAGTTCCCTTAGGCTCTCCTCTTGCTTTTTAATTTTTTTTTTCTAGAAGCTGCTGTACTTGGGTATTTTTTCCTACCTTGTCTTCTAGCTCACTGATGTGGTCCTTTGCTTCTTCTAGTCTACTTTTGATGCTTTCTATTGATTTCTTTACAGCAGCAATATCACTTTTCATTTCTTCTTGATTCTTTATAATTTCCTCTTGGTTCTTACTCATATTGTTGAATTTGTCTTTCATTCTTTTCAGCCACCTTATGACCATTTCTCTGAACTCTTTCTCTGGCAGGTTGTTTGCTTCTATTTTGTTTACTTCCTTTTCTGGTGATGCCTGCTTTTCTTTCATATGCAGGCTGTTTCTTTGTCTGCCCATGGTCTTTCTTCTCTGGGTGTCTGGTTCTCTCTCCTTTCTGTGTGGCGTGTGGAGCTCCTCTGAATCCGAGTGTTTGCACTGATTTGGGAGCAGTGTTCTGGGTCCTCCAACTTTTCGGTGGGTTCTGCAGCTGTAGCTTTTCAGTGTTCCGTAAAGACGGCGTGGTCCCCGTGTTCACGCTGGTGGCTCCGGGGGAATAAACCCCTTGGCAGTGGTTTAAGGGAGCCCCGTCCAGCAGTCCCCACCTTCTCCTGGAGGATAACTGTCCATTAACTTGCCAACAAACACTCCCAGTGTGACCCTAAGCTGTTCTCTCTGTCTGCTTTAGCGACAAGGCACTGGATACATCCATCTATTCTGCCACCATTTTTTTCTCCCCTATATAAGTGGTTAGTGTACATTTATAATACATTATCTGCATATTGTATTGTGTGTTCCTTACCCAAAGTCAAGTATCACAGCGATTTTTGAGGAGACTTAGTTTTAAAATACATGCATATAGAAGGTTATATATTATTACATAGACTAGAGGCCCAGTGCACGAAATCTGTACACTCAGAGGTCCTCTCAGCCCAGTCTTCACCCTCTCCAATCCAGAACCCCTTGGGGGATGCCTGACAGCCTGGGGATCAGGCCTTAACCAGCAGTCGGACATTCCTCTCACAATCTGGGACTACTGGCTCCTAACTGCTCACTACCTGCCTGCCTGATCACCCCTACCTGCCCCTTTTGCTGGCTTGGTCGCCCCATGCAACCTGGTAGTTGGTTGTTTGGTCACCACTCACTGCCCCTCCACTGGCCTGTTCACCCCACACAGCCCATTGCTCAGTCATTTGGTCATCCCTCATTAATCCCCCTGCCAGCCTGGTCACCTCACTCAGCGTGCTGTTTAGTCACTTGGTTGTCCTTCACTAACCCCCCTACCGGCCTGGTTGCCCCATGCAGACTGTTCAGTCATCTGTTCTGTTGTTTTGTTTGCAACAATAGCTTAAGCTTTTATATATATAAATAAATGTAAAGAATTGTTATTGTGAATAACTAAAAAATGAGTTAGTTTACTTTTATTTATGAAGAAAGCCAATCTCACTAAAAGAATTCACATTTTGGACTATGAACCTCTGTGGCCATCATCTCATATTAAGACACTGGAAAACAGAATGAATGTTTCTCGCTATGATAAAGAACTGGTATATCTAATTCGCATTAATGTATACATAGTTGAATCTCTAGATATAAAAAGAGAACTCTTCAAATAGTGAAGATAAACTAAAGGGAAGTGAAAAGGCCTTTAGTTATATGCTTATTCATGCTTTGTCAACCCTTTAATTTACCTATTATTTAAATCTTATTTTGTAGAAGAAAATACCATAGCATTGAAAAAGGATAAATAATGCAAAAGTTCTTTCCACATACATAAAAATTGCATTCAATCATATTTACTTCTCAATAACAACATCACCCAACATAATTTTAAAATTGCATTAATTGTCTCCCTACTGCACTTAGTGAATCTTTTCCACATGTGTTTTTTCCTTAACATTGAAAAAAAAACTTTGAGGAAACAGAAGCAGGGAGGAGAGAGACCTAAAAAAAAGGGGGATATCTGTAATTTCAACAAAGAAAAAAACATTTTTTTGAAAATAAAGAAAAAGTTTTGAGTGAATTATCTATGGATAAAGCATTGCAGTCAAGATTTAAAAGTACATTTGGCTTTAGGCCATTCTTCACAATTAGTCCATGCTCAAAAAGTATGAACATAAAGGCAACAGATGGAAATTAAACTTTTGGTAGTGAACATGCCATAGTTTATATGGACATTAAATTAGAATGGTGAACATGTGAAACTTATATAATGCTATAAACCAATATTGCCTCATTTAAAAAAAAAATGAAAACAGTATTTAAAAAAAGAAGAGCCAAAACCGGTTTGGCTCAGTGGATAGAGTGTTGGCCTGCAGACTGAAGGGTCCCAGGTTTGATTCCAATCAAGGGCATGTATCTTGGTTGCGGCACATCCCCAGTAGGATGCAGATGGATGTCTCTCTCTCATCTCTGTTTCTAACTCTCTATCTCTCTCCCTTCCTCTCTAAAAAATCAATAAAATATATTTTTTAAAAAAAGAAGAAAAAAAATTTAAAGAACACTGGAAACATTTCATAAAGAGAAACCCTATATTAATTTTTAACATTTTTAGAAAGTTAAATGTTTTTATATATGACTAGAGGCCCAATGCACAAAGATTCGTGCAAGAATGGGCCTTCCTTCCCCTAGCAACTGGAACCAGCTTCTCTCTGGCGGGAGCCACCTTTCCTCTCTAGCCCAGAGCTCCTTTCCACCTTCCCACACTGCCCAGAGCCTGGAGGAGGTGGGGTGTTACAGAACGTCTGCATTGTTGCCCCCAGCCTCTCAGTGCCTGTGTATGCAAATTAACTCCCATCTTTGTTGGGTTAATTTGTATACTCACTTCTGATTGGCTGGTCAGCATAGCGAAGGTATGGTCAATTAGCATGTTACTCTTCTATTAGTGTAGATGAACTATTGATTTTCGTGATGGAGATATAAAAATAAGTACTTATCTTTAGAAATCGAAGCAAAGCTTCTCTAAATAATGGTTTCTATTACAATGTAATGTAAAAAATGGATACATTTAATTATGTACATACGGAAACACACTCAGAGGAAATTTACAAAATAAAATCACTTGTTAAAATGATGGGATTAAAAAATAATAATAAAATAAAATGATGGGATTATTGGATCTTTTTTCAAAATTTTCTTTAATACTTTTACAAATAGAAGCCATGCTTAATTTACTGCATGCATTATCCATTCCAATTTTTACAAGTGTTTGTTCTTTCCTGCATCATCTGTGGGAGCTATAAGCTCTCAATAAACTTTCCACCATCTGATTTTCTACCTTGTACCAGAAGTTTTTTTTTTCATTTGGGGTTGTTAATTACTCAGGGAAAATAGTTCAGGAATTATTGATTAGTATATGTTAATTAAGAGTTTAAAATATTTAAAGATGCACAACAAGAACCAAGATGAATATTAAAAGTAGCTTGAGGCCATTGGAGTAACAAAAGGACAATTTAAAAATTACTAGTAACTGACCCAGTGGGTATAGCTGCTGAAAAAGGATTATAGTTCGCTAAAAGGCTTTGGACCTTGTTGCTACTTCAGTGAGCACAGCTGTGCAAAGCTGATGTTGTTTGATAATAAAGAAACCACTAAATTTAGAAAGGCACATTTTCTTTGAGCTTCGTGTATGTGAGAATTATACAAATTATGCCTTAACTTTCAAATTTAAATTTACAGAAACTTGTTATATTGAGGCTACATTTGATATATAAACTAAAATTAATTATGCTTTCTCCTTTTTAGGAATTTGTGCTCTCAAGCTTATTTTAGTAATTTTTAAATTAAGAATTGTAAAATTAATTGGGAAGTACTTTAAAATTATTTAAAAAATAAAAATAAAATTAACATATTGAGACTCAATGTCATTAGGGCAAATTTTATATAAAAGAAAGTGTGCTAGAAAATTGTAAAATTAATTGGGAAGTACTTTAAAATTATTTAAAAAATGAAAATAAAATTAACATATTGAGACTCAATGTCATTAGGGCAAATTTTATATAAAAGAAAGTATGCTAGAGAATGCATCATAAAATTAGACTATTTAGTTTCTTAAAGTTTTAATGACTAATAGTCACTTTTAGATAACCTGGTTGACTATTTCCCTTACATAAATAGGTAAACAAGTCCTCATGATACAATAATATCATTTCCTCAACAAGTTGATAGTCAATCTTAGGTTGCTTTCTGCAACCCATAAACTGGTACTTTTTTAAAAATATATATATTTTATTGATTTTTTAGAGAGGAAGGGAGAGAGATAGAAAGTCAGAAACATCGATGAGAGAGAGACATCGATCAGCTGCCTCCTGCACGCCCCACAGTAAAGATGTGCCCACAAGCAAGGTACATGCCCCCAATCAGAATCGAACCTGGGACCTTTCAGTCCGCAAGCCGACGCTCTATCCACTGAGCCAAACCAGTCTCGGCTAAACTGGTACATTTTATCCTTACTAAATATTATTCTATCTAATAATAGAGAAACATGCAAATTAACCTTACCTCTGCTACACCCACAAGCCACACTCACCAGCCAAACAAGAGCAAATATGAAAATTAACCCAACCAAGATGGCAGCAGCCATATAGCTGGAGCAAGCAGGAGGCTTGGGTTTCCCCTGGTGATGGAGGAAGCCAAGATTCCCACCTGCCCTGGCCAGCCCTGGCCTTTGCTTAAAGCTACAAATTTCAATTATATAAGATAAATAAATCCCAGATACCTCCTTCCAGCCTATGCTTGGGTCACCAAGGAGCATGGTTGGCCTACAAACCACCACAGGCCCCTTGCCCAGGCTGTCCCACACCCCAAGGGAACTCAACCTTTATCTGGGACACCCTTCAGGGCAAACCATCCAGCCCGCACCCATGCACCAAGCCTTTATCCTATATAATAAAAGAGTAATATGCAAATTGATTGTCACTCCAACACACAAGATGGTTGCCCACATGTGGACAAAAGATGGCCAGCAGGGAGGGAATTTGGGAGGGACCAGGCCTGCAAGGGAGGGCAGTCGGGGGCAATCAAGCCTGTAGGGAAGGGCAGTTGGCAGGGACTCAGGCCTGCAAGGGAGGTCAGTTGGGGGGGACCAGCCCTGCAGGACAGGGCAGTTGGGAGTGACTAGGCTGGCAGGGGAGGGCATTAGGGGTGATCAGGTCTGCAGGGGAGGGCAGGTAAGGGCAATTTAGCTGGCAGGGGAGCAGTTAGGCATCAATCAGGCTGGCAGGGAAGTGGTTAGGAGGTGATCAGGCTGGCAGGCAAAAGCATTTAGGGGCAGGAAGGCAGACAGGCAAGCAGTTAGGAGGCAGCTGTCCTGGATTGTGAAAGGGATGTCCTACGGGATTGGGCCTAAACAGGCAGTCAGACATCCCTCGAGGGGTCCCATATTGGAGAGAGTGCAGGCTGGGCTGAGGGACACACCACCCCTATGCACAAATTTTGTGTACTGGGCCTCCAGTCAGACATACGACTAGTATAATCCTATCTAATAAAGAGAGAATATGCTAACTGATTAACAACCTCAAAGATGGCATAGCCCACAGCCATAAGATGGCAGCACTCAGTCCCCTCAGCCTCACTTGCCCCCAGAGTTTCCACTTACCTCAGCCACCCAGGGCTTGCCTTAGGCACAGGCAAGCCTCGAAAGTTGGCTGCCCAGCTGCCCAGGGCTACCCAAGGCTCAGGTAACCAGGGTTGGCTGAGGCTTGCGCTGCCAGCAGTGGCAATAGTAGAGGTGTGATGGGGGCATTGCCTTCTTCTGATTGCTGGGTTGCCTCTGACCTCTGATGGCTCTTCTGCTGTGAGAGGGGGCAGGCAGGGCTGAAGGAACCCCTGCTCCAGTACATGAATTCATGCACTGGGCCTGTAGTCTACTATAAAATAACATCAATTATCTTACAAACTATAAATGGTTCATATCTAGTATCTTAAAAGATGTATTTCAAAAAAATATGTTTTCAGCTCTGGCCTGGTGGCTCTGTTAGTTGGAGCATTTACCTTGGCACTTTGCAAAGCTGCCAATCATGACAATGGTTATAATGGATGCTATAGCTTACCACACTCTTACATACATTAATTAAATTTTCAGTAGGCAGGTTATTGAGGACATTTTTCTGGTATATGAAGTTCCCTATATGAAGTTCCATGTTTGCAGCATCTTTTAGAATTTAACACTAAAGAAAATTTTCCACAACCTATAAACTGGTATGTTTTATCTTTATTGGAAATAAGAATATTTAACTATATTTAACTGTCTATTCCCCTGGTTATTTTAATGGCTAAGAAGTCTATACATAGACATTTCATTCTCATTAACAGTCTGCTGATTAGTATAAGAAAATCAGGAAGAGATTATTCACATCAAGTTAAAAGAATCAAGGAAAGCTACACAGAAGATGCTGAATTTGATCCAATGCTTAGAATGTGGCATATATTTTGGATATTAGACAATCATGAAGAATTCACTATAATTAGCCTGGTTATAATAGGCTAAGCTGCAGTAACAAAAAAGACCCAAACATTTAAGAATCAATAAAAGAAAAGTTATAACTGCAGTGATTTTCAAGTCAATGGGAGAAGGTTTTCCTCTTGGTCTTGGGGACCCAGGATCCTTTCCTCTGGTGGTTCTGGCATCCTACAAAGCATCCCTGTCATCTGCCTTCAGCTGTCAGAAGAAAAGTAAAAGTACACGTGAGAGATGAAATGTGTTGAGCCCGAAAGTGGCTCATATCATTTGTACTCAATTTCCACTGGGAAGGACTTGTCCATTCAGCTGCTTATAACTGCAAGTGAGACTCAGAAGTGCAGTGAAACTGAGAGCCAGTTAGAAGAGGAGAATAGATATTAGTGCTCTATTCTCTAGATGAAAAATAATGAATTGATTTAAAGTACAAATAGTCTTGGTTGTAGTAAAAGCATTTTATAGACAATGACTGTAATTTCTCTGTAAATTTCTTATCTATTATTACCATATCTATTACTATCACCTCTTTTTCTACATATGCAAGGATTTTAGTTACACACTAAAGATTTTAGAATCTATTAAAAGATCCTAGATTGACAGGGCACCATTCCATATCGTGGGACATATTTCAGCTGTGATTAAATGTATATTTCAGTGAGAGCATAAAAGATAGACAAAAAAAACCATATAATAAAAAATTTTATTTTACAGGTTTTGGTAATGTATACATTTCAAATGACTTTCAGAAGTTTGATTTATAATTGGAGCCTCAACTTCCTTAATTTTAATAATTTTAAACAGGCACAAGTAGTTAAAACAGAATGTAAAATTTATTCACTGAAGATCTAAAATCTCTATGCTACAATTATTATAGTATTACCAGAGGCCTGGTGCATGAAATTCATGCATGGAGGGGGTGTTTCGTCAGCCCTGCCTGCACACAGAAATAAATTACATTGAACCATAAACAATGACTTAACGTTGGCCTGGGGACTGAATGGTCCCAGGTTCGATTCCGGTCAAGGCCATGTATCTTGGTTGGAGGTACATCCCCAGTAGGGGGCATGCAGGAAGTGGCTGATCAATGTATCTATCTCATCAATGTCTCTAACTCTTTATCCCTCTCCCTTCCTCTCTGTAAAAAAATTAATAAAATATATTAAAAAAAAAAGAATGACTCAAGTATCAAAGCATAGTACACTTAGGGCCTCCCTTGTCCTGTGCCTCAGATATCAGCATAGTACACAGTTCACGTGGAACTCAACTTCCTTTAAAATAGGAAGGGATGCCATACCCATGAAGCAGCTACTTCCACATGCATTTTTTTTTATTTAATTCACAGCACATACTCTTTGTACTAATTATTGGAAAATCATCCTAGCAATTGCCTCTGTTCCTGCATTGCCTTACATTCTGATGTTATTACTGCGTTTTCATCATCCACTCGCTCTAATAAGATTGTAAAATTTTTAAGGGCAGAGATCATGACTTGAGCTTGTGTTTCTCTGTCACGGTGCCTAGATAAATATTCAAATGCCATTCAGTCCAAATGACTGTGATGAGAGAGATCCACTGTTGCTGGAGACCTCTGATTTTTATTTAAGGGGCCTCACTTGTTCTGCGGCTTTACAGAGGTGAGTAGGGGCTGAGGGAATTTGAGGAAACCCAGACAGAATTCTCCTCCTAAAAGATTTTGCTAAGCTGGCAACAGGGACTGCCAGCCATTTGTCCAATTAAAATCTGGACACACAGCAATAACAAAGACACTGGTCTCCTACTGCTAATGCACGGAGATCAAACCTCAGCCTGCAGGAACTCGCTCCCGAAGTCAGGACCAGGCCGCTGGGTAGTCTTGGGCTGGTGCTCCTAACTCTGGAGAGAGGGAGACTTCTCATGGCTGCAGGCTAGAGGCCCTGGACTCCGCACCACAACCCAACATGTCCCTAGTGCAGGTTGGTCAGCTGAGTGGCTTCTTCGTCTGGGATTGCGGAGACTGCTTAGCCAGGCTCTGCCTGGCCTGTTGGTCCCATGATGGCAGGGCAGCCCGACCTGGCCTCTCCGCCCCACCATCACGCTCAACTTGGCCTCTCTGTCCTGCAATCACACTCTACCTGGCCACTTCGCCCCGTAATCGCGGGGCAGCTCAGGCTGGCCTGTTTTCTTTGCCACCGCCCAGCACCCCGGCCTCTTTGCCCCAAGATCACAGGACGGCCCGTCCTGGCCTCTCCACCCCGCCATCTCACTCTGCCTGGCCTTTCTGCCCTGTGATCGCAGGGTGGTCTGGACCCGGGCAGGCAGCTCCGGGCATTGCCCCCACCACCTGCCAGGTCCCCAACTGCAGCCTGGATCCCGCCATCAGCCTAAGGTGTTGCCTGCGCCACCTGTGTATGTAAACTTACCCGTCATCTTTGCTGAGTTAATTTACATATCACTCCTGATTGGCTGTGGACATAGTGGAGGTACAATCAATTAATATTTTTCTCTTTTATTAGTGTAGATAGTATAATAGAATGTGATATGCAGTGACTCTGGTTAGAACTGGATTGGTGGACAATCTCCCAGAGACCACTGTACAGTATGTCTTTACTATACAGATTTGCGTATTCTGGCTGTATGGTATTACCAGTATCAATGTACCCCTGGATAGTCCCCTAGAGGAAAATATTTGTGACATCAATACTGCTTTTTCTAAACATATCATATTATGAGGTTTCATAATTCAGCAGAAATATCTATGAAGCTAAAGGCCAAATTTATGTAAAAATGAGGAATGATTGAAAAGTCAACACTCAAATGGACTGTAATTTAGTACTGCATGAGAGAAGATACAACATTAAAATTTAAATTACTTTGATGTCTGATTTTCAGAAGAGCAAATTGTTCTCACTTTTTACCACTTAATAGGTAGTTGCTCTACACTATACAATAAAAAAACAAATCTTTACTTTTCATATTCTCTGTAACACTTATTATTGTTTTACATAGATGTTTATGTTAGCAAAATCTCCATGATAATTTATTCATTAATTTGTGGAATATCAAAGGCAAGGGAACATTTTCCCCATTATTTTGAAAATAAGGTTGGCATTATCTTTCTTTCTTTTTTTTTTTTTACATTTTTTTAATTAATTTTTTATACATATCTCCCCATTGCCCCCCCTCCCTCCGAGGCATACCCCAACCCCCCAGTGTCTATGTTCATTGGTTATGATTATATGCATAGATACAAGTCCTTTGATTGATCTCTTATCTACCTCACCTAACTTTAATCTTCCTGCTATAATTTCACAGTCTGTTTGATGCTTTACTGCCTCTGTATCTATCCTTTTGTTCATCAGTTTATAATGTTCTTTATTATCCCCCAATGAATGCGATCATGTGATGCTTCTCCTTCATTGACTGGCTTATTTCACTAAGCATAAGGTTCTCCTGTTCCAACCAGGTTGCTGCAAATGGTAAAAATTCCTTCTTTTTAATGGCTGCATAGAATTCCATTGTGTAGATGTACCACAGTTTTCTGATCCACTCATCTGCTGACGGGCACCTAGGCTGTTTCCAAATTGTGGCTATTGTAAATTGTGCTGCTATGAACATAGGGGTGCATAAATCCTTTCTGATTGGTGTTTGTAATTTCTTAGGATAAATTCCTAAGAGTGGTATTACAGGGTCAAATGGGAGATCCATTTTTAGTTTTCTGAGGAAACTCCATACTCTTCTCCACAGTGGCTGCACCAGTCTGCATTCCCACCAACAGTGCACAAGGGTTCCTTTTTCTCTGCATCGTCGCCAACACTTGTCGTTTGTTGATTTGTTGATGATTGCCATTCTGACAGGTGTAAGATGGTATCGCATTGTCGTTTTGATTTGCATCTCTCGGATGATTAATGACTTTGAACATGTTTTCATGTGTCTCTTGGCCTTCCTACTGTTGTCTTTTGAAAAGGTTCTATTTAGGTCCGTTGCCCATTTTTTTATTGGATCGTTTATGATCCTTTTATTATTTGTATAAGTTGGCTGTATATGTTGGAGATTAAACCTTTATCAGTGATAACATTTACAAATATGTTCTTCCATACAGTGGTCTTTCTTGTTGTTTTGTTGATGGTTTCATTTGCTGTGCAAAAGCTTTTTATTTTGATGTAGTCCCATTTGTTTATTTTTTCTTTAGCTTCAATTGCCTTTGGGGCAGTATCAGTGAAGAAGTTCTTTCAGCATATGTCTGAGATTGTGCTGCCTGTGGATTCCTCTAGTATTTTTATGGTTTCCCTTCTAATGTTTAAGTCCTGTATCCATTTTGAGTTTATTTTTGTATTTGGTGTAAGTTGGTGGTCCAGTTTCAATTTTTTGCATGTATCTGTCCAATTTTCCCAACACCATTTATTGAAGAGGCTATCTTGGTTCCATTGAATGTTCATGCCTCCTTTGTCAAATATTAATTGAGCATAGTGGTTTGGGTGGATATCTGGGTTCTCTATTCTATTCCATTGATCTATATGTCTGTTCTTGTGCCAGTACCAGGCTGTTTTGAGAACAGTTGCTTTGTAGTATAGCTTGAAGTCTGGTATTGAGATCCCACCTACTTTATTCTTTTTTCTCAGAATTGCTGTAGCTATCTGTGGTCTTTTTTTGTTCCAGATGAATCTATGAAGAATTCTTTGTAGGTCTGTGAAATATGTCGTTGGTATTTTAATGGGTAGTGCGTTGAATCTGTAGATTGCTTTGGGTAGTATGGACATTTTAATGATGTTGATTCTCCCAATCCATGAGCATGGTATGCTCTTCCATCTGTTTACATCTTCCTCTATCTCTTTTTTCAATGTCCTGTAGTTTTCTGCATAAAGGTCTTTTACCTCTTTAGTTAGGTTTATTCCTAGGTATCTTAAATTTTTTGGTGTGATGGTAAATGGGATTGCTTTTTTAGTTTCTCTTTCTATAATTTCACTGTTAGTGTATAGAAATGCCACAGACTTCTTAGCATTAATTTTGTATCCTGCTACATTGCCGAATTCATTAATTAAGTCAATTAGTTTTGGAATGGAGTCCTTTGGGTTTTTTATGTACAATATCATGTCATCTGCAAATAAGGACAGCTTTACTTCTTCTTTTCCAATTTGGATGCCTTTGATTTTTCTTCTTGTCTAATTGCAATGGCTAATACTTCCAGTACTATGTCGAACAGGAGAGGTGAGAGTGGGCATCCGTGTCTTGTTCCTGTTCTTAGGGGAAATGGTTTTAGTTTTTGCCCATTGAGTATGATGTTAGCTGTGGGTTTATCATATATGGCTTTTATGATGTTGAGGTATGATCCTTCTATTCCCACTTTGCTGAGAGTTTTTATCAAGAAAGGGTGTTGGATTTTGTCAAATGCTTTTTCTGCATCAATTGATATGACTATGTGATTTTTATCTCTCAATTTGTTTATGTGATGTATCACATTTATTGATTTGCGGATATTGAACCATGCCTGCATTCCTGGGATGAATCCTGCTTGGTCATGGTGTATGATCTTTCTGATGTACTGCTGGATCCGGTTTGCTAGAATTTTGTTGAGGATTTTGGCATCTATGTTCATGAGAGATATTGGCCTATAATTCTCTTTTATTGTGTTGTCTTTATCTGGTTTTGGTATTAGGGTGATGCTGGCTTCATAGAAGGTGTTTGGTAGTATTCCTTCTTCTTGAATGTTTTTGAATAGTCTGAGGAGGATAGGTTTTAATTCTTCCTTGAATGTTTAGTAAAACTCTCCTGTGTAGCCATATGGACCCGGGCTTTTATTTGCTGGAAGCTTTTTGATTACTGCTTTAATTTCTTCCATAGTTATTGGACTATTGAGATGTTTGGCTTCCTCCTCATTGAGTTTTGGGAGGTTATATTTTTCTAGGAAAATGTCCATTTCTTGCAGGTTGTCCAATTTGTTGGAATAGAGTTGTTCATAGTATTTTTTAACAATCCTTTGTATTTCCACAGGGTCTGTTGTTATTTCTCCTCTTTCATTTCTGATATTGTTTATTTGGGTCTTCTCTCTTTGCTTCTTGGTGAGCCTGGCTAGGGGTCCATCAATGTTGTTTATCCTTTCAAAGAACCAACTTTTTGTTTTGTTGATCTTTTGAATTGTTTCTTTGGTCTCCAAGTTGTTTATCTCCGCTCTGATCTTCACTATTTCCTTCCTTCTGAGTACACTGGGCTTTTCTTGCTGCTCACGTTCTAGCTCTTTGAGTTTTAGGTTTAGGTGATTTATTACCATTGTTTTCTGTTTTTTGCAGTAGGCTTGTAGGGCTATGAACTTCCCTCTCCAGACTGCTTTCACTGTGTCCCATAAATTTTTATTGTTGTGTTGTCATTGTCATTTGTTTCCATGATGTTTTTGATTTCTTCCTTGATCTCTCTGGTTACCCAGTCATTGTTTAAAAACATGTTGTTTAGTCTCCATGTGTTTGATTTCTTTCTATTGTTTTTATTATAGTTGATTTCCAGTTTTATGAGGTTGGCATTATCTTTAATCCCATTTTAATGAGCCCCTACTAAAGGGAGATTGGAGCTCAGAAATTCCTGAAATGCCAGCCCAAATGTGTTCAGTCCCCTGAGCCACCATTTAAATGTTATTTTTTCATGCTAGACCATGGCATGCAATGTTTCTATGTGACTATAGAACATATTTACCTATCACAAAGTAAAAAGAAAATTCTGAAAGTAGGAATTCTGTTCTTACCTGAGCTACCCCAGCAGTTACCTTCTTAAAGAACTCTTAATTATAAACATTTAGAAAATGTGAAATGAAACTAAATTTCACTCTCTCCTAAAGCAAGATTCTTCCTAAGAGAGATCTTCTTTAATTAATCCAATGACATGTTCCAAATTCCTGAAAAAGACATCATTACAAATTAATCTCTTTTCTTAGAGAGGAGGAGTAGTCATCCCAGGGGAGGGAAATGCAAATGCCCATAATTTGTTTTCTCTACTTGCAAGCCATCTCACTAAGACTGACAACAAAGAGGAGATATGAAATAGAACAAACCTGATATAGGTATTCAAGTGCAGGCATTATTCTCCTGAGGAAGAAAATAGATCACAGGTTAACTTTGTACTAAAATCAAAACCAAAGTTATGCACTATGGTTTATTCTACACATGAACAAAATCAATGTAGTCTTAAAACACTAAAGGATGACACTGCCTGTGAAATCAGTGTACAAAAGGGATGAATAAATGAATTGAGCTTGGCCAGGATTTCACTAGGGCAGTTTTTTTAAAGGGTTGTGATTGGATTCAAGGTAAATTCTCAGATGACAGTGCCTTGTAGGAGACTCCAGGAAGACGTGCCAACCACATGGTACTATAAGCACAATCTCTCTCCCACTTCAGTTGTTGTGATGCTTTGCATAAAAACAGATGTCAACAAATTTGGTGGGATGGATGGATATGCAGATAAATGCTTGAGCCAGGTGAAGAAAATTTCAAAGATTTTGAAGCCAACATAAGGAATAGAAAACTATTTCTGAGCCATGATAATACACATAGAAAAGAATAAGGAAACTGTTCAGTCCACTGCAGATGGAACTCTTAGCTAACAATTACTTAATACATGCAAACATACATTCTCAAACACACGATGCTATGCAAATATTAACTATCAGTATCAATATCTTTCAAAGAAGTGTGGCAGATGTCAGAGGTTGTGATATGACAGAGTGCCATGACTCATAAAGATTATTAGTTAGAACCTTTAAAGAAAAAATATTTGGCACTTTGAGGGATAATCAAGTTTAAAATGTGTAGGTAACTCTATTAAAAACTTTTGTATACTATCTACTAAAATGAGAAAGCAATTTATTAAAAGGAACGTCTTAATTTTTATGGTCCAAGGCATTACAGATGATCCCTTTCCCCCCCTTTACCCCTCTCCTCTGCATCCTCCTCCCTCCAGACCTTCACCACACTGTTATGAATTTCCAGGGGTTATGTATCTATGAACATAAGTTCTTTGGTTACTCTCTTCCCCTCCACTTCACTCTCAGATTTGCCAGCCGTCCCATACTTCCACATCTCTGGATCTATTTTGTTCGTCAGTTTACTTTGTTCATTAGACTCCACATATAGATGCAATCATGTGACAGTTGTCTTTGATAGCATAGAATTTAAAAGAGCAGCCACATAAAAGAGAATTATTTTCTTACCATATCTTATGCGTATCCAAGGTCTCAGTGAGGTCTCTTTTTCTTTGGTTTTGGTAGCAGTGGTTATTTTTTTTTTACCTAGTTAACTAACACCTTTTAAAGGGAGCTGATCTGGAGCCAGAGTTTGCTATTAAGTTGGTGCTGATGGCAGGAGAGGGAGTGTATACGTGCCTTTCCACTCCACTGTTCTGCTGGCAGCTCATTTTGAGCTACTGGGGTATTGAAATGGAAAAGATTTGTGCTTGCTGAAGCTCCTGGAGCAGAATTCTTGTCAGTTTTAATCAGCTTCCTCCTTAGAAATTTGGAACCAGCAAGGGGACACAAGGTGAGGAGTTGCACATGAAGGAGCATACATCATAGGTATGTCTCTGAGCTCCATATTTGAGTCATTAACAATTTTGTAGCCCTTATTCTTCAAAAGTTGATCTCAATCTCAAACAGGCTCTATCTGAAGAATTGACTTTTTGAGTCATTATTTAAAAAGTTGACTGATGATAGTTTAACAATATGGCATTGGATTCTAAAACAAACAAGCTGAACCTCTTTAGGCATTGATACCTCCTCTTTGTATTCTATTTAAGTTGTAAGTTGAAAAAGTGCTACAGAGTTCTAGTTTTCACCCAAAGGATAGGAATGACTAAGAATACTCCATCCTCCCTGTCTTTTGTTGTGTTTGCTGAAGAGAATTGTGATTGGCATTAGTAATGGTTTAAGTAACTATAGAGTTTTCCCATGAGCCACTTTCTTTTTTTTTAATTAAATCTTTATTATTCAGATTATTACATTTGTTTCTCTTTTTTCCCTCCATAGCACCCCTCCACCCAGCTCCCACCCTTCCCTCTGCCCTTACTTCCTTCCCATTGATCTCATCCATAGGTGTATGATTTTTGTCCAGACTCTCCCTGTACACCCCTTACTCCTTTCCCCCTGAGAATGATCAGTCCACTCCCTTTCTGTGCTCCTGATTCTATTATATTCACCAGCTTATTCTGTTGATCAAATTTTTAATTCACTTAATTTTTAGATTCACTTGTTGATAGATAGGTATTTGTTGTTCATAATTTTTTGGCTTTTACCTTTTTCTTCTTCCTCTTCTAAAAGAGTACCTTTCAGCATTTCATACAATACTGGTTTGGAGTTGATGAACTCCTTTAGCTTTTTCTTATCTGCGAAGCTCTTTATCTGCCCTTCAATTCTGAATGATAGCTTTGCTAGATAGATTATTCTTGGTTGTAGGTTCTTGCTATTCATCACGTTGAATATTTCTTGCCACTTCCATCTGGCCTGCATCGTTTCTGTTGAGAAATCAGCTGACAGTCGTATGGATGCTCCCTTGTAGGTAATGAACTGTTTTTCTCTTGCTGCTTTTAATATTCTCTCTTTGTCTTTTGCTCTTGGTATTTTAATGATGATGTGTCTTGGTGTGGTCCTCTTTGGATTCCTTTTATATGGGGTTCTGTGTGCTTCCTGGACTTGTAAGTCTATTTCTTTTATCAGATGTGGGAAGTTTTCAGTCATTATTTCTTTAAATAGGTTTTCAGTATCTTGCTCTCTCTTCTTCTGGCACCCCCAAAATACGGATGTTGGTATGCTTGAAGCTGTCCCAGAGTCTCCTTACATTATGTTCACATTTTTGGATTCTTTTCTCTTCTTGCTTTTCCAGTTGAATGTTTTCTGCTTCTTTATATTTCAAATTTTTGTCTTGATTCTTGCCTTTCTCTAGTCTGCTATTAGGACTCTGTATAATATTTTTTATTTCAGTCATTGTATGTTTAATTTCTAGTTGGTCCTTTTTCATCGCTAGTTGGTCCTTTTTCATCTCCTCTTGGCTTTCGCTAACTTTATCCAACTTTTCTAGCATATTCTTGAAAAACCTTATAAGCATGGTTTTGAACTCTATATCCAGTCATTTTTTTTCCTCCATTTCTTTTGTTTGTGATCCCTTCCCTTGTCTCAGCATTTTCACTGTGCCAGGAGAACTTCTGTGTTGGATTCAGCCTTATGATACCAGACTTGCAAAACCGCAGAAGCCTCTCTGTTGAGCTTGGCATGGGTGGAGTCTCAGGGCTCTTTGGACCACCTTGCCTTCCAGTCGGTCCCACCCTCCACGGTCCCCGAGTCTCACGTGACTGGGTAATCGCTGGAGCGGTCCTTGTGCGCGCTCCCCCACAGTGCCTCTAGATTGCTGCCTTTCAGGCTCCAGGACCACACGAATCTAGGTCCCCAGGATTTTGCCCTAAACAGGGGCTTAGTGGAGTCAGAAGTGGCACAGTTGGGAGGGTCTGTCTCCCGCCCACTCGCGAAAGCCAGCAGCACAATCAGCAGTCTGTCCTCTGTGCAGTGCTGTGCGCAACACCATACCTCTGATCTTTTGTGACTCCCCTAAATTTCTGTGCACCTCTCCCTTTTCACAGTCCAAACTCCCCCCGTATGAGGTTCGGCTGTATCTGGGGTTTAGTGTCGTAGGATTAGGGGTTCAATGCCTTTGAGAGTCTCTGTCTCCCTACCGCCAGCGAAAGCCAGCCAGGTACTCCAGCACCCGCTCTCTCCACGTACACGTCTCTGTACCTCAGCTTTTTGCAGCTCCTCTGGGTCTCCGTGAGCCCCTCTCCTTCCCTCTAGCTGCAGAACTTCCACTCAGGCAGCTTTCCTGTGATTCTGGATGATGTCCGTTCTGTCTTTTAGTTGTAGTTTTGAAATTGTTGTGCGAGGCAGTAGTGTAGGTGTTTACCTATGCGGCCAACTTTGATTCTCCATAAGCCACTTTCTTTTTGGAGGTTAATATTCCTGATCTGTGGTGGACATACCTCTTGCTAAACCAGCAGTCCTTTGTGCATATGTATGCTTTGAAGTTTTCTGTAAATATTAGACACAGGTGATTGAAGAATTCTGAGCAGACAGAAATGCATGCATAATTATGAAACACTTTGTAGCAGAAACTGAGTTGACCTCAGGACATGGCATAATGGGCAGCAGACACATGTTCACTGGAGAGAGAGTTTTTTAAACATGTATGATCAGGTTATACTTAAAACTACTAAAGAGACCCTCATCACTCATTGCTTCTTTAGCTCCATGAGTAAAGATATGTTAATATGTACCATAAAGTTATTTCACTTTTTCTTTCCAAGTAACTCTGATGGGTTAGGGCTAAGTGGGAGGGAGAAAGGTAATGGGAAAAAAAAAAGATCCTAAGTTGGCATGGATAATATTCCAAACAATGACTATTAAAACTACAAATGTGGATGAACTTCCTATTCTATACTGTATTTTTCACAGCAACTAGCATGCTTTAAAATTGCATTTTCTCAGATTACCATAAAAAATATGCCAATTAGTCTTCTATTCGGCTTATTTCATCCTGAGGTTCGCCATAGCAATATTAACTGTTGCACTTTATTCTTTAACTAGAGGTCCAATACACAAAATTTGTGCAAGGGGCTCAGCCCTCACAGCCTCAGCTTTGTCCGGAAGGTCATCCAAAAGGACGTCTATAAGGTTGTTCGGCTGTCCAGGTTAATTAGCATATTATGCTTTTATTATTATAGATGTGTTGTGAAATATATTATCCTCTGTGAAAAGAACTTCTGATTTTGTACACCTAGGTGCAAAATAATCTCAATATGCCAAATTTGATCTCCAGAATAGTATTGTCTTTAGCCAGCAGCATTAAAAACTGTATTTTCTCACCTGGGGATATTTTTCCATTGATATTTAGAGAAGGTGGAAAAGAGAGAGGAGTGGGGGAGAGAGAGGAATATCAGTGTGAGAGAGACACATTGATTGATTGCCTCTTGCATGAATTCTGACCACTGGGGTCAGGTATGAAACCTGCAATTGAGGTATGTGCCCTTGGCCAGGAATTGAACCCACTACCTTTTAGCCTTCGGGCCCATGCCCTAACCACAGAGAAAACCTGGCTAGGGCTAAAATTTTAATTATGGGTTAATGTTAATGTTATTGCTCATAAAATTTCAAGTTTCTGGATTTTTTCTAGAATATTTAAAGCTGCAATATTGCTGATTTTATATGTTAGCATAGCGATCATAGATCAGAGCAAAGTATCATTAAATGTTCTCAGACAACTAAACACTTTCTAGGAGCTTAGAGTCACTCTTCATCTTTCTTGCACTGTATTTTTTCATAAAGGAAACTTAAAAATAAAATGAAGTGTTTCTTATTACCTACTTGAGGCTCAGTGCACGAAATTCGTGCATGGGGGTGTGTGTCCCTCAGCCCAGCCTGCACCCTCTCCAATATGTGACTCCTCAAGAGATGTCTGACTGCCTAAACGGCAATCGAACAACCCCCTCACAATCCAAGCCTACTGGCTCTCAACTGCTCTCCTGCCTGCCTGATTGCCCCTGATTGTGCCTGCCTGCCAGCCTGATCAACCCCTAACCACTTCCCTGCCAGCCTGATTGATGCCTAACTGCTCCCCTGCCAGCCCAATTGCCCCTAACTGCCCTTCCCTACAGGCCTAGTTTCCCCCAACTTCTCTCCCCTGCAGGTCAGGGTCCCTCCCAACTGCACTTCCCTGCAGGCCCAGTCACCGCCAACTTCCCTCCTCTGCCAGCCTGGTCACCCCTAACTTTCCTCCCCTGTAGGTCTGATTGCCCACAACTGTCCTCCCTTGCAGGCCTGGTTGGTCCCAACTGCCATCCCCTGCTGGAGATCTTGTGGCAGCCATCTTGTGTCTACATGAGGGCAAACATCTTTGACCACATAGGAGCAGCCATCTTGTGTGTTGGAGTGATGATCAATTTGCATATTACTCTTTTATTAGATAGGATGATTCATATGTGGAATAGCTCATATGTGGAATCTAATGAACAAATGGTACTCACAAGCAAAATAAAGCAGACTCATAGATAAAGAGCAGGCAGACAATTCTGGTGGTGGGATGGGTGGAGGGACTGAGCTACTAGAGAGAGAGAGAAATCATGGATATAGATAACAGTAAGGTGATTATAGAAGTAGGAAGGTAAAGACAGGTGGAAGAGTGTAAGGGGATAAGAGGTAATGGGAAAAAGTAAAATGGAAAAAAATAAATTTATAGGTGAAAAAATAAAATGTAAGACTTAAAATATTATGAGCTTTAAAAATACACTAAAAGGCATATATCTTAGCAAAAATGAAGAGCATGTAAACAAAATGTGTTAATGTCTAAAGAGCACACTTATGCTTTCACCAAGGACCAAGCAGAGTAAAAATTCACTGGTATTGACTTATAAGAAAATTGCTTGACTCACATTACTTGCTAGGTCCCTTGGGTATTTATGTTTTAAATTAATGCAATGGCATAAGCCTTGGTTCCTGTACTAGTCACATTTCTGAGAAGTGTGCAAAAAGACTGGGTAGATACATCTCCAATCTCTCTTGTCCCAGAGATACTGCAAGATTGTACAAATCACATACTTGGGCTGCAGAACAGGTGAAACAATTTGGAATATTGTCCCCATACCTATAGGGATATCAGGAATAAAGTATATTTGGGGATTTCTTGGATAGGAGCTATTAAGTGCCCAATAGGCTCCAGTCTTTATACAACTAGTTTTAAATAGAAATAGATACTAGTTCCCAAAGTCAAGTGGGAATGGGCCAGTCTGGCTGGTTTCACAAACAGTACTGTGTGGTCCTTCTTGAAACCAGAGCCCTGTACCTGGATTTGGGGTCTGTTCCCTACTTTTAATCTAGCTAAAATGTTGTGATCTGTGCCCTATATTTAGGGACTTTTTACATCTAAGAATCTCCTTTGCAAATTAAGGGATCTCTTGAAATGCATTGCAAAAAATGACCAATTTAAGAACTGATAATTATTGAAGGCAGAGAGTTTTAAAGAGGGAGACAATTCCGTTTTTCTGATGGTGGTTTAGATATATTTCTGAGTAACATCAAACAAGCAAAAGTATCCTTTCCCCCTCATGTTCCAGTATGCCTGGATTTCCATTTCCTTTTCACCTCTCACTTCCATTCTCACAAACTGGCTGGAAAAATAACCAGATTCAAGGACTGTTGTAGTTACATTCCTATTCTCAGCATAATATCCAGGCACATGTGTTTGTTGTTTATCAAAAAAAGCTATGAACCTGGACTCAAGTAGCATTAAGAGATATTCTATAACTAGATATCTTTCATTGATTCTACAAATATTTATTAATGATGCTGTGAATAGATTTCCATAGAGGGTCCTACTCTGGTGGGGTTTACAATCAAACAGAAAAACAAAACTTAATTAAACAAGTAGTTGCACAAATTAGTTGTGCAGTTATTAATCTTGGCCTTTATAGTTTTCTCCCTTCTGCCTGGAACATTCTTTCTTTAACTGTTCCTACAGTAGGCTCAATCTCATCCTCCCAATCATCAGAAGTGGACACCAAGAGCTGACATGACCCAACGTATATTGCAGACTGGTAGTGGGGAGAGTTGTGGCCTTAAGATCAAAGATTGTTTACTCTTTGCTGAAGAACATGTTGTTTATCTTCCTGCAGAGCTTATATTTTTTATTATAAAGGCAATGAATGTCAATTACAGTAAAATTGATATACATTGGAAATTATAAAAGACTACATTAAAATTTCATATACTTGCCTCTCAAAAACATTTTTTCTTAATATATTGGCATTCTCTCTTTTCTAATTTGAAATAATATTGTAACATTATTCAACCATGCAGCCTTTCAATATTAGGAAATTAGGTAGTTTTCCGTTTTCCTCTACTACTGCATTATTGAGATCACACAACTTTGTGTGCTAATCTTCTAGGATTTCTTCCCAGAAACTACTTGGCAAGAAAGCTTTGAATACTCTTTATTGGTGTTCAGATATTTTGTTCCTTTTAGGTTATACAAATTTATCAGCATTAAAGACAAGTTCATGTCTCACCATGCATTCACCATTATTTACTATTCTTTTAAAGTTTTCTAATTTCAAAAGTTTATATTATATCATTTAATTCATAATTTCTTTCAATTATATTTTAATTTAGTCATAATTGTATATATTATATGTATTTTATTAATATGTCATAATTGTTCATTGAATTACAAACATAAAAAATAAGTTTAGATAAATATTTAAGAATTTAAATTTTCAATAAATTTAAATGTGCAAGACATTTTATAATGAAATTATATTGTCACTAAACTAATATTATAATCACACTCTTAGAACCCGTCACTTCTCTAAATCATCTTATTGAAATGATTATTTCTTCTTTTAGATTATTTCTGCTTAATTAAATATGAAAACATTTTAATCTATAACAGCTGAGTTGCAGGAGGTAATCAACTGGACCCTGGAACCTATCAATGAATAAGTGGAAGAGATAGACAGAGTAAAGAGAACGAGGGAGAGAACATGCTCCTGATTACACATACGTCTCAGCAGTGAGCAATCCTGAGGAAGGAAATGCTGGGAAAGTACTTGACATTTAAATGTCAATTTAATCAAATTATGCATTTCTTAATATGTGGCTGAGTGTAATGGGCTCTGTAAATTGTTTAAACCATGTCTTTTTCTAAAATGGTCCAGAGATTGAGTATTTAGATGCCTAAAACTGTCTTTTGAACTAATATCCTTAAAGAATGACTTACTGTATTACATTCTTACACTTTTAAAATAAAAATGTAAATTTTACATTTTTTCAAGAATAAAAGACATCAACATATCTAATGAAAAATAATTTATCCATATTTTTAGTAAGTTAATAAGCTGATGTTCCCAAGAACAAATTTAGAGAGTTAAGGTGTATAAATTCTAAGAAAACTTATTCAGACTATGAAGAAGGATCTAGTATAGTTATTCCCTACTGATCTTATTTCCCTTAATTTTGGTAAGAATTAACCTTAACCCCAACTTTTTCCTTCTCCTTAATCTAAGCCATTCACTGGACAGAGAACTAATAGTTATCTCATATGGATTTCAAAATATAATATTTTTGAGGAACTTTGAGAAATTGGTAGAAGATGATAGAAAAAATACCCAAAAAATAATTCAGTAAAAGGTCACTGAGTACTTCCCAGAATTGCCAGGAGAACTAGTTAACTAGATCTAAGACAAGAAGGCTATAAACATTGCCCAAATTGACCACGACATAGTCCAGTGAGCACACATATGTCCTTGCCTCATTTGAGCCCTTCACACCACTCACATGCAACCTCTTTCCCACATCATCCCTTCCCCTACACACCTCCCACTTGAACCATGTCCAAGTACTCCATATGCAGTCTTCCAAATATTCCAATGTCCTCTCTTGCCTCAAGGCTCTTGCACAAGCTGGTAAGATAGGGTGCCCCTCCTTTATAATCACCCAATACCCCAGGCGCTGGCTAACCTCCTTGCATTCATATTCTAACTTTAGCAACGGTGCCTAAAGAAAGGCTTCACGCTACTTATCTCAATAAGTGCTAGCATAGGATTTTAGCCCTAATTATTTTAGGGCTAAAATCTGACTGCCACCACAGATGGCCTCCTGTAGTGTTGCTTCTACACATCGTTAACATCTCCTTGTATTGGCAGAATCCAGATCATGAACTGTATCAGTTAGAATCTTATCATGAGTCAAAAACCACACAATTTACTGAGAGTGCAGCTACCACAAGAAACTGCTGCCTGTGGGTGGCAAAGACGCTTGCCAGAGGTCACAGCCAAGCTGGTTTCTAGGGAAAGCCAGAATAGATCTGTTAAATGGAAGGTTTGAGCCAAGAAAATCATATCTCCAGAAGCATTTTAAGCTGCTATTGTGTGGTGGTGTCAGGTTTATAGAAGCAGTAGTGGACTGCAGGAGGGTCCTGGTCACCTGGAGAGGCTTAGAAGCCTCTGGTGGAGAGAGGGTGGCTGGCAGTGCCTCTGGAGATCCTCAGAGGAAGCTGCTGGACTCCTGCATGGAAAATATTGAGACCAAACCCCAGAAAAGATGTCTGCCTGCTAGTATCACTTGGTATGTTAACTCTAGCACCTTCTGTTGACAAAGCTTAGCATTCCACCAATCAGTTAGCAAAGGAGAGTGGGAGAATGTTCTTTCCCATGATAGGAACTAGAGCTGGTATCAACAACAAAAATACATGCAGCTACCTCATTATTATAGAGTAACCAGAGTCTCAGGAAATAATTTTAATCAATGATATCTTCACTATCACACTATTAGATGAAACACTTTAGATAAGGTATTGTGGTTATATAAATATACAGAATATATAAGTATACAGAAATACAGTACCTATAAATATACAGAATATATCAATATAGAAACACATAAAAAACATATGCATTATGAAACTGAAGTTTATTTGGAAAAAAATACATTAATTGACTCCCACATAATGTGAAGTTGATGTATTTGTTGTATCTTTAAGGGTTTCTTGCTCTCATTTCTTGGTTTCCAATAACTTCTTTTCCTATAGTGCTTGATGCCCTTACCTCTACTCTAGCAGAATTTGATATTAATGACTCCCTCTTTGTGTTTATTTTTCTGTTGAATGAAATGGTATCACATTGTACTTGTTTTCATCCATCTTATTCTTAATCATTCTGTGCCAAGGCTACTCTGCTAGTCTCACTCTATGGTTTCCCTAAATGTTTGTTTCTGTACTTCTAAGCTTATTTTTTATAAATCTAAAATTTCTGCACCCACTATAGATGTATATACTAGAATTTTTTTTAATTAATTTTTATTAATTTTTTATACATATCTCCCCATTGGCCCCCCCCCCCCCGACCCCCCAGTGTCTGTGATCATTGCTTATGTTTATAAGCATGCATACAAGTCCTTTGATTGATCACTTATTTACCTCACCTAACTTTAATCTTTCTGCTATAATTTCACAGTCTGTTTGATGCTTTATGATTTTTGTCCTCCTGAGAATTATCAGTCTACTCCCTTTCTGTGCTTGTGATTCTATTATATTCACCAGTTTATTCTGTTGATCAGATTTTTAATTCACTTAATTTTTAGATTCACTTGTTGACAGATGTGTATTTGTTGTTCATAATTTTTTGTCTTTTACCTTTTTCTTCTTCCTCTTCTAAAAGGGTACCTTTCAGCATTTCATATAATACTGGTTTGGAGTTGATGAACTCCTTTAGCTTTTTCTTCTCTGTGAAGGTCTTTATCTGCCCTTCAATTCTGAATGATAGCTTTGCTGGATAGATTATTCTTGGTTGTAGGTTCTTGCTATTCATCCCGTTGAATATTTCTTGCCACTCCCGTCTGGCCTGCATCGTTTCTGTTGAGAAATCAGCTGACAGTCGTATGGGTGCTCCTTTGTAGGTAATGAACTGTTTTTCTCTTGCTGATTTTAATATTCTCTCTTTGTCTTTTGCTCTTGGTATTTTAATGATGA
>JAAGEH010000005.1:32796555-32865421 GCA_011751065.1 Lasiurus cinereus | reverse complement strand
TTCTGTCTTTTAGTTGTAGTTTTGAAATTGTTGTGCGAGGCAGCAGTATAGGTGTTTACCTATGCCGCCATCTTGGATTTCTCCTATATATTAGAATTTTTAATTGACATTTTTTTTCTCCAAGCATTTCTAACTCAGTATATACAAACTGGGCCCTCTAACCCTCACATGCTTATTTCAGATTAGCAAATAGTGAACACACCAGTGAGCATTTAACCAGTTGCTTTAGTAAGCAACTAAGGCATGAGTTTTGCCTAATGTTAATGTGTAATTAATCACCAAAACCTATTAATTTACTTGTCAAATATGCCTTGAGTCTATGCATTTCTCATCTTCACCAGCCCTGAATTCTAAGCTATCAATAGTTTTTGCTGGGCAACTGTAATACTGGATGTCAAATTTCCAGAATCCATTACTACTCTTATTTAATTAATTTTCCACACAGCAGCTGGCATTATAAAAACACAAACCAGATTACTTTACTCTCCTGCTTCAGAATAGAAAAATGGCTTTCCTTTTTTTTTTTTTGGTTATATTTTTTTAAATTTTTCAATTACAGATGACATACAATATTATGTTAGTTTCAGGTATACAGCCCAGGGATTAGACATTATATTATTTAGTGACCAACTGGATAAAGCTTGTACTCATCTAATATCATACAAAATTATTAGTATATCATTGACTGTATTTTTTACCTTGCAGTCTCATGACTATTCTGTAACAACCAATTTGTACTTCTTAATCTCTTTACCTTTTTTACCTATCCCCCAACCTTTGTCCCATCTGGCTACCATCAAAATGTTCACTATGTCTTTGATTTTGTGTCTATTCTCCTTGTTCATTCATTTTGTATTCTTACTTCAGTTTTTGATAGGTATGCATTTATAGCCATTTTATTGTTAATATTTTTGTCCTTTTTTTCTTCTTCTTCAAGAATACCCTTTTACATTGCATGTGAGACTTGTTTGGTGATGGTGAACTACTTTAGCTTTTCCTTGTCTGGGAAGTTCTTTATATGTCCATTGATTATAAATGATAGATTTGCTTGATTGCTTGATAGGTCCTTGATTTTCATCACTTTGAATATTTCTTGCCAATCCCTCTGGCCTACATAGTTTCTGTTGAGAAATCGTTTGATGGTCTTATGGGAATTCCGTTTTATGTTACTAACTACTTTTCTCTTGCTGCTTTTAAGATTCTATCTTTGTCTTTAACCTTGTGTCTTGGTGTGGGTCTCTTTGGGATCATTTTGTTTGAGGCTCTCTGTGCTTCCTGGACTTGTATGTCTATTTCCTTCACCAGGTTAGGGAAACTTTTTGTCATTTTTTCACATAGCTTTTCAATTTCATGCTTTCAACATCACCATGATGTGAATGTTGATACACTTGAAGTTGTCCCAGAGGCTCATCACACTATGCTCATTTTTATTACTATTATTATTTTACTTTTTTTTTTTTGCTGTTTTGAATGGGTGTTTTTGCTTCCTAATATTCTAAATTACTGATTTATTTTCCAGCTTCATCTACTCTACTGCTAATTCTCTATAAATTATACTTCATTTCAGTTAGCATATCCTTCATTCCTGACTGGTTCTTTTTTATGGTTTCCATTCTTTTTAATGCTATTTGAGTTTATCTACCAGTACTCTTTCCTGAATTCATTGAGCATCCTTATAACCAGTGTTTTGAGATCCACATCTAGTAGATTGATTATCTCCCTTTTGTTAAGTTCTTTTTCTAAAGTTTTTATTTCTGTTTTTGTTCTGAGACATATTAAGCAGAATTCTGCTAGTGCCATGCCAAGGCCACTTAACAAGAATTACAGGGCAAACCAGAGCAAGATGTGTTTAAGAGCTTTTAGGAAAGTCTGAAACATGTGAAAAGACAGGTCATTTATATGGAAAATCCACTGGAAAGAGTTGGGTCTCATGGAATTGCCAGGGTAGGGCAAACAAGAATAGCCATGTTAAGGAGATACAGATATGCTGCCTGCCTGCTGTGTGGGGGAAGGGCTCAGCAAAAGAGCAAAGCTGCTCTTCCACTCTCACCTTGACACCAGAACAGTCTGTTCCTCTCTGTATGTTCCCGGAACCTTTTGAGCTACTGCTCCAGCGCTAGAGCTCAAAGCAAGTGAATCTGAGTAAGTTCATGAATGGACCCTTTATAGGAAGAACTCCCAAGTCCCAGCTGCCTTCTGTCTCACTTAGCCACAGTCCCCACTGGCTTTTACAGCCAGAAGTTATGAGGACTTCTCTTCCTGGCACTTGAACCTTGGACTTTGGGGCATGGTATTATTGGTCTATGCCCCTTCCTTCCTCAGGGGGGACCTCAGAAGCCAATATATCCTCTCCCCCAATTTTTATTCTGCACACTTGGGTGTCCAGCCCATCCTGTATCTCTGCCCCTCCCACCGTTTCAATGTGGCTTCTTCATATTCTTAGTTGGGGATTCTGTTCAGCTGGCTTTCAGGTTGTTCTGTAGCTTAGTTGTAATTTTGTGAGAGGTTCCAAGTACTTATGTCACCACCTTGACCAGAAGCTTTGTCCATGCTACTTTTTACCCTGTTCTCCAAGGCCTGGGTCTGTACTTCTTCTCCAGCCTTATCATTCTACATATCCCGTCCTTTTCCAGGCATGGATCAAAACAGTATTTTTTCAATTTTTTATAGCTCTTCATAATTTTAAGTTGTTATATCTGAAATAATATTTCCCCACTTTGTGACTATCATATTTTTAGTTAACACTCAGATTAAATATATATGTTTATAGCATCCTTACTTCTCTCTCTTCTTTTATAATCACTTATTCCACTTGTTGCCTTTTTTTCAATATAATAGTAGGAATCACATATGAATTCTTAATTGTGTGTCCCCCAGTATCTAGAACATTGACCTAACTCAGAGTAGATGCTTAGTATTGTTTAAATGACCCAATGAAATTAAATGCTCTTAAAGTTCTAATTTTGCTTATTATCAAAATATTGATAACTTATTTAGTTATTTTTATTGTCTCAATCTGTAAAAGAGTACCTTAACACAATATGCAAATCAGAAATTATATGGTGAATTGATATGTAGCTATTTTAAACACAATATATTATTTAAAATAATTACCTTTTAGATGAAATCCCCAAGGCATCTGTGAGCATTAAGACAGAGAGAGAGAGAGAGAGAGAGAGAGAGAGAGAGAGAGAGAGAGAGAAGAGAGATCAAGTGTAAAAACAAAAATCTGCTTAAAGACTATATAGTGGAGCATAGTTCATAGGTCTGCCTATAAGTGAATAGAAGAAATAAGCAACTCATTTTCTTCATCAGCAGAAGAAAAAGAACAGTTTATGTAGCATAAAGCAATACTGATTAAATATGAGTAATTAAAATATACTTAGGCTACCCTGGCCAATGTGGCTCAGTTGGTTGGAGTGTCCTATCTGTCATATACCAAAATGTTGTGGGTTCAATTCTCTGTCAGGGCACATATGGAAGACAACCTATTGATGTTTCACTCTCACATTGATGTTTCTCTCTCTCTCTCTGTCTTTCTCTCTCTCTCTCTCTTTCTCTCTCTCTCTCTCTCAAATCAGTAAATCAGTAAGTATATCCCTAGGTGATGATTTTAAAAAATGTGCTTAGATCATAATAAAAATCTACGCTCTGAACTCAACAATTTCATAAAATATAGTTTATATAATACCACGACACAGAACATTGTACACCTTCCTTACTCACAGATCTCCTCCCTGCTCTACCAGTAATAAATAATACACTCTATAAGTTTTACATATCTATTTTTTATAAGTTGGATCTTGTTATTGTTCTCTTCATTTGAATAGACTTTATAATCTCTAATTTTGGTCTAAGATAAGGATGTCTGCTTTACTTTGTTTGTGTACAAAGGCCTTAGGCAAGTAACTTTATCCCTTAGGGATTCACTGTCCTCCACAGTAAAGACATTCTGGATGATCTGTAAGGTCTTTTGGAACCACACCACTTCATAATCCAGAGAAGATATTGTCTCCTTGGCACTAAAAAGATACACACCTAAATATTTATACATATTTTTCAGTACTGACAATAAACAGCTAGAATTGAAGAGAAGCAGGTTAAAATGAAGACTGAAAATTTAATTTGGCAATATAGCATCAAACCTAAATGAACAGACAGTGGCAATCATTTCAGAAAACTCCCAATTCTAAGCAATATGATGCTCATACATAAAATTTGTCCTCATCCACTCTACAATAAATAATGTTTTAATTTGTAAAGAGCATTTAAAAATTAGCAGAATATTCACAAACATTCCTACTTAAAGATTATTTCAAAAATTCAGGATGCCCAATCACATTGGGCTATTATTACACTCTGTTAGGAACAATCACCTAGAGATGCAAGTGGCTAGCTCTATTTGGTGGGCAAGTACTCTCAAGTTCCTTGCCCATATTGCAGTCTTTCTCTTGGCCTGTTTCATCCATTCACATACTCTGCCTAGCCCTTCTAGGATTGGATTTCACAGGTTTCATTTAGAGGAAATTAATGTCAGGTGAATGGTCAGGAGGCTGCAGAGCCCTATTAAAAGAAGACTCATTAATTCGAGACCATTCTTTTAAAAAGTGAGAAATGTTAGAAAACAATTATATTTGAAATGTTCAGATTATCCAAACAAAAGTGAATCAGTGTTACTAATGATTTCTGAAATCTATTTCTTTCAAAGCATGCCAAATAATTCAATTGTTTAGAAAAATTTTAGTCTCACAGTATAATTATAATATAATACACATGTCTGTTAATCTTATCAACATAAATTACTTTATATACACTGAATGGCCAGATTATTATTATAATTTCTGAATGCATAATAATTTGGCCATTCAGTGTATATCTTATATGATAAAAGGCTAATATGCAAATTGTCCCCTCGACCAGGAGTTCAACCAGCAGGCAGGCCAGCCAACTGCCCATGTCCCCTCCCCCGGCCAGGCTGGCTGGACCCCATGCATGAATTCATGCACCGGGCCTCTAAAATATATATATATACACACACACTGAGTGGCCAGATTATTATGCATTCAGAGATCATAATAATCTGGCCACTCAGTGTATATACAATGAAAATTTATATTGGATAATTTCTTTTTCTTTGGATAGAATGAATAAACATCATTTTACTTGTTAAGTAAAAGATACACATAAATTTTAATTTTTTTCAGAAAACTATGTTCTAATTTTTTAGTCATTGAGGGATTGTAACTATTCTAAAAAAGTCACTAGGAAAAGTGCTATTTAGTGCAAAATCAAGGAAATATATACTTCAAGTATAATGCTTTTAAAGGATTATGATTATAGTGATTATTAGAGCGAGGCATATTGTATTATAATTTCTCAAAACTGAAAAGCATTTTCTATTTTCATCACACTCAGATGCACACACAGATATAGTCAGAGCAAATTATTAATAGTATTCTTTGAAAAATGAATCATGCTTTAATATCCTAGGGAATGAAATAGCATTTTTATTAGACATTGTGTTCTAGAATATCTTAATAATTGAGAGGAAAAAGCAAAAGACTTTATAAATCAGTAGTTTATTTAACTCAGAAAAGTCTGGTAATGATTTTTAGAATTCAAAAAGCTTAAAATTATAACTTTGACAAAGTAACTAGAAGGGCTCATCATTTCTATTTTGTATTTTCCATCCTAGTATACAGTCCAGATGTTTTACAATTGTTCTTGAAATTTGAATATAGAGAAAATAATATAACGCAGCACACAATTAAATCAGCCATTTTATGATCTTTAGTAACATCTGGTTCTAATATTATAATTTTGAATGGAAAAAATATTTTACTATCTGTTTTTATATATGGAGAAAATATGCAAATGTTTAATATTTCCATCTAGTCATGATTACCAGTAAATTGTCTATCAGGATTTTGTGCAGTGTGTTTTAGAGGACACAATTACTTACACACACACACACACACACACACACACACACACTTGAAACACTAGATACTGCAGGCTTATTTGTCTGAGTTATGTGTGAGTTTATCCTTTTTAAATTGAGAGCTAAAACTTGGTTTGCTTTAAGAAGTGGCTTTTTAAACAAGAAATCCGTATTTCATAATCCTGTAAGAACTACTTCTGTTTCCATGAAGTGTAAGTATTCTTACAGTGCCTCCTCCAGTAGCAATAAATGTGCAATAGCCAATATCCCTTCAACAGAGCGGGATGGAGAAGTCCTCAGCCAGTGTCTAGCTTTTCAAGTGGTAGAGTAGAATGAGCATGACATTTTGAGTCAGATTGGGTAAAAATTGTTCTTTCCCCACTTAAATGTATCAACTTGTAGAGGTTGTATAACTTCACCAAATTTTGTTTTTCCTCTTAAAGAAAAAGAAAACAAAGAATAATACCTATTTGTAGGTATTTAGTAGTGGTTGTTTCCTTCCCTTCCCCTTTCCTAGAGTCAGGCCAGAGAATGAAATATTATATTTTAGAATGGAAAAAATATTTTAGTATCTCTTTTTATATATGGAGAAACTATGCAAATGTTTAATATTTCCATCTAGTCATGGTTACCTGTAAATTCCCTATCAAGATTTTATGCAGTGTGTTTTAAAGGACACAATTATAAACACACACACATGAAACACTGGATACTGCAATCTTATTTGTCTGAATTATATGTGTGTTTATCCTTATATTTGTCTGAGTTATATGTGAATAACACTTCTGTTATCCAGGAATCCTAATTGAAGCATGTCTAATCTTTAGCCTATAGCACTGAGCAGAGACTATCCCATTAAAAGTATGTAAATTGTGAATTCCAAACGAGTTGCACATAAATTAACTTTGGTAAAATTGTATCATATTATATATAATGAGGCATTATTATATTTTGTAAAAACACAATTTTACATGTTAGATTTGCTTCAAATGACTGCACATTTTATTCAAAAGATTAGTTAGGTCAAATAGCTTCACGAATCTCAAATAGCATTTATGCATGATGTTCTCTTTGCCTCCATTCATTCGGTTATTCACTTAAAAAATATTTGTTGAGCCCTGGCCAGGTAACTTAGTGCATCTTCCTAGTTTGCCACATTTTGGGGTTCAATGTCTAGTCAGGGCACCTATAAGAAGCGATCAATGAATGCATAAATAAGTGGTACAAAAATCACCATCTCCTCCCCTCCCTCTCTCTCTAATCAATATGTAAAATTAAAAAAATATATATATATGTATTGACTATCAACTCTGTGCCAAGCATTATGCTGGATGCTGGAAAAAAATTTGATGGTTAAAGCAATCAGAGTTCTTGCTGTCATAGACATGTCTGGCAGTACAGGCAGACATTAAACAAATGTCACAAATTCTGCATCCAAAATAAATGATGACACTTCGGTTATTCAGGAAGCCTAATATTCATGAGAACATTTGTTTTAAAACCCTCTCAGATAGCTGCCAAATACTATCCCATTCCATTTTTAATTTATGTTATCCACTTTCTTGATGTACTTAAATGCTTTTCAGAAAGACAGCTGTGTCTACTTTGATGAAGAAAAGCTTTCACCAGATTTAGACCCTTGAAAATGTGTTTCTCTAGCATAAAAAGAATCCTACTGCAATTATGTGATGCAGTTACATAGTATATAAAATATAGATGACGAGTTGAATGTTTCCATTAAGGCGCCACAAAGATAAAAGTATATTCCAGTCCTTGGATGCTAAACAGTAATTCCTTTGGTGCCTCTCCCTCTACACTGCCCTTCATGATTGGCATTGACAGGTAAAAAACCAAACACTCACCTGTTATGATTTAGATGCTTTTTAGAATTGGTTTCTTCTCATCTTCCTTTACTTCTAAGGCTCACTTGTGGGAATCCTTATGTTTACAGATTAGCATTCTTTATAAAAGAATGATCTGATCTTTGCAGCTCCCAAACTCCTGTCAGGGAAGCCAACTTTACATTGAAAGCATTGTGCTGTGTATTGAAAATAGCCTCTGCTTATTCCTTTATCAGCCTTGGAAGCAAAATGAGCCATATGTTTCCATTATGGCAGCCTGACTCCGGAAAGAAATGTGCAAACAAGCCTGTATATTTTTACTGAGCTCTCAATTAGTTTAATTGAGAATTGCAATGTGCTCTCTAGCTGAGATGTCATAAACCTGAAGTGAAGCATGTGCAGGGCTGCGCAAGCACACCCCGCGATTATAACTCACGGTGGTCTTCACTGGCATTGTCCAGAGCTTCTTTAGAGAAGACATCTGAGAAAGCAAGAGTACTTATGTGTGACATCATTAAGGTGAAATATTTGCATGTAATTTGCATTTCAACATGTCATTTATGGTGATTAGCTTCAGTGACTTTATGTACTATAGCTAACCACCCTGTAGAAGTCTAAGAAAATTAACTTTTACATATTAATAAGCCATGATAACACCTGAAGAGCATTAGTCAATGCATTCTGGACTCAGCATGATCCATCTACCATCTGATTGAGGCTTTTCAAATCTAAATATGAGGAGCTTATCATTTTATTTTATTTTTTTAATTTAAATATATTTTATTGATTTTTCACAGAGAGGAAGGGAGAGGGATAGAAAGTCAGAAACATCAATGAGAGAGAGACATCGATCAGCCGCCTCCTACACACCCCACACTGGAGATGTGCCCGCAAGCAAGATACATGCCCCCGACCGGAATTGAACCTGGGACCTTTCAGTCTGCAGGCCGACGCTCTATCCACTGAGCCAAACCGGTCTCGGCAGAGCTTATCATTTTAAATCAAACAATCTGAGAAAGAAGGAAGATGAGAAACTAATACTTATTGACTTAGTAAAGATTTCCAATAAACTGCTAATGTATTCAGAAAAAATATTTTAAAATTCAGAGGGGTGAGGATATTTCTTTTGAAAGAACTATATATGGCAAGATTCTGAAAATCAACAGGTAGAAATTAGGTAAATACAGGACCAGGGGTTGTGCAGTGGGAGGCTATACAGTGAAAGGCTGTGCAGTGAGAGGCTGTGCAATGGGAGGCTGTGCAGTGGGAAACTGTGCAGTGAAACTCTGTGCCTGAGAGATTGTGCAGTGGGGTGCTGTGCAGTAGAATGCTATGCAATAGGAGGCTCTACAGTGGGAGGCTGGCAGAGGGAGGCTGTGCAGTGAGAGTGTGTGCAGTGGGAGGCTGTGCAGTGGGAGGCAGTGAAGCAAGATGTTGTGCAGCAAGAGGCTATGTAGTGGCCAACTGGGCGGTGGAAGTATGTGCAGCGAGGCAGGTTATGCAATGAGCAGCTGTGTGGCAGGATGCTATGCAGCGAGGGGTTGTGCAGTGAGAGGCTGTGCAGTAGCAGGCTGGACAAAGGCTGGAAGACTGAATTAGTATTTCACATGTAGTGGCAAACTCTATGCTGCTGGATAAACTCATAGCTTAATCATATTCTGTGAAAATTAAATGTATAAAAATGACAATATAACCTCACCCTGATAACAACAGAAATTATATGTTCTTGTCACTTCTAAAGACAGTTTTCTCATTACCTGAATTTTAAATTGTTAAAACATTAATAAATAGTTATAATTATATTTTATTTCCTTATAAGTAATTATTAAATTTATATGTACTAATAGCTGTTGGTTTTCAGAAGCTAGGCTTTAATTAAAAGCTAATGGTCAGTTTGTGCAAGGTTGAAAGGGGAGAGAGAATACATGTAGAGACCAAAAGGAATTGTTTAGATTCTGGGTAGAAATGAAAACTTTTAACTGCCAGGGTAAACTCAGCAACCCAAAAGTAGAATTTTGCAGCTTTCAGCCAGCCACTCCACACTCTCCCAGTCTTTTTTATCTCTTTTACAAGAAACTATGATTTCATTCACTGAGTATATGCTAATTGAGTTTTTTCCTTATTCCAGTTTTAGAGCCTGAGAATACATCAGTGAACAAGATTAGATACCAATAAAATGTGTGTTTTTTATTGATACAATATTAAATTGGGAGGGGATCAGAGAAATTTGAGCATGTTAATAGGTTGAGGGAGAGAGGGCATGCTAACTAAAGAAGGCCCCTCAGAAAGAGATAGTGAATGGGTTGAATGAGATGTACAGATGTGTGGAGGGTAGCTCATTCCAAAATTGTCCATTCTCTTGTGACTTTTCTGTACAAACATATGCACTCTGCATTTTCCAGGATGCCCTCCTCTCTCTTTCTCTCTTTCTCTCTCTCTCTCTCTCTCACACACACACACGCACACATGCATGCACACCCCACATAAAAACTCATTGGGGTGCTTGGCAGGATAAATGCTAAATCCCTTTGGAGAAATATTTCTCCAAAACAGGTCTCTCTAAATTCTCACAGGTAGACTTTGCTAAAATGTGCTCACAATTCAAAATTATAAAACAAATATGTTGATAATCCACCTTGAACAAGAATTGCAACATACACAAAGTAGTGTTACTAGTAAATTACCAAGGATTTAGCATCAAATAGACTGTCAAATTACAGCAGTAAGGTTAAGGAAGGTGGATAAGGAAGATAAGAGATCAACCAAAGAATTTGTATGCATGCATATAAGCAAAACCAATGAACACAAGACACTAGGGGGTTAGGGTATGCCTAGGAGGGGGTGGGTGGCAATGGGAAGATATGTATACATGTAACACATTAATTAAAAAAAGTAAAAGAATAAAATAAAATAAATAAAAATCAGTTACAGTGCCACCACCCAAAATCAACCATTGTTACCATTCAGTTCTATTTCCTTCCATCCTTTTTACATTTATATACTATTTTAAATACAGTTATGTTCACTCTATAGTGAAGGCAGGTGCTCCTTTTCATCCAGTTAATTTTATAATGTAAGTATTTTCCATGATATTATAAGCAATAAGCACATATTTACATGACTGCCTAATAATACATCATGTGGATATGCTATAATATACTTAAACATATCCCCACATTCATACATTATGGTTTTCTTCTATATTTGGCTAAAATAAGCCACAATGAGCTTATCTATGCTTTACACTTCACTTACTTAATATTACTCATTGAAGATATTAGATTCCAGAAGTTTAATTATTGCATCAAAGGTATAAACTATGTCAATTTATTTTCCAAAAGATTTGTACTAATTTCTACTCCCACAGGCACCATTTGCATGCGCCTATTTCATCATACCTTTTTCCTCCTTTATTATGTTGATGAGGCAGAGGTGGGGGAATCTTAATGTTCTAATTTGCCTCTTTGATTACCAATAAAGCTAAACTTCCCCCCCAAAAAAAAAAAATTTACCAAGGATTTTAGATAATGAAAATATCCAATAGAGGCTATGATATTTTAAAATTGCTTAACCCATACAAACTACAATATTGGACAATAATAGCATGGAGGGAAATTTCTGCGGTTAAAATACTTAAATGGCCTCCTATTATTCTGATGAGTGTGGAGATATTTCTTAAATTTAGAATATTGTGACTATGATGGGGGATAGGAGATGCATCCTTATGTCCTTCCACAATGAACAACAATTAGACAGCTATTCACACACAAAATAGCTGTGGGAGAGTTTAGGAATTCACTAACAAAGTTTCAGGAACACATAGAGCAAAAACAAAAACAAAAACAAAAACAAACAAACAAACAAAAAAAAAACGAAAAGAACCAGACAAAGAGGGTGGGAGGGAAAGTCCCATTTTGCTTGCATTATCCGGCATCCAAGCCACCACTGTTCATTGCTAAGAGGGAACTCTTAGCTCAACATAGTTCTCTTGTATTGGAAAAGGAGAGCAGGGTGAGTGATCAGCTTCCCCAACCTTTTGGGGAACCACTTGAAGGATTCACTTCAGTTTCACCCCACCCAGAGACATCTAAAGACCACTAGGAAGAAGTAAGAAAGTAAGGGTCTATAGCAGTGGCCTCCAAAGTTGGGCACAGGCCCCACAGGAGGGCAATTTGATTTTTAAGGAGGGCAATTCGAGAATGAGTGATTTTTTTTTCATTTCTTATGGCTCTAGGGGCTTCCGATACAGTATCTAAATATATATTGTGACATATTTATGAATTTCAGTTTTCTATTATATGCTTTGAAACTTAGCTATTTTTTTATATCACTTCATACTATCATTATTTTCTTAACAATTTCTTCCTCAGTACTTTAACTGTCCTTTCATTCTTTTATTTTTCTATGTCATGGATGCCATGTCCTTTGGAAGCTTGTTGAGACCAAGTTAATGACCTTTAAAGCTTCCTCCATATGAATAGGAGTTCACTTTTTGAATAATAAGAACAATATGTCATGGGGGGTGAGGGGCATCAGGAATTTAGAGATGCTTAGGTGGGGCATGGCCAAATAAAGGTTGAGAACCACTGGTCTACAATATCAGTCATGCATGGGAGTGACCTTGTTTCCCAGTAGCTTGATTGTCCGAGAACCCCAATAGATTTCACTGGTGAAAACCTCAGCAGTCCTTAGTTAACAATACAATATTACATACTTGAAAGTTGCTCAGAGTGTAAATCTTATTCTCAACACCACCACAACAAAAAATGGTAATTATGTGAGGGTGATGTATGTACTAACTAACCTTATTGTGGGAACCATTTCACAATATATACATGTATCAAGTCATCATGATGTGCACCTTAAATTTAACACAATGTTATAGATCAATTGTATCTCAATCAATATAGAAAAATTATAAATGTATGACAAGTAAATATATAAAAATTAAGGGCAGCAAGAATAAATTGAAGAATCAACATAATAAATATAACTTTCAAAACCGTAAAGGAGCGAAAAGAAGAACTTAAAAACTTATTTAGCCCAATAAATACTATTGAGAAATATAAATTGGTACATAGTTGTAGAATAAATTTAGTAATATTTACCAAAACCCTTCAAAAATATTCATATACTTTACTTTATAATTTCACTTCTAGCAGCTTACCTTAATAAATCATCAGAGGTGGTTGTCATGAAAGCTTTAGTTATAATAGAAAAAAAGAAAAAAGAAAAACAAAACAATAAATATTCAATATTAAGAATTTTTAAAAAAATAAACAGTGGCACAAAAATAAGTCAAATTTCTTAAAAATATATCTATAAAATATTTATTGACTGTTTACTATGTATAGGCACATCCCTAAGTACTGGATACAAAGACCATCCTGATTATTTATTGCTACTGGAAGCCCAGTGCACGAATTTGTGCATGGATGGTGTTCAGCCGGCCCACTCCAATCGGGGTGGGTGGGTGGTTAGGAATAGGGCCAGCTAGAGGTAGGAGCCAGGGGCAGTTGTCCGGCCAGCCCTGCTTCCTTGTCAAACTCCTGGTCGAGTGGGCAATTTGCATATTAGCCTTTTATTGTATAGGAATAAGTTCATTTGACTGTAAACCTGGAACTTAGCTGATGCTGTGGGATAAGAATATTGACTCTTTTCTATGTGGGCCTCTTCACGTCATATGCTCTTCCTCACTGCATGGTAGCTGGGTAAAAAAATAAAATCTGTCTCGAGAGAGAGGCCGCCATAGCTTCAGAAGTCACATATAAGCACTTCTGTCACACTTTAACAGCTAAGGCAATCACTAAAGCCAGCCTGGATTCACATTGAAATATTAGACTCCGGCTCTGAATAGGAAAATATCAAAGTTCTGGAATACAGTGTGTGAGAGAGAAAATACAGCTATACTATTATGGAAAATTCACAGTGGCATGGAAGTGATGAGCTTAGATACAGAGATCTGGAGTTCAAGAGAATGATTTGAAGTAAATGGTAAGTTTGGGGGATCATGATTACATAGGTGGTAACTAAAGCCCCAAAGGTTAGCCATTTTCTGTGGAATTGTGTTTAAAGTAAAGAGGGGAGTTTTAAGGGTTACCACCTTTAAAGGAGCAGGGGTGAAAAACTATTCAAAGATGCTAAGAAATATTTAGAGAGAGTGAACGAAGACTGGAGCATGGTGTTAAGAAAGCAAGGGAAGAAAACATCTAAGAGAAGTGTCCAAAGTGTCAAAGACAGCAAAGGATTCCAGTAAGATAGTAGCTAAAATGTAAGATTTAGGTTGTACCTAATCTTTAGCAAAATTGATGAGAGTGGTTTTGGTGGCTGAAAAGTAGAGCAGCCAGATGAATGTGAAACAGTGTAAGTAAACGAATGACTCCTTTGGTGACTAGGAAGGGGTAAAAAGATATAGAAAGCAAAGTGTCCAGAAAGTTCTATGTTTCATAAAGTAAGAAGGAGTTCAGCTTGTTTGAAAGCATTTTGGGAATACATTTAGAGAAGAGGAAAACTGAAGATACAGAAGAAAGGAAAGGGCACAGGGTGAAGCAGTGGCCTGCGTCCTTCCGCACCCGCTGCCGTGGCCATGTCAGATTCAGCACCGTGCTCTAATGCTCACAATTTGAGACCCTGAGCTAAGACAGTCATTAGATTTGTGTGTGACATGAGGTGATAAACTATCACAAACTGCATAACAATTTCACTGGTTTGGCATCTAGAATGTAGAATATGGGATGAAACTGGGTGACTACTTGATGAGAAGACATATTTAATTCATTGACACCCTCAAGTAAAGATGAATGGATTATGACCTCGTTTTTATAGTTTATGTTTAGTTACATAATACAGGATGCAAGTGATTTCATTAGTGAAGCAGAATACAGAATATGCAATGAAACTTGGTTAGTGTTTATCTCAGAACATGTATCTATCTAACATGATTGCAACTATTTAGTGACAGCATTCTGTTGTTTATTTAGCCATCTATGTGAGATTCAGTTTGTTCCTTTTTATGTATTCTGAACACATTGATATTTAGTTTAGCTTACTCTAATTAATTGATATATGCATATATAGTTTAAGTGCCATTGTTTGCATAATTATTTGTATGACAAACAACAGTAGATGTCATCAGACATAACCAAGTAAATTTTGACTTGAGTGTTTGCAAAGCTAGATTGTAATACTAAATATGAAAATAATTATATTTTAAAATTTAATCTATTGGACTAAATAAAATACTTTCCAGGATAGAACACTGAGATAATAACATTGAATATTTAACTGGCAATGTATTCACACACATAGGAAACCCAATAATCCTGATATGGCATGCATATAATCTAGGTTAAATAGCCCAAGAAAAAGTTGAATAGAATAATATTAACATTTTTGGACATTTTCAAAGTGAAAATAAAATTTGAGTGACATAATACATCCAGAAGCAAAGCTATTAATCTAATATTTAGTACAGTTTCAAAATTACTTTATTAAAGGCAAAATAACAGATGGCTATGAAAAGAAGAGATACATATTTATGATGATGCTTACGAATGAAAGTAGATAGAAGATGCTTAAATATTAAAAACATTAAGTTTGTTCAGTATCAAACACAATAAATTAAAATAAGTTAAATAGTATAGCAAGCACCAAAGTAGTGAAAAGTCATAATGAAGTCTGAAAACAGTATAGTAGAAACAAACAGTAGAGGGATTTTGTGCAGAATACATTGTTTCTGACCTTTTTTCCAAAGTGTAATATTTTTTGCACATAAAATGTTATATTGGCTCAATATTTGAAATACATAAAATCAGAAGGGTTATTGTGTTTTTGGGAGAGAGATGTATTGAGGAAGGGGTCCAGACTTGCCCACCCATGCCCTTCTCACCAATGGTTCTCATACAAAACTATGGAAGTCCTCCTAGAGCAGTGGTCAGCAAACTCATTAGTCAACAGAACCAAATATCAACAGTACAATGATTGAAATTTATTTTGAGAGCCAAATTTTTTAAACTTAAACTTCTTCTAATGCCACTTCTTCAAAATAGACTCGCCCAGGCCATAGTATTTTGTGGAAGAGCCACACTCAAGAGGCCAAAGAGCCGCATGTGGTTTGCTAGCCGCAATTTGCGGACCACGGCACTAGAGAATTTGTGGAGTTCCTAAAAACTCACTATTTGGAAACCAAAATTTGTAAAATGTAAGTCCCAAAACAGAAGGGATTATGTAACTGTTCATTATATGCATGAATAACTTAAAATACATGACTTGTAAATCCTGTGTGTTTACACTTTATTGAAAATGTAATAAAATCTGTGTATAGTTTTAGCACCAAATCGAAAGTCAGCATCTTAGATATGAGTTCTAAATCTCTTCAACTTTATTTTTTTCAGTACAGTAAAATAAAAATTAACTGAAGTAGATTATTTGCAATATAAAGATAGAAAATGGACCCTCAATTTTCATGAAAATCAAGAGAACAGAAAACATATGACAACGCAAAGGAGTACCTCCAGATTATGCTAAATGTGCAGCACTTACAGAAATACATCCCAAGTCTTGATGAAACATTCAAAAGGTTAGGTCCGATCCAGCAGCTTGATTAATCAGGTCATTTAAGGTATAAACATAAATTCAGTTGAAACCCAAAATGTTACAAAATAATGTTTTTTATATTCTTTCAGTACTAACTTTCCAGGTTGGTCAATCTCTTCAGATGATCAAATCCTAGTTCCTGGGTGAGCATAGAACATCTACAGTATCTCTCCATGCACATCATCTACAGAAGACCAACAGTATTCATTTGCTGTAATTGTTACCTTCTTATGTTATAACTTGAGGCCCAATGCATGAAATTCATGCAAGTGTATGACTTCTGGCCCCAGGATTTTGGTATTGGCTTCCCTCTGGTACCCAGGACCAACACCCAGGACCCAGGCTAGCTTCCCTCTGCCCCATTTTCGTCAGGAATGACATTTGGAATACGTCCAATCTAATTAGCATATTACCCTTTTAGTATTATAGACTATAGGCCCAGTGCACAAAACTCGTGCATGGAGGTATGTGTCCCTCAGCTCAACCTGCACCCTCTTTAATCTGGGATCCCTCTCACAATCCAGGACTGCTGGCTCCCAACTGCTCACCTGCCAGTCTGCCTGCCTGATTGCCCCTAACTGCTTCTGCCTGCTAGCCTGATCACCTCCTAACCACTCCCTTGCCAGCTTGATGCCTAACTGCTCCTCTGCCAGCCCAATTGCCCCTATCTGCCCTCCCCTGCTGGCATGGTCACCCTTAACTACCCTCCCTTGCCAGCCTGGTTGCCCCTAACTTCCCTCCCCTGGCAACCTGGTCATCCCCAACTAACCTTTCCTGCAGGCCTGGTCCCTCCCCAATTGTTCTCCCCTGCAGACCTGGTTGCCCCCCAACTGCTCTTCCCTGCCAACCTGGTCACCCTTAACTGCCCTCCCTTGCAGGCCTGAGCACCCACAACTTCCTTCCCTTGCTGGCCATCATGTGTCAGCCATCTTGTGTCCACATGGGGGCAGCCATCTTTGACCACATGGGGGCTGCCAACTTTTGTGTGGAGTGATGGTCAATTTGCATATTACTCTTATATTAGATAGGATTACATTGCTTAAACTCTATTCTCAATTTCAAGAGATACAATTAACAAGAACAATAGAAACACCTCCATGTTTTATTAATGAATTATACTTCATAATTTCCAAAAACCCAGATATTATGAAATATAGATATAAATGTTAGTAGGACAATTAGTTTTCTAAGAGCCTATTATTATTTTAACAAAGAAAAATCTAATTTATTTGTATCACTATGAACTACTGCTAAAATAAATACCTTTAGATCAGTGGTTCTCAACCTTCCTAAGGCCATGACCCTTGCATACAGTTCCTCATGTGGTGGTGACCCCCAACCATGAAATTTTGCGACTGTTATGCATCGTGATGTAAATATCTGCATTTTCTGATGGTCTTAGGCGACCCCTGTGAAAGGGTCATTTGACCCCCAAAAGGGTCGCGACCCACAGGTTGAGAACCGCTGCTTCAGATTATCCATACTCTGGGTTTCTTAATGAGCTAAGCAATTACAATCAATAACCAAAATCAGAAAACAGAAAAATTTTATAAAACTAACAACTTCTTAAACCAGCTAAATAAGCCAAGGAGAAATAAGACCTTTAGCCATGTGATAAATTAAAGAATTTGAAATTCAAAAAGTTTCAATTTATTTATAAACTAGAGGCCCAATGCACAAAATGTGTGCAAGGGCCTTGTCCCCAGCCCCCACCACCTGTTGCTGCCACCAGGCTGGGGGCCTCTGCTGCCTCTGCAGTGGCCCCCATTTGCTGTGGCTTTGTCTGGAAGGAAGCACATTCAGAAGGATGTCAATTTAATTACCATATTATGCTTTTATTATTATAGACTAGAGGTTTGGTGCATGAAATTTGTGCACGAAGGGGGCTTCCCTCAGCCCTGCCTGCACACTCTGCAATTCAGGACCCTTATACCTTTTCCTTATCTAACTAACCTCTTCATATTTAAAAAAATTAACTGAAATATCACCTACTCCAGGAAATCCTCTTTGAACAAATGTCTTTATAATCTGCATTAAGTAGTTTCATAGTATACAATTTTTTTATTTAACAGCTACTTAGAGTGGATGCAATATGGTTTTCATTCTTGCATCTGAAATTTTTCTTCTTGCTCTTGTAAGAGCAAAGCTTATCCAATTTACATTTGTCTTTCAATGGCTTATATTTGGTTCAGTTTCTAGTCTTCTCCCTGCTTTTTTTAAGCAATAAATTTGGGTTGTGATTGTAAGCCTCACTTGTAATCAAGCCTGTAGGTCTCTCTATTTGAATATTTCTAAAATACCTATCACTTTAGCATACCAGAGATTGTGTTCACTTATAGAAAATAACAATAAATGTCACTTGATCATTTGATCTTCTAGTAATATTTTATAGCAAGATGTATTATTCTAGTAATTTAACTATTACACAACTGAGACATACAGAAATAAGTTACATTGAACAATAAAGAAAGACCAGTGTCGGCCTGCGGGCTGAAGGGTCCCAGGGTCGATTCCAGTCCAGGGCATGTATCTTGGTTGCAGGCACATCCCCAGCAGGGGGCATGCAGGAGGTGGCTAATCAATGTCTCTCTCAGCGATGTTTCTAACTCTCTATCCCTCCCCCTTCCTCTATGTAAAAAATCAATAAAATATATTTAAAAAAAAAAGAATGACTCAAATATCAAAACATAGTACTTAGGGCCTCCCTTATCCTGTGCCTCAGATATCATAGCATAGTACAGAGTTCACATGGAACTCAGCTTCCTTTAAAATAGGAAGGGATGCAGCTACTTCCACGCGTATTTTTTTTTTAATTTAATTCACAGCACATACTCTTTGTACTAATTATTGGAAAATCATCCTACCAATTGCCTCTGTTCCTGCATTGCCATACATTCTGATGTATGCGCTTTCATCATCCACTCGCTCTAATAAGATTGTAAAATTTTTAAGGGCAGAGATCATGACTTGAGCTTGTGTTTCTCTGTCACAGTGCCTAGATAAATACTCCAATGCCATCCAGTCCAAATGACTGTGATGGGAGAGGCCCACTATTGCTGGAGACCTCTGATTTTTATTTAAGGGGCCTCACTTGTTCTGCGGCTTTACAGAGGAGTGAGTAGGGACTGTGGGAATTTGAGGAAACCCAGACAGAATTCTCCTCCTAAAAGATTTTGCTAAGCTGGCGACCAGGACCACCGGGCATATGTCCAAATAAAACCCGGACACACAGCAATAACAAAGGCACTGGTCTCCTACTGCTAATGCGTGGAGATCAAACCTCAGCCTGCAGGAACTCACCCCTGAAGTCAGGACCAGGCCACTGGGTAGACCTGGGCTGGTGCTCCTAATTCTGGGGAGAAGCAGGCTTCCCATGGCTGCAGGCCCTGGACTCCGCACCACCCCACCAACATGTCCCTAGTGCAGGTTGGTCAGCTGAGAGGCTTCTTTGTCTGGGATTGCAGCCAGGTCTGGCCTGTTCTCCCTGCCATCTCCAGGTGCTGGGCCTCTTCGCCCCGTGATTGCGGGGCGGGGGGCGGGGGCGGAGCAGGGAGAGGGAGGCAGCCAGGCCTGGCTTGTTCTTCCCACTGTCACCGATCACCGGGTGGCCTGGCCTCTTGCCCCGTGATCTGATTGTGATCGCAGGACGGCCTGGCCTGGCCTGTTCTCCCCATGATATCAGGGCAGCTTGGCCTACCTACAGTCTGCACAAGTTGCCACAATTCTGCTAAGCATCTGGCATATCCCAACAATGATATTCCAAACTCCATAATTTTTTTTTTATTTTCAAACAAGATTCAGAAGAACTCTAAGGTTGTGATAAGAAATGAAACTGCATTGCAAAAAAAAAAAAAAGTAATAATTTAGGCTAAGTAACAAGTGCAGTCCAATTCAAACTAGAAAAGATAAGCATATGGCTTACAATGGATGGCACTCTGGTTATTTAAATGTTCCTCTAAATATACTTAAACATTTTCAAAGCAGGATATTATATTTTTTACATGTAAGAAAAATACATGGAGAAAAATTTAGATTTTTTTTTCACACTTAGAGTCTCTTGCTTAGGATTTGCCACCTTATCATGGAATGCCATATATTACATCATTTTAGTTAAACTTCCCTTTAATTTAAATCGACTTCTTGAAAAAGGAAGCATATAGTCCCAAGTTATCTCACTCAATGTGGGGATTTGAATACAAGTTCAAGAATTCAATAATTGATTGTACAATTGATGGCACACTTCACTTTTAACCTTTTCTTATATTCCTGGCATGCCAGTGATTCAGAGATTTTTTTTCATTTCATAGACTGTAGATGTGGAAGTGAACAATTTTAGAAAGTACTGATGGTTTGTATTCTTTTCCTTTCCTTTCGTTTCAGTCTGTTCCCAGTATTCTAGAGGAGTATTTGCCATTTTTGGACTCTATGATAAGAGGTCAGTACATACCTTGACCTCATTCTGCAGCGCCTTACACATCTCCCTCATCACACCAAGTTTCCCTACCGAGGGGGAGAGCCAGTTTGTGCTGCAGCTGAGGCCTTCCTTGCGAGGAGCACTTTTAAGTTTGCTGGATCACTATGAATGGAACTGTTTTGTCTTCCTGTACGACACAGACAGGGGTAAGTCGCGATTCCATTTCTACACAAGTAAAACTCTAATTTCAGCCTGAAATGACCTGTATACTTGTGAGATTTAGCAAAATATTTTAAACCCTAATATGGCTAATATTAGAAAATGATCATTGTGTACTGCCAATATTTTTACCTTGACTCTGGGGAAATTTTCTAATTAAATAAGCTTTACATTCACAAGGTTACTCATGAACAAACCATACTTGGTTACATAATTGAAATTAAGAGAAGTTATTATTTTTAACAATTCTGAAGTTTTATTTCAGGTACCATGAAATAAATAAGTCTTTTATCTCAAATGCATATAACTTAATGCTTTCAAATATCTTAAAATAGTATCAATACCGAGCCATGGCTTTGAGTTTGAAATATGAGACTTTACATGAGGAATTGGAGGATCATGACAATGACAATGGACTTGGTAGTAAGGCTCTGCTTGCTGGCACCTTTCACTTTTCCTTTAGCTACCAGGCTGCCACAATTAGTAAATGATATTATATGTACTGGAGGAACAAGGTGGATAACTAACATTAAATTATTGACAATCCATACATGTTTGTACAAAGTATTTTGATTTTTTTAGTTAGAGACATAGCTTAAGGAGTTCTTTTTTTTCAATTTTGTTTTTTATGTAGTGACTTGAATCATAGCAACATGTTATATTTCAAAATAAACATCAGGGGACCAACTGTGAGATTTTGTCATTGGTCCTTTTTCCTTAAAGTGTAAGATTTATGAGAAGATAAGAAGTTAGAATAAAAGTTGAAACAGGCAACGTTTTAAGAACATCTTTGAATAGAATTCCATCTGTAAAATTAGTAAAACAATAAACATAAAGGCCATAAACAAGCAAGGTAAACAAACCTCTTGAAGATATAATTACCTTCAAAGATTCAAAGCATAATTTTCTATTTCAGATATGAAAACTCAGTAAAGAAATGTATCTTTCTCATTAAAATTCACATTTTTAATCAGTGGGGACAATATGTCTGATGAGATGCCTCATCAACATTTCTCTTAGCACATTACTTATATAGGCATTCATGGTACATTTCCCTTTCAGAGACAAGCTCAGAAAAGTTACACTATCAATGTAGTTTCACCATGGGTAGCGCATACTATAATTCACAATTGCAAATATGGGAATCTACTTATGTTTTATGACATCATTTTCCAATAACTAACCATCCAAAACAACCAAGATTTCTTTCAGTAGGTGAATGGCTAATTAAAATGTGGTATGTTCAGACAATTAATTATTATTCAGACCTAACAAGTAATAAGCTACCAAGCAATAAAAAGACATGGAGAAACCTTAAACACATGGTATTCTGTGAAATAAGACAATGAGAAATGGCTACATACTGTATGATTCCAACTATATGACATTCTAAGAAAGGCAAAACTATGGAGACAGTAAGAGCCAATGGTTTCCAGGGGATAAGAGGAAGCAGGGGTGAATAGGAGGAGCACAGAGGGTTTTTAGGGCAGTAAAACTGTCTCCATGATACTGTAATGGTAGACACATGTCGTTATACATTTGTCCAAAAGCACAGAATCTATAACAGCAGGAGCAAACCTTAATCTAAAAGAGGGACTTTGTGTGATAATGATGTATTGATGTAGGTTTATCAATTGTAAAATATGCGTGTCAAATGCATAAGAAAATATGCTTCAATAAAATAAATTTAAAATATTTTTAAAAAATTGAATCCTAATGTCAAGAAATAGGTACTAGGAAGTGGGTGGGATGTTTCTTCCTATGGTTCATTATGACATAGCTCAGTTTTGCACGTTGGGCAGAAGTTCCTTATTTTATGGCATCTTGCTCTCATATGTCTCATAGGAACACCAGTGACCCGTGTCTCACTTTTTTTCTCTGCCCGTGTCAACCAATCTATACCAAGGAGAGATTGTAGGCATTTGTACATCAGACTCCCCATCAAACAGAGATGAAAAGTAAGGTGTTGCTTTTGCACCAGTTTATACTTTTCAGGATCCTCACTCCTACATAGCAAGTAAGGTGCTTAACCTCGAGCCACCTTCCATTACCTCTCCTCATGGTATCTCTCTCATACATATTGGTTATTTAAACTCTTTCTCGGGTAAAATTTCATCCTTCCAAGGCTTAAGACCATCAGTGCAAAGCAATATTTCTCCTAATATGCCATCTTGTAACCTTTAAACACTTACTGGCTTGCTGCACAATGATACTTTTTCATTGTCATTATCCTAGAATTTTACTGTTTTACTTCTAACCTTCTAAATTCAAGTCACTCTAGAATTTCATAGTTCTCTCCAATAGTTGCTTCAGGGTGAGTAACAAGTCTTTTGTATTATAGTAATCAAGCCCAAATTTAAAATAAACACCTTTATTTCCACCAGTAATTGTCTGAATGGAAAATAACATGTCAGGAAAAGGGCCATGTTTTGTTGTTCAGATGCTCACTCTGCCCTCTTACCATCATGCTTCCCAATATTCTGGGGCTTAAGGGGGTACTTACAAAAGGCAAGAATAATTGTTCTCTTTGGAAATAGTTGTGCTCATTTTATAAGTTTAGGATCTCAGCCCAATTTATTCCCACTTAGACACTACACTGAATTATGCATCACTATCACCAAGGGAGGTATGAACCTCAGTTATGAGTATATGATTAACTGCTATCATAAGCATACTTGGCTAAAAGCAATTCATATCTTCACATCATGAAGAAAAAACAAGAATATACATCAACATTAACAATCAGAACATTTTCTAATTAGTGCACAAAACCAAGTGTAACAAAATAAGATAATATGGAGCGTTTTGATATTTTAATCCTCTACTGCTACCATAAGATGCTTATCTAAACATTTTTCTCATTATAAGTAACTGGCGTAATCATGATCCTGAATTTCTCCACAAATGTTAGTGGAACATGACATTCTGATGAATCATAAATCCTTATTTTGGAATTAGTTATTTCATTGACCCACTCAATTATTCCTGAAATCTTAATTAGTGTAGTGATATAAATGAACTCCTAAGATACAAGAGCTTCACCATCATAAAGTCATGTTTTCATATTGAATTACATTTAAAAAATGATGATATTTTATTTCCTATAAGTCCCGTGTTCTAGTCCTGGTCTGCTATTGCAGAGCTATATGATCCTGCCTATATGTTTCTCCACATCAGAAGGAAGGAAGGAAGGAAGGAAGGAAGGAAGGAAGGAAGGAAGGAAGGAAGGGAGGGAGGGAGGGAGGGAGGGAGGGAGGAGAAAGGAAAGGACGAGAGGATTTTTATTTTATTCCAATAATCAGAGTCATCCTTTTATTAAGACACTCTGGTAATTATACACCTAGTTAGCTCCCATCCATCCTTGCCTATTAGGCAAGGTAAGATCAAGTGCCATTCTAAGGAAAATAATTATGTTCTATTTTCTCAGTATAGTTATTTATCTGTCTTGCCCATTGCTATTTCCATTTATCTTCATATTTTTAAACATGTTTTATGATAGATTTGTTATAGCAGATGCTGTCATACTTTTAAAAATGCTTAAAATATAGAATATGTGAAAACAATTAAAAAGAATTGGCATGATGATGAGAAAAGTTGAAAACTTGATTCAGGACAAAAGTTTGCAAATTACTAAAGGTTGAAAGTAAAATTAAATTTAATCAATGGTTTTTATCTTACATTTTGGACTCTAAATAAATCCTATATTTTTTTAAGCATAAAGGTTAGAAAGGTGACCAGCAAGGGAAGCCAGAAAAATCATCTGCTCTGCAATAAAAAATGAGTTACTTGTCATATGAATACCAGTAGAAGTGCTTCTGATTATGTCACGTGTTTATGCATACTATTCTTCTGTGGCGGCTTTCTCTTGTCAGTAAAGAAATTCTAATATTTTGTACCAATTTTTTAAATTAAGTTATTTATTATTTAATGCATTATGTAAGTCTCCTTCCCGCCCAATTGACCTCTCCCCAACACCCCAACCCCCAGCACATTCTCTCACCGACTGCTGTCTGTGTCCATTGGTAATGCTCATATGCATGCATACAAGTCCTTTGGTTAATCTCTTACCCCTCCCCGCACCCCCCACCTCACTGCCGCCTTCCCTCATAGGTTGAAGCGTCTATTCAACGCTTCAATGACTCTGGTTCTGTTTTTGTTCATCAGTTCATGTTGTTCATTATCTTCCACAAATGAGTGAGATCATGTAATATTTATCTTTTTCTGACTGGCTTATTCCACTTAGCATAATGCTATCCAGTTCCATCCATGCTGTTGAAAATGGTAAGAATTCCTTCTTTTTTACAGCAGCATAGTATTCCATTATGTCGATGTACCACAGTTTTTTACAGGTTTATACTTTTTATTTTTTTTGTTTTGTTTTTTCAATTTTTTTATTATGTTTTATACATATCTCCCCATTGCCCCCCCTCCCTCCCAGGCATACCCCAACCCCCCAGTGTCTATGTTCATTGTGTACCACAGTTTTTTAATCCACTCATCTGCTGATGGGCACTTAGGCTGTTTCCAAATTTTAGCTATGGTAAATTATGCTGCTATGAACATAGGGGTTGCATATATCCTTTCAGAGCGGTATTTCTAGTTTCTTGGGATATGTTACTAGAAGTGGGATCACTTAGTCAAATGGGAGTTTCATTTTTAGTTTTTTGAGGAAACTCTATACTGTTCTCCACAGTGGCTGCATTCCCACCAGCAGTGCACGAGGGTTCTTTTTTCTCCACATCATTGCCAGCACTTGGCGTTTGTTGATTTGTTGACAATAGCCATTCTGATAGGTGTAAGATGGTACCTCATTGTCATTTTGATTTGTATCTCTAGGATAATTAGTGACTTTGAGCATGTTTTCATATGTCTCTGGGCCTTCCTTATGTCCTCTTTTGAAAAGTATCTATTTAGGTCTGTTGCTTATTTTTTTATTTGGTTGTTTATATTCCTTTTGTTAAGTTGTATGAGTTTCCTGTAAATGTTGGAAATTAAATCCTTATCAATGATAACATTGGGAAATATGTTCTCCCATGCAGTGGGCTCTCTTGTTGTTTTGTTGATGGTTTCTTTTGCTGTACAGAAGTTTTTTATGTTGATGTACTCCCATTTGTTTATTTTCTCTTTAGTTTCCATTGCCTTAGGAGCTGTAAATACAAACTTTAATAAGATTTTTTAGTTGATAAATATGGACTATCAAATGCTTGAAACATGGTTTATGCAACTGAGGAATTTAATTTTAAGTTTTATTTCATGTTATTTGATTAACCTAACTGGCCACATTTGCCCAATGGTCATTGTATTTGGACAATACCAAATATCTAATGACTGAACTCATTGGAAATATCGTTTTTCACTTTGGAGAAAATTTTCAAATCTCTTCTTAACTCATATTTTAATATGTAAGAAAAGAACTTATGCATAACCTGTGCACAGTCCTTTTTATGTAATTTGCATATTGCATTGTGTATACATTTACATATCTTTTCTTCCCCAGAAAGATAAGTTCTTCTTCAGTAACTACTTTTTTCTTCTTACATTTATACTTAAGTATGGAATGAACTAACGAATTAATCAAGTGAAATCCTTGACAACCAGTACTAAACAATTTTAGTTCTTCAGTAACCCCTTATGGTACAATATTTTAATGGATCAAATCATTTATAGAATAGTTGATATTTAAAATTATCCTATGGATATGGTACTTGAATTGAATGCAATTTTCTTATCATGGAAATATGTGAAACTGGTTGAAAAATAACATTCTTATTTTAGACATAGTTCAACAAATTTTAAAATAATATTTTTGGTAACATTTTTTAAAACCTTGAATTTTTTTGAAATTTAATTAATGTGATATCATTATTTAGTGAAAAGGGTTAATTTAAATATTAATAATATGAGCAGTGCTAATTTTCCCATTTGAAATAGATATTTTTAAGGAAATGTATTTTTACCTGTGTCCACTGCCCAGAGTTTTAAATATTTATGATATGTTTATGGCCATCCCTAACACCACAAGTAACAAGGTGAATTTATAATTAAGGAAAAGATGATGAGATAAAAACATAACATTTCAAAAATTCTGATGACTGCTGTCAGTTTTTCAAAACTGTTTTGATTGCCAGCAATTTCAACTCACATCCAAACTAAGCTATAGCTAATACTGACCTTCTTTTATATAATCCTGGTTCTCTTTAATGTTTAATGCTCAACATTTTATTCAAATTAGTGCTTTCTAGGCTAGTGGCGTTATTTCACAGGTTGCTAAATATCTTGTATTCAATATCTTAGTAAGTATTATACATAATATTCATTGTTTTAGGAGAGATTCACTTGGCAAAGGATAGAGAAAAAAATGCCTTATTTGGCTTGTTTCCTTTGATTTTTTTTTCTCTTTTTATTTTGTTTTATTTTATTACTAGAAGCCCAATGCACAAAATTCATGCACTGGGGGTCCTTCAGCCTGGCCTGCACCTTCTTCCTCAGTCTGAGAGCCCACAGAGGATGTCCAACTGGTGGCTTAGGCCAAAGCCATCAGTTAGACATTTTTAGCATTGCCACGGAGGTAGGAGAGGTTCCCACTAATGCCCCTGTGCTTACCAGCCTTGAGCCCTCTATGGGAGCACGTTGACCACCAGGGGGCAGCTCCTGCATTGAGCATCTGCCCCTTGGTGATCAGTGCATGTCATAGTGACTGGTTGTTTCTGTCAGGCCAAAACCAGCTCTCCAACATTCCCTGAGGGGTGCCAGATTGTGAGAGGGTGCACGATCAGGACCGGGAAGGAACGTGGGAGATAGACCAGCTGGGGAGGAACTGTGGAAGGGCTCCAGGACATGTCCAGCCCATTTCTCTCAGTCCCAATCAGCTGGACTAACAGCAAGCTAACCTACCAGTCGGATTGTCTGCCCCCTGGTGATCAGTGCATGATATAGCAAGCATTTGAGTGGCCTTAGCAAATCATATCTAATAAAAGAGTAATATGCAAATTAACTGTCACTCCACGACAAAAATGGCTGTGCCCATAGCCTCAATATGGCAGCACCCAGTCCTCTCAGCCCTGCCGGAGTCCCCCAGTCTCAGTGAGGGCTGCCACTGAGAGCCGGCAGAGTAAGCAGTCTGGTGGAATGCTACCCAGAGGCCCTCCTGACCTTTATAAAAAACAAAAACAAATTCACTCCCCACAGAGTGATCCCACACACACACACACCTGCAGCCTGGGAGGGGCGTGCACCCCCACAGAGCCAATCCCCTCCAGTGGCAGCAGCCTGGGTTCTCAGCCTTGTAGGGGTGCATACCCCCATGGAGCCGATCCCCTCCCAGCCCCAGCAGCCTGGAGTCTCAACCACTGAGTCACACCAGCCAGGCAGATATGGAGAAATTTTAATGTTTCTTTTTTTTAAATATATTTTATTGATTTTTTTACAGAGAGGAAGGGAAAGGATTACAGAGCTAGGAACATCTATGAGAGAGAAACATTGATCAGCTGCCTCCTGCACACTCCCCACTGGGTGTGTATCACCAATCAAGGTACATGCCCTTGACCAAAATAGAACCTGGGACCCTTGAGTCTGCAGGCCGACGCTTCATCCACTGAGCCAAACCAGTTAGGGCTGTCCAAAATGTTAAAGAAAAAACCTATCTAATAAAGAGGGAATACGCAGCGGAGGGCATCTGGGGGTAACGCGAATATCAGGGGAGAGCAGTTGGGGATGATTGGGCCAGCAGGGGAGCAGTTAGGTGTCTATCGGGCTGGCAGGGGAATGGTTAGGGAGTAATTAGGCTGGCAGACAGAAGCAGTTAGGAGCAAGCAGACAGGCAGGTGATCAATTGGGAGCCAACAGTCCTGGATTGTGAAAGGGACATTTCCCGAGGGGTCCCAGATTGGAGAGAGTTCAGGTAGTGTTAAGCGACACCCCTTTTCCCCCAGTGCACAAATTTTGTGCACCCGGCCTCTAGTCATTAACATATTATGCTTTGATTGGTTGAATAGCTGACCAGATGACCAGACACTTAACAAATTAGGCTTCTATTATATAGGATGATGTAAATGCATCATAACAGAGGCTGCATGGTAAGGCCTAAGATGTCCCCTCTATTAAAGAAATCAGGGACCATATTGTCATGCACTCATTCAGGGAACATCTCCAGCACTTTCTCTAGCCCTGAGCAGTTTTTCTGTGGGCTCTCAGGTGTGGGACTTTTTGCCAACGACCCTGAGGGCCCCTCCGAGGAGACACAGCCAACAGACAGTGCACTGGCTTATCTGACTCTCAGATTTGTTTTGTTTTGTTCATTTGTACATTTCTTACACTGGAATCTGTGTCTGACATGCTAGACTTGGACTGTTTCACATTGACAAAAATATCTGAATCACCAGGCCCCCCAGCAAGATGGCCTCTGCAAGGCCTCCTGGGAGATCTGACAACAGCCCGTGGGGACCATGAAGAATGGACTCGTAGTCTCCTCAAACAGTTTGCAGGAGTCACACGTTTCCCAACATTTAGGATCCAGGCAACACTGTGACAGGGTCCAGGGTGACTGATGTCTGTGGTGGGCAGACCCCAGTGGCCCTGCTTCCTGGTGTCCTGCCTCATGTGAATGCTTCCCCTTGAGTGTGGGAGAGGCCTGGCTGCTCCTAACACTCCAGCCAAAGAGCTGGGATGTGGATCCTGTGGCTCCCTGGGGCCTGTCAGGCTTGGTCATGGCCGTCGTGGTGGGAGGCTCCCTTGGGCACCTCAGGGGGTCTCTGTCCACAGCCAGCATGCAGCTGGGCCTCTAGTCAGACAGTCCCAGGACAGGTCCTGCCAGCGTCCCAAAGAGCATGGGCCAGAGGCTCCTCGCTAGCCTTAGCATGGGAGGGCTGGAACAGAGGGTCCGCTAAGCTGCCCCATTCTGACTACAGGTTTACTGTTGGCTGAGTGCACAAGGGTTTTACTGCCCCTGATGCCCTCCACCACCACCACCCCCCCTCTTGTGTAGCACCAGCTCCTGTGTTCCTGCACCACTCAGGGCCTCCCCCCACCCCTGCCGCATGTATTCTTGAGTGCACCTCGCTTTCTGAAGTGCTGGCCTCACCTTCCCTGCCACTTTACTCTCCACTTGCTCGCTCATTGGCCACAGAGCCTCTGACCCTGTGCCCCTGGGAGCCAGTTTCCATCCTCCTATAACGAAGGACCACACACATGGGCTGACAGCAGCACACGCTGATGGATTTGCAGTTCTGTCGGTGGGGACACAGTGGCAGCACTGGGTGTGGCAGGCACGTCTCTGCCCAGGGGCTTGGGAGAACCACTGGCTCTGTGTCCAGCCTCTTCCTTCAGCAACAACAGCGGAGCCCCTCACACTTCCTTAGGTCCTCCTTCTGCCTCCCTCACCCCGGGTGAGGACTCCCGATCACAGAGGCCCAGGGATTCAGGGCACCCTCCTGCCTCAGTCAGCTGAGGCGCCATCGCAGTCCCAACCCTTGAGCTTTGCATGTTGCCCTGTAACATGCAAATGGGATGGGATGCAAATGTCACAGCGAGTTTTCCTGCCTTCACACTTTGTGGGAGCTGTAAGTTCAAATAATGGTCTGAGGCCTCTCTGAAGCCTGGGGTTCACCCTCCAGGAGATGTACACCCTCAGGAGACCCGAAACGCACAGAACGCTTATGTCTAAGGGCTCTGCTCCCCATGGGCTCCCTGGCACTGGGCACGCCCTGAAGATATATTTTAAGGGGGAACATTTAACGGTTCACAAACCACATCATAAAAATGATGACTGTGTCTGCCTTCTTGTGAAAATGGCTCCCAGTTTGTCCTTCACGGTTCACACTCTCTTATTCTCCTCCCACAACCTGAAGAGGTTGGAGGTGCAACTACGATGATGAGCTGAGGAGTGCTAGAGCCCCTCAGAGCTGGTGCCAGGCCTGCAGGGCAGGGGGCAGGAGACAGCCACTGTGTCACAGCCCGCAGCAGCAGTCATTTCAGGAGCTCCTCTGGGTGACTCTCCAGTGTGCATCAATGGTCTCAATTGGAGTCCCAAATTTTCCAATAAATCTCCAAACAAAATTAATTTTAATGGCTTTAATCAGCCTTAATGGACTATTCCTATTAGTATCTGCTTCTTTTGTTGAGGTTGTTGAGGAAATACTTAAAGAAGAACAAACCAACAGGCCAGTGAGAGAAATGATTGGTGCAAAATCTTTTAAAATTAATTGCCTGTGTGCTATCTACTCACATCTCCTTCCGTATGCAGTGCTCACACTTAATCTGGAGCCAGAAGGGCAGAGGCCCAGCTTGAGTGACCTGGAAAAAACACAAGGAGAGCAGTAATTGCTGGCTGATTACCCCTGGTGCTGTTGGTGGTATCCTTTCTTTCTTGTGGAGTGTCTTGGGAGGGGAAGTGGCTGCAGTGCCTAAGGCCAAGTTCTAGGAGACCAGCAGGCTATCAGGATCATGCTGGTGGTGCTGGTCCATTGATGCCTGGCCTATCCTCTGGAGATTGAACCTGCAAGACTACTAAAGGAGCCAGTTCCCAGTTCTGCCTGCCTCCACTACCAATTGATTGGAGTCTGAGGGCAGGGAGGAGGGACCAAGTGGTCTGCCTTTCACCTACCTCTCACCTGTCGCTGCTGCCCCAGATTCATCAGTGCCTGAGGGACCCAGTTCCTCCATAGCTATCCCCTGATCAATGGAGCCTTCTGTTCGGTCTCCAAAAGGTCAGCAGTTTAGCTTGTTCACCTGCTGCACACGCAGCCTGGTGTTGGGTCAAGGTTTCGGTTGTTTTACATGTTACAACCCTGGGTCTTTATATAGATAAATTATTATTATTATTATTATTATTATTATTATTATTATTATAAAAACATATTCTACACATTGTTTACATATATACAAACGGTTAGGAGGGGACACTATGTATACGCTGCTATTCCATGTTGAAATTAGAGCAAATGATGGGAGGATGGGAAGAGGGGTATGTTTGTGGGGGAAGGAAGGGATCTTGATATTTTATTTCTACTTATTGTGTTTTACTGCATGCATGCCTTTTATTTTTAAACTGCTTTAAATCCTTTTGTGGGGGGGACCTTGAGACCTGAGAAATAGAAAAAGGAACAATGAATAAGAAAATGTATGATATACCTTTAAATAATCTCTCCTTTACTCCCAATAACTAGGCCTGTATAAATCACTCCAGATCTCACCTATCTTTCTTTTAGGTCTCAACTCCAAGACTCCTCTCTATTTTCTTCTCATATTGTCCTGTTCAATTCCTCTTTTTCACTTTCTCTTTCTTCCCTCAAAAGCTAGAGTGGACAGTCAATATGACTTTAGGTGCACTGGGAATCTTAATTCCTTTCTCATCCATTACCAGTTAGGGACTCTTAAGATCCTCTTAAACTCAAATCCATAAATAACATAAGGAAAATGACAGGGAAGATAACTCTAAGGGGATATAAAACATAATGACTTCTATTCACACCAAAGTAAATTACTGGTATCTGCTTCTTCTTTGAAACCTCTTCCAATGAGGGTTGGGATGAGGAGGTCAGGGGCACACCTATCAGCGGGACTTAGAGTCACTCAGAGGAACAATGGGTGTTTACAGTGCTGATTACAAGCATCATGTTTTCCTTCACTTCTCCCCATCCCAGTTCCTAATTACCACACCTGCTAATACTCCACCAACACATATCTACCGTTACTTGTGCCACTTAAAATGCTTCTGGCCCATTTTTTATAATTAAAAACAAAATTAGAAAACAATAGCAAAACAGAGTTAGTTGACACACAAATTCTAGAGAAGTAATCTTTCAAATTTTAGCCTGTATTATACAAAAGGGGATGAATAACTTATCTTTAACTCTTGATAGTATTAAGCCCTATTTTCAACTTATCTCCTAACCCTGAAAAAAGTATTTAAGTCTAAAACCCTCACCAAGATGAAAAGGAGTTTCCTTTTTGTAAACCTCTAATAATGACCCTCAGGCAATTATCTGTGCTTATATTGAACCCATTAGGATTTAGACTACTTTTATAACTCATTCAAATATATCTGCTTACTGACTTTTATAACATTCATTGGGCAGGCTGACAGCACCAAGTATTTACATGTCAGCTGACAGTGTGAACATAACCCATTCCACCAGTAGACCACACTGATATCTTTCAAGCATGTGTCCCTGACTTCCTGCTGGAACCAGGCCATGGGAGAACGAAGAACAATACAGGAATAAAAATGACAAGGAGCTTTTCTATGGAGATTCTTCCTTGTATCTGAGGTAGTAGTAGCAGTAATCAGATACAGGCAAGGCAACTCTTGCTTTCTGCATCATCTCTCCTTTGGTGTCACTCTAATGCTAACCCTTGGCCCTCATTAGCCAGGTTCCACAGGCTGTTAGCACTGTGGATAGGGCTAAGGGTGATTGTGAGGGATGAAGAAGCACCAGAGGGTGAGATGAGGTGATGGGCAATCACGTCTGTCTGCCACCACCTATTTCCCCGGGTTACAGAATGAAGGATTTGAAGTCAAATTCTGGAAGTCATCATCATATTGTGAAGGAGTGCAGAAATCTCACAAGAAGAATGAATCAGAACAGGACTGCAAATCAAAGGGATTAGCAAAGAATAATGCTATGAAGCTAAAACGAGGGTAGTCAAAGAAGACAGTAGAACAAGGAGCAGGCAAATAAGAGGGAGCTGACAATTGGAGGCATTCTGGACATGGAGTACAGAAGCCCACAGTGGCTTTTGTGGTGCCAACAGTCTTGGGTCCGAATCTTCATTTGGAAGGTTTCGGAGGCCTAAGGGTGACTGCAGGGAAAAGCAGCATGCAATTCTCCATGAATATCAGTGCTGGGTTGGTTTAGTTGTCACGTAAAGGCACTAGATGCGCATTGTTGACTGACTGACAGATTACCTTGTTGTATTATAAATCATCAAATGAGATACAAAACGCCTTATTGACTCATGTTAAAAGTTATTTTACTTGTAAGTATCTTAAAATATGCCCAAATACAATCACAAGGTTAAATGGCTGGATGCAAACCCACCTGTACCACTTACTATATGTCTGACCTTGAATAAGTTCTCTAACATTGCTTGAGCTCAGTTTTTTAATCTGAAAAATAGAACTACTAGTCAAATCTACCAGCTCATAATGATTTGTATGTAAAGTGCTTCTAAAGTTCTTGGTGTATAATAAACTGTAAATTACAGTTATTTTCCTGTTTTTATCATTTTAATTATCACCATCACTATTTGTACTTTAGTACCATAATATTCTATTTAGTACCATAATATTCAAACTCCAATAAATATTTATCATTTTAAAATTATTAATCATGAATCAAAGGCTTTTGGTTAATATTTATATAGTGAAACTGAATTTTTATAATACATTCACATTTCTGAGTTTAAATGCTAAATTCGTGAAGAAACAAACAAGTATAAATTTGTGATTTCTTATTCTTTTTTTTCTTCATAGACTTTTCTTCCTCTAACTTCTCTTAAAATGTTGGCATTCCCATTGAGTTCTGTCCTCAGCTACTTTGTCTCTTAAATATAAACCTGAACATGTCACATTCCAAATCATGGGTAATTTACATGAGTGCATCTCTCTCTCTCTCTCTCTCTCTCCCCCACCCCCTCTCTCCTCTTTCTTCATTGGAAATTACTTAGATCTTTCAATATGAATTTTAAGAAATTATATTTAAGAGGTATACTTCTATCAAATCTAACTTAGGGGAGATTTAAACTATGACTCATGTTAAAAGTTATTTTACTTGTAAGTATCTTAAAATATGCCCAAATACAGAAATAGACAATTCAAAAATAGACAATAAGTAGAAATTAAAACTTGCATTTTGTCACTGGTAAATTCTGAAAAAATTATTTTTTCTGTCTTTTCATATAAAACTTAATGTACATTTTTACCTGAAATGTATCCTATTTGAAGCATTTCAGTACTTCATTTTGGGAATTTTTTATTATCTATATTACATTGTCTAAGTTGTCACCCAAATATTAAAGAAATAGTCTATAGAATCATAGCCTCTATGTGTCTACAAGCCTAAGTAATCTAAATTTTTTCATAATACAAATATCTTTTTAAAATTATTCATAAAAGTAACTCAATAAATATCTGTAAAGCTTATTTTAAGATCTGTGGAAGAGTGTGAATATGAGTTCCATGGAAACCCTATCTAATAAAGATGGTGGTGCCCACAGCCAATAAGGATGGAATATGCTAATTAACTATCATGCCCTCAAAGATGGTGACATCCACAGCCACAAGATGGTGGCACCCAGTCCCCTGAGCCCCGCCAGGGCAGCAGGCACATGGCATGGCCATCCACATGAATCATTGATTGGCTGCCTCTGCACACCCCACACTGGGGATTGAGCCTGCAACCCAGGCATGCACCCTTGGCTGGAATCGAACCTGGGACCGTTCAGTCTGCAGGTAAACGTTTCATCCACTGAGACAAACTGGGCAGGGCCGAACCTCCATTCTTAACCCTAGCATTCCACATTCTCCTTTCTGGTATTACTTTTTTCTCTAGCACATTTTATTGCCCTACATTCTATACATTGTATATATATTTACTTACTTAACATAGACTTCATTACAATGGGCATTTTATTTGCTTATTCACTGCCCTATCCACAGTCTAGAATTGTCCCTGAAACAGAGAAGATGCACCATACATATGTGGCAGCTGAAGTTTCATAAATGAATTGAAAAATTGTCACAAATGATGATGAAAGAAATAAAGAACTGGAGCATGCTCAATCATCTAATCATTATCACAGGAGACAGTGGTGGGCTGGAGTTCCTGAGGCCCAGGAATAAATGCTGGGAGTGCTTATCATATGACATGTGTGGAATTCATGAAGTATCTGGCTCCCTGTCATTTATCACTTAACAATTTCTGACTATATAAATAAGTGCTAGAGTGGTTTCTTAAAGTATTTTAAAATGGAGGAAAACTCTAATATGCTCCAACTTACCAGGGTCAGGCAAACATCCAACATGGTTTTGATGACTCAGATGCATTGTTGTTGGTTTGTGTTTTTTAATAAACAAGAATACACCACAAACTGCAAATAAAAAAGAGAACTACTAGTATGAGCAAGGAAAGTAATTGATCATAGATGTTATGAAAAGTTGCTTTCAGGTTGTATCTGAGATTTTTCAAGAATTTGCAATTTGATAATAATATCAAGCACTTATATAATGCTTGCCATGTGTAGGTATGGTTCTAACATGTTTACATACATAAACTCATTTTACTTCAGCATTCTGAAGTAGGAGACATTTTACTTCCATTTACAAATGAGAAAATGGAGGCCTCTCAAAGTTAAATAACTTGTACAAGATCATACTGCAAATAATAGTCAGATCTAGGCTTCAAATCAAGACAATTTGACCTCAAATCTGTGTTTTTGACCACTATACTGTGACATCATTAATGTGAATCAGGGATCTCCAAAGAAGATCACAAAATAAGTAGGTACTGTACATTTAATATATATTACTATGCAGTACTGGGAAAACCCACCCTGAAAGACTCAAAAAAGAGCCAGTCATAGATCCAAATATTTCAGCTTTAGAAATTTACTTCAGCAAGGGCATCTGAGTCCTGCAGCTGTTATGTGTGTTCTTTTGTGTGGCCACAGGTGTTGGCTATACCATCAGAGCCCTTAATGGAGGATGACAAGGCTAGCTTAGTGGGGACTGCCAGTCCCAGGCATTAAAATGCCAAGTTTAATACTGAAAGTCAAACATATGCATGTGCCAATTTTCTTTTAAATGCATTTTTATTGAAGAAAAACAAAGTTATGTTCTAAAAACATCATCTGTTGATGGATAAAAGATGATATTGGCATGAAAGAATAGTATCAGCAGGCTTTAAACATTAAAAATTGGTTTTCAAACTGGAGATGATAGTGATGAAATCAGCCAATTACATTGAGGAATGACCACTTTAATACCAAGTAAATAACCATCAGAACCTACATATTTCAATTTTAGGAAGTCAAAGTGTGGCTTCAGTTTCAATGTTAAAAAAAAAAAAGGGAAACAAAAGAAATAAATTGCCCAATTAGTATGGCTCAATGGTTGAGTGTCAACTCACGATTGGATTTCAGGTCAGGACACATACCTGGATTATGGGCTTAATCACTGGTGGGGATCGTGTGAGGAGACAACTGGTCGATGATTCTTTTATCATTGATGTTTCTATCTTCTCTCTCCCTCCCTCTTCCTCTCTCTGAAATCAATAAAAAAATATTTTAAAAATATATAAAAAATATTTTTAAAATATATAAGAAGAAGACCCCACCCCAACTTTCTAAGGATAGCTCCTACAATGACCCTAACAAGTGATATTTTAGTGCATGGAGGCTCCCTTATATGAGCTGATTTAAACTAAATTAAGTAAGTGCATAGTAAGTGAATCTACTCAGAAAGTATAGATTTTGATAGCAAAGAGAAAACAGAACAAAAATCATTTGAAAGAAAGTATATTATGTAAGTATCATAAGAAAATTACAAAGAAAATTTGGGGATTTAAAAAAAAAAAGATCTTATATCAGATTTAGGACTATGACTGGATGCAAGGAGGAAACTTTCAATAAGTGGAGAGGGAAGATATTCCAGGAAGAGGAGATTGAATGAGTAAAGGGGAAGAGATGGAAAGGTAAGTCTCAACATAAATGGCTAGCTGTTCACATTATTTGGAATATAGGTGCTCCATAATCTGAGAAGTTTATATCTAGTAAGGGAACTATGAGCAAGTGGATAAGAACTAGGTCTAATTCTGCCTCCTCATACCTCAGGCAGTAACTGACATATAATAGGTGTTTGGTTAATATTAGATGAGAGAAAATGGCAGGGAGGTGAAATGTAGATGACATGTTGGTAAATGTAGATGAAACACAATGTATAATGGTACCTATGCTAATAGCCATTATACAGTGAAGCCTAACTCTGAGGCACATACAAGACTGTGCAGAGGTACACAGAGGGCAGATCATTTTTCTTAACCAGTTGGGGAGGCTTCAGAAAGGATAACATTTGTGCTGAGTAGATCTTTAAAAAAATGGTTAAGATATTTTGATATAAAGTAGGAGAAGGAGGGCATTTTTTTTAAGGAAACAGTGTAAATAAGAATACATGTCATGCAAATGGTAAGTAACTCTCTTTGGCTCAAGAATAGAGAAAATGGGCCGAAACCGGTTTGGCTCAGTTGATAGAGCATCAGCCTGAGGACTGAAGGGTCCCAGGTTCAATTCCGGTCAAGGGCATGTATCCTGGTTGTGGGCACATCCCCAATGGGGGGCGTGCAGGAGGCGGCTGATCAATGTCTCTCTCTCATCGGTGTTTCTAACTCTCTATCCCTCTCCCTTCCTCTCTATAAAAAAATCAATAAAATGTATTTAAAAAAAAAGAATAGAGAGAATGAGACTAGCCAAGAGTAGAATGATGAGGTTGTTTAGAACAGATGAGATAAATAATGTTGGATTGTGTAAGCCCCACCTTAGAATTTGTATTCTGTGCCCTAGGTATCAAGATGCCAATAGTTATTTTAAAATAGCATACTGACATGATAAAAGTTTATGCTTCAGAAATATATACTAAAGAAGAATGAAGAATGAACTGGAGGTGGTGAGATTTGGCATCCAAGAAAAAAGGGAGCCAAAAACATTACATTGTGACACATAAACAAGAGAAAATAAGCATAGTTAAACCTATATACATAAATGCTAAGGAGGTGTCAAGTACATGAATCATCAGAGTAGGCTAACTTTAATCAAAGTTTGTTGTTTGGGATTTGAGGCCAGATCTTATTTTTAAAGATTCTCACCCACCTCATCCATTTTAACTTGAAAGTAACAAAAACAAAATATAAACTACTGTTTAACTTATGGATTTCACATCTACTATGTATTTCAATTTTTATTAAAAATACTAGTAAAAATACCAATATGGAAATATTCTTTGTGTCAGAATACATCATTTCTATTACTGTTTAGTGTATTTGCATAATACATATTATGAAATATGGATGACAAAGTGCTATAGTTTGCTATAGTCTTATAATGCATCAAATGTCCTGATGCAAGAAGAGTTTCATATATGATGACATCTTGCTTGTATTGTAGACTATTCTAGAGAGAGTTTGCCAGTAAAGTACACAAAAGAATTGGTTATACATTATGGCATTCACCTGTTTGGATTCACTCTTTGAATTAATACACCAGTTACATATTGTGAAAAATGCTAATATCTTCTAGAACTATTATAATATAATGCCATTTAGTGGGGAAGTTTATTAGACTATCCATTACATTGATAGTTGGAGTTTCATTTAGTAATTATTTTCTGTGCTAAAAACAGTTTGCCAAAGTCTCATCTATATATATATAAGCCTAAGCACCATTACAACCTGACAACTGGATAACCAGCCGGTAGCTATAATGCACAATGACCACCAGGGGGCAGAAGCTCAATGCAGGAGCTGCCTCACGACTGGACCTCTAGTTCAGTATACAATTCTAAGAGTTTCAAAAACTTCATTACAGGTTTTACACAGTGCAAAGCTGTTGAAACAATAAGACTAGATTGTACCATACAGTTTTCTAGTAGCCTTTACAAATGTAGTATGTATATGTTATGTCATGGACTAACACATGCAGTACCTGTTGGAAGTGAGTCTTCTGATTTGGTTATTTAGTTCTGTAAAATTTCCTTCTTAAGGCCTTTATTTAATATATGAAACAACATTTTGAACAATATTGTTTCCCACTCTTTATGGTGTATTTTTGCTAAATTTTATCTATTTTATCTCTTAGTTTGTCTAGATAAATATATTTGTAGAAGTTAGATTGATTGGATACTTATTCATATTTATTAGCCTCTTCTCCAACTACCCAAACTTTAAATATTTTAATACATGATTTAAGAATAGCTTCTAATTTAACTTTTTAAATAAACCAAATCATCCAATTTCTTTTTTCTGTTCCAGGCTGCCAAGTAAGTCCTGGAGAAAGACATAAAGTAGGATACTTTTCTTCCATTGCAAACTGACCAAGGCCCTCCCTTCTACTTATATCTATTTAAAATCCTATTAGTTTTTCGAATGCTCTTATTCCAAATATTTTATCTTATTTTTTTTCTAAATATAAAGCTGGGCTTTCTCTACTCCCTTAATTCTCTGGCAATAGGGGTACTTTTACTGAGACCATTTAACATGAATTCTCAATTTTTATCAAAATCAAAGTGCTCTGAATACTCATCTATTTCCTCCTGTCTGCTTTCTGCTTCAGGAAATAGTCATCGCCTTCAGTCAGGGCTAACCTTCCAAATGAGCCCATGTTTTCTTTCATACTCAAGGATCTTTCTCTTCCGTTATCTCCTTCCTCTTCGACCTTCAGTTCCTTGCCCCCCTCTTTCTATATACGCGGCTGAAAATTTCCCAAAGTCTGAGTGAACAGTGAAACACCCTTTATAATCTGAAATCTCCTGAGCCATTATGCTGTCTCTTATCAGCACATCGTCATTGAAACATAGTCGACAAAGCTCTGCCTGTATCTTTACTGCTTCATCCTCTGCACTTTTAGCTCTATATACCACCTCTCTACAGAATTTAACCTCTTCAAAAATTAGCCTTTGGCTCTCCAAATCCAAAGATGTTCTTGATATTTCACACTCTTGAATGGTTCATATTCTTTATCCTTTTAAACCCTCTCTGGTTTCTGAAACTATTTTGTGTTCCTTTTGGAAACACTGTGCTCCCATGATCATAAATGCTTCATGGTCTTTGCCTTATAGACTTGCTCCTAAATATAGTACTCTCACCACTCAACTCTGCTCTCTCAACCTTCTTGCGGGAGCCAATGCTATTTTTGTATCAACTATAATTTTGAACGGAATGAATCAGAAATCCCTATCTTTTTATGAGCTTATGCTAAAGATTCAGTCACTTCTTTTTTTCAACAAGTTCCTGTAAGCAGGTATAATTAACATTTTAAATAAACTAACTTGTATATGTTATTTTGGTAATTCTTGGGACATAGGCAATAAAATAATTAGAAGTAAAGGGTTATTATTTATGCATTGTGCTTCAGAAAAAAAGTCTATCTTGTCTGTGGAATATATAAAATAAATATTTTAGATGATGCTAGAGATAGATAGATAGATAAATTTATGTAATTGTGTATTTGTATGTATAAAATGTTAACATTATACTAATTTGTATAAAGTGTGTATGGCTCTTTCTTATATTATTTTTATTCTCAAACATTTCTAGAAGTTAAAATTATTTCAAAATAAAAATTATAAAAAGATGTGGAATGTAACTAAAGTTGGTTTGAGAGGGAATTTCATAGCTTTGAAGATATTTATTATAAAACAAGGAAACTAAACACAAGCTTAAAAAACAGACAAACATCATAGTCAAACATGCAGAAAAGGGCAGAAATTAATATACATGATTAATAGTAAAGCTATAGGAAATTTTCATTGCCAAAATGATGCCCATTCTGTCCTTCATTTCCCTATACAATTTGTTTCTCTCATCCTTTTTTATTAAAATAATTGACTATGCTTTAAATGTGCTTTTCTCTGTGTTTACTATTGAAATTGCACCATCAAAGTACATGCATTCGTGGGAGAATATCCCCTGGTTTGGAAGTTAAAGACAGTCTTTTCTGAGGCAGTGATGTGAGTACCATGATTTAAGTAATGAATATGATGCTCAAGGAAAAAGTGGTAGGAAGGTGGACGAGAAATATGTGTAAAAGTTTTGAAATAAAGAAAAATGGGCATTCTTAAGAAAGTAGAGCAAAGTGAGAAAGAAGAGATAAATCTAAAAGAAAAATAGCAATAGTAAAAATAAAGATTGAGCAACTATTTAGGAAACAAATAAAATGAAATACTACACATATCAAATTAGAAAAGATCTTTGCTAATAATGATAACTACATTAAATAAGAAATAAGCCTTCTTAACCATTTTTTCATGATAATATTAATTTGCACAAGTTCTGTTGTACAAAACTACTCTATAAATCCTATCTAATAAAAGAGTAATATGCAAATTGACCGCCACTCCACATAAAATGGCTGCCCTTATGTGGACACAAGTTGACCATCAGGGGAGGGAAGTTGGGAGGGACCCAGGCCTGCAGGGGAGAGCAGTTGGAGGGACCAGGCCTGCAGGAAGGGCAGTTAGGGCAACCAGGCCTGCAAGGGAGGGCAGTTGGGGGCAACCAGGCCTGCAAGGGAGGGCAGTTGGGGGTCACTAGACCTGCAGGGGAGGGCAGTTAGGGGGAGACCAGGCCTGCAGAGGAAGGCAGTTAAGGGGGGACCAGGTCTGCAGGGGAAGGCAGCTGTGGGGGACCCAGGTCTGCAGGAGAGGTCAGTTGGGGACTACTAGACCTGTAGGAGAGAGTAGTTAGGGGTGACCAGGCCTCCAGGAGAGGACAGTTGTGGGAGACCCAAGACTGCAGGGGAGGGCAGTTGGGGGTACCAGACCTGCAAGGAAGGGCAGTTGAGGGGAATCAGGTTGGCAGGGGAGGGCAATTGGGGGTGACCAGGCTAGCAGAGGAGAATGGTTAGTGGTGATCAGCATGACAGGCAGTCAAGTGGTTGGGAGCCAGCAGTTCCGGATTGTAAGAGGGATATCTGACTGCCCCTGTAGGTCTGATCCCACAGAGAGTACCCAGATTGAAGAGGGTACAGGCTGGGCTGAGGGACACCCTCCCCCACAACCCCCGAGCACGAATTTTGGTAATAAAGATAAAAGCCCACACTGAGAACTTCCACTTTTCAATATTTCCTAAATTTCAGAATAATCTAAAATTTGCATGAAGGCTAATATAAAAATGTGATATAAATAAGATGTTTATAATTATTTAGTAAGAAAAAACAGGAATTCTCTCTGTTGAGTGTGTAATATTTGTATATTTTTTGGTTTATCTATTGGTTCTGTGGTGTCTTACCCATATATAGTCTCCTTCTTATTCCTTTGTCTTTTATCCCTTATCTCTTTTTTAATCTCTTCAATAGCATTTATGCTCTTTTCTCTGCCCTGTCTTTTCTCAGGTGGGCACTTATATTGAGGTTATTGGTGCCGTGTGTACATTTGTGCTTAGTTCCCTCTGTGTTGTGTCTTTCTTATTGAGGTGAATTTTATCCTGTCTGGCCAAGGGGCTTGACAACAAGCCTCATAACCAGACACCTGGAGAGGAAACTCCATCCATGAATGGGTCTATAACACCCCAGCCCCAACTATAGAGGCAGGAAGAATGTGGCAGTGAGGGGAAGAGCATGAGTGAGTGAGGGAGTAAAAGAGGAGTGTGTGGTCAGGTGGTGGTGGTGGTGGTGGTGTGTGTGTGTGTGTGTAAGAGAGAGAGAAAGAGAGAGAGAGGGCACAGTTAGATCCCACATGACCTGCAGGGGCAGGCTAATCAGGTTCGCCTAACTAGGCAGCTTCTGCTACCATTGCAAACAGTACCAGGAGGCCAGCTTGCTCTCAGAGGCCTAGCCTTTTTGAAGGGAAGAGGTGCTATAACTGGGTTCTCAGCCTCAACTCCACTCAGAGTGTCCTAAGATAACACCTGGGACTCTACAGCCACCCATCCCAGGGACATGCTACCTAGGCTGTGATCCCACAGTCAACAAGGCTCCAGCCAACCTGGGCACAGGCTCCTGTGAGTTCAGAAGCAGGCTCCCTTCTGATCAGCCCAACGCTTTAGCCCAGGGAACTGCAACCATGTGAACAGCAGACACAAGAGCAGCCCTCTACTGTCCAAGGAGAAGCAGCCCTGCAAGCAACCCACGACAGGCCTAAGAGCTGCAGCTTCATGTAGCCTGCCCCTGTCCAAGGAGCAGCAGCTGCTTGAGCAGTCTACCCTCTACTGAGGAGCAGCAGCCCCACACAGATGGTCCCCCTTGGAGGAACTATAATGTGCACTGACTACCAGGGTGGGCGGTGCAGAACAAAGGAAGGCCTCAGCTGGAAGCCAGGGAAGGAAAGTCCCAGCTAGAAGGCCCTTATTGGCCTCGATCTCCAGCCAAGCCTAGGGACCCTACCTGTGCATGAATTTCGTGCACTGGGCCTCTAGTATCAGAAATAAACACTGATACTATACACCTCTCAGAACCACAACAAATTTATAACTAAAATATAGAAAAACTATCATAAAGAACCACTCAAACTCTGGCTCAATGGAAGTCCTATAACTAGATAAGTAAAGAAGAAAGTGCATCAAGGCTGGTAGGATGGGTGGAGGCATGGAACAGGCTGGTCCAACACTCATTTGCGGTATCTTTTTTTAATCTGGAGGGATATGTCCACTGCAGAGACCTCTCCTGAGAAGCAAGGGGTCCCAGCCCCAGACCCCTAGCCCAAGGTTCCAGAGCTGGGAAGATAAGTCCCCATAACTCAGGACTACAAAAACCAGTGGGGATTGTGGTTGGAGTCCCAGGCAGTTCCCTTTAAAGAGCTGGTACAAAAACTTATATGGTCCCACTTCCTCTGAGAACTAGCATCAGGTGGCTGCTTTAGAGTGTCCAGGGACATATTGGAGGAACTGGATTATCTTGCATCAGGGCAGGAACTCAGGGGTGGCTTTCTCTCAGCTGGGGATGTGCCATGGGTCATTGCTCCTGTGCTGGGAACTCCCCATCACAGAGCTGACTAGAAGCCATATCTGAGTTTCCATCAGCCTGGCCCACATTGTTTGCTCCACCCTGGTGATTCCCTGAGACTCTGCCCCATCCTATTTGCATCTCTGGCCAAGCTGTTTGCAGAGGTTTTCCCCATATGAATGGCCTGCCCTGCCTCAGACTTCAGACTTTCCTAAAGTCTCTCAAACAAGTAGAAACTGGCTTCAGCATACCCCAAACTTATCAGTAAGAAGCCCAAGACTCAGCATCAGAACCAGCTTGGCTTGCCTCACAGCTGGTTCTCACCTGAGCAGTTCCAAGCCCAATATATCTTCAGATATCTCTCTGTAGCTCCTGCCAGGCAGCCTTAAGCAGTAACTGACTTTGCACCTCCCAAGAGCACCAGAGCTAGTGCACCTGGTGGACAGCTTCAACCATAATAGATTACAACTCTACACTCTAGGGGAAAATTCAGTGAGAACCAAAGCCCCTTTGAAGCAAGTTCTGCTCCATAGGGGTATCTCCTGCACAGAAGCTCTCCCACTGTACTCAAAACTGGTCTTACAGCCAATTGACCTGAACGTGATGCCAACAACAATCAAGGCTCAACTACAAGACTGTGCACAGCCGAGACTGGTTTGGCTCAGTGGATAGAGCATTGGCCTGCAGACCGAAGGGTCCCAGGTTCAATTCCAGACAGAGGCATGTACCTTGCCTGCAGGCACATCTCCAGTGTGGGGCATACAGGAGGCGGCTGATCAATGTCTCTCTCTCATCAATGTTTCTGACTTTCTGTCCCTCTCCCTTCCTCTCTGTAGAAAATCAATAAAATATATTTAAAAAAAAGACTGTGCACATAACTCACACAGGGATATACATAGACTGCCCAGCTCAGGTGACTGAGGAGGGTGAGCCACTGAGCCCTACAGGACACCTACTATACAAGGCCACTCTACCAGGTCAAGGAAACATAGCATCTCTACCTAATACATAGAATCCAACACAGGGAAGCGGCCAAAATGCAGAGACAAAAAAACATGTCAGAAATGAATGAAATGGAATCAAGCAAACTACCAGATATTACAACAATGATTATGATGTTGCTCAAGAATCTTATGAGAGTATCAAGGGACTTAGTGAAACTTTCAAGGATCTTAATGAGAATTTCAAAGACATGAAAAAGAACAGTCAGAAATTAAGCATTCACTGCAGAGACCGATTTGGCTCAGTGGATAGAGGGTCGGCCTGCGGACTGAAAGGTCCCAGGTTCGATTCCAGTTGGGGGCATGTACCTTGCTTGCAGGCACATCTCCACTGTGGGGCGTGCAGGAGGCGGCTGATCAATGTCTCTCTCTCATCAATGTTTCTGACTTTCTATCTCTCTCCCTTCCTCTCTGTAAAATATCAATAAAATATATTTTTTTAAAAAAGAAATTAAGCAATCACTAACTGAAATAAAGAATAACTTACAGTGATTCAACAGTAGAGTAGAACATCCCAAGAATCAAATCAATGGTTTAGAATATGAGGAAACAAAAAACACCCAATCAGAAGAGGGGGGAAAAATGAATCCAAAAATATGAGGTTCTGTAATGAGCCTCTGGGATAACTTCAAGCATACTACATTCACATTAATGGTGTCCCAAAAGAAGAAGAGAGAGAGCAAGATATTGAAAATCTATTTGAAGAAATAATGACAGAAAACTACCCCTACCTGATGAAAGAAATAGAATTACAAGCCCAGGGTGTGCAGAGAGTCACAAATAAGAAGAACCTAAATAAGACCACACCAAGACACATCATATTTAAAATGCTAAGTGTTAAAGACAAAGAGAATCTTAAAAACAGTTATCTACTGGTACAAGGGAGCACCTATACAACTGTCACCTGATTTATAAAGGGAAACTATGCAGGCCAAAAAAGAGTTGAAAGAAATATTCAAGGTGATGAATAGCAAGGAACTATAAGATTACTCCACCCAGCAAAGGTATCATTTAGAATTGAAGGTCAGATAAATAGCTTCACAGACAAGAAAAAGCTAAAGGAGTTCATCACCACCAAACCAGTATTACATTAAATATTGAAAGATATTCTTTAAGAAGAGGAAGAAGAAGAAGAGCAAAAGTATGAACAATAAAATGACAATAAATGCATATCTATCAACAATTGAATCTAAAAATCAAAGCAAATGAACAAGAAATCTAATGAACAAAATAAATTGATTAAAAAAATACAATGAAATATAGAATAGACTGATGAATCTCAGAGGGAAGGAGGGGTGTGGGGTAAGGAATAGATTAGCCAAAGATCTAATATGCAAATATGTATTGCCTAAGGACACAAATAATCAATGGTGAAGGCCTGGGGCAAGGCAGGAACTGGGTAGAGTAAAGGTAATAGGCGAAGGGTGAGGAAAGGGGGCTATCAATAATATTCTCAATAATAAAGATTATTTTTTCAATAAAAATTTAAAAAAATAAAAAAACTCTATCCTAGCCAATTTGGCTCATTGGATAGAGTGGCAGCCTGCAGATTGAAGGGTCACAGGTTCGATTCTGGTCAAAACACATGCCCAGGTTGTGGGCCCAATCCCTGGTAGGGGCATGCAGAAGGCAGCCAATCAACGATTCTCTCTTATCATTGATGTTTCTCTCCCTCTCCCTTTCTCACTAAAATCAATTTAAAAAATGAAATGAAAGGAAGGAAGGAAGGGAGGGAGGGAGGGAGGGAGGGAGGGAGGAGGAAGGAAAGAAGGAAGGAAAAAAGAAAGAGCTCCAAGTTTGTTTAATGAGGATTCTTTTCAATGCTCTTCCTGGTACCTTGAGCAGTGTCTAATGCAAAGTGTGGGCTGGGTTATACTTGAATGAATGAAAGCATTTGTCACACACTGAGCAGGATCCCTGGAGTACTGGGCCACACCTCAATTCCCAGCAGAGCCTCCTATCCCAGGATCCCGCTGCATCTGGACAATTAAAGTTGTTTGTCAAGGTGTCATCCTCCCCTTCTTTTTCTCTCAGTGCTGAGTGGGGAAGGGAGGAGGAACTGGTCTCCTCTCTTACTTCCAGGTTGCTTTGCCTTTCTGACCTTCTCCCATCCCCCAGCAGCCTTCTCCCTTCCCCTGACAGCCTGCCTCTTGGAAGTCCCAGGTTCTTTGTGGCAACCGCCCCCCCCCCCCCCCCCTAGCGGTGTCTTTCTCCTCCTCTCCCTGCACTGGGGTATCCTGCAAAAAGGCAGATCTATGTCCCCTACCCAGAAGGGCACTGTGACCCCTCTTTGTGGGGCTGAGGCTGCCCTTATCCTGAGATTCCTTTTATGACCTCAACTTCTGTAGGTGAATCAGTGTGTATCACTTTCTCTTTCACTTTAGCTGCTCAACTGGCTCAAGGCCCCGCCCTTCACAGGCTGGCCTTCCCCAGCCTGGGGCCTCCCCTAGTGGCAGGTGAGTTTTCACTTTTCCTACATCAGCTGGGATTGCCCCTCTGTCCAAGCTAAAAGCTGTACCATGGAGCCCAGTGCAGAATTGTATCACAGCAAAGCTGCAAGTTCAGAGATACAGACAGAGCAGCAGGTTGAGACCCAGAGGAGGAGACTGAGACCAGAGACACCAAACAAGGCTGGGTGAGACCCAGGTGACAGCCTCTGCGTGGACACTTCAATCCTCATCTGCTGACAGAGACCAGACCCCAGAGACCAGGATGAAGCCGGACTGGGCTGTGTGTTGCATGCTGGTGCTGATGCTGATGGCCATGGTGCTGACCAAGACAGGAACAGTTCCTGCCCCTACGCCCCCCAGAACCCACCTGGGTGCAAGGGGCTGCTACATGGGCCAGTTCAAATCTCTGTCCCCACAAGAGATGAAGACCTTCAAGAGGGCCAAGGACGCCCTGGAAGAGTCACTCCTGCTGAAGAACTGCAGCTGCAGCTCCCGCCTACTCCCCATTACCTGGGACCTGAGGCAGCTGCAGGTGTGGGAGCGCCCTGTGGCCTTGGAGGCTGAGCTGGCCCTGACACTGAAGGTCCTGGGGACCTTGAATAACTCAACCCTGGGGGACATCCTGGACCAGCCCCTTCACACGCTGCACCACATCCACTCAAAGCTTCAGGCCTGTGTCTCAGCTCAGGACACAGCAGGCCACAGGCCCCGGGGCCACCTCCGCCATTGGCTGCATCGCCTCTGGAAGGCTGCGAAGAAGGAATCCCAAAGCTGCCTTGAAGCCTCTGTCACATTCAACCTCTTCCGCCTCCTCACCCGTGACCTGAAATGTGTCGCCGCTGGAGACCTATGTTCCTGATCCTGAGACCCACCGGCAACCTATCCCAGCTTCTTGGATTTTATTTATGCATGCCCTCTCTTTTAATTATTGACACCTAACCACTATTTATATATTTATGTGTGTGAATTGTGAAACTCAGACCCGACAAAATATTTATTTTTCTATTTTTGAAAAAATTTGGCAATAAACATTGAATACAAGAAAAGAATTCATCAAACTTGTCTCAACATTAATGAAGAAAACTATATTGGAAATCCAGTATATTCTTGTGATATACGTACATGTATATATATATACTGGTAGGCTGGTACATAATTTCATGCATGGGAATGGTCCCTCAGGGTGGCCTGTGAATATCAGGTTCCAGCTCACACCAAAGCCTTGCAACCTCACAGCCCCTCCTGGTACCCTGCCATGGCCTGGAGCCATCCCCTTACCTGCTCTCCTATCTCTTTTGTTTAGTGATCAATCAGGGCCAGGTCCCCCACCCAGCTCCCTCAGTGCCTGAGAGCCAGATGGCAGCCTTGCCCCCACCACTGCTGGTCGCCGTCTGTGGAGCTATAATCAGGGCAATTAGGCCCCCTTGTCGACCCACCTTGGCCTGGCGCCACCCTCTGACCTGCTCCACCATCCCACCGTTCCCACTCTCATCACTGCCCATCAGGACTGGCAGTGCCTCCACTGCTGCCTGCTGCCAACACCCTGTTGCCAACACCCACCCTTTACATGCCACTCCCTATTGTTCGTTATACATCATAGCAAGCAGTCCAACTCCAGGTCGAATGACCACCCAAGGGGACAATTTGCATATTAGGCTTTTATTATATAGGATGTATATATGTATATATGTATATACTCATGTGTATATGTGTATATACATATATATGACTAGATAACAGATAAATGGTAAAGAGAGATATTTTTAAGTCAGATAGCATATATCTGAATTCGAGGTCTACCACTAACCTCAGAAGGATTTTATGAAAATTCCGTGAGATAATTCATGTAAACTGTTTAGCAGAATGCCAGGCACATAGTGATACTAACATATACACCTCAGATCTCAACTAGATTCTCTCTGGTACCAGACAGCTACATAAAATATCTTTGGTTTAGAAAGTCTAAATAATTTCTTTTAGAAACCTAGAACCTTGCCCTAGTTGGTTTGGCTCTGGATAGAGCATCAGCCTGTGGATTGAAGAGCCCTTGGTTTGAATCTGGTCAAAGGGCCCATGCCTGGTTTGCGAGGTCCACCTTCAGTAGGGGGGTGTGCAGGAGACTGCCAATCAATGATTCTCTTTCATCATTGGTGTTTCTATCTCTCTCTTCCTTTCCATTCCTCTCTGAAATCATTATATGTATGCTAGTAGCCCTGCTCATGGATCCGTGCACCAGTAGCTCTCTGTTCCCACTACCCAGAAGCTCTCCACAGTCCAGGGGCCCATCAGCACCCTGGCCTGGCCAGAGGCCCATCCACAGCTGGATGCAGAATGCTTGCCTTGTGGCAATGGTGACAAAGCAAGCATTCTTCCATTATGCTGCCCACTCTCAGCATCTGCAGCCTGCTCAGGGACTGGGAGACTCTGGCATGGCTGAGAGTACTAGCCACCACCATCTTGTGGCTATGGGCTCCACCATCTTTGTGATGGAGTGACAGTTAATTTGCATATTAACCTTTTATTAGATAGGATATATAGATATAGATGATAGATAGCTAGATAGATAGATAGATAGATAGATAGATAGATAGATAGATAGATGAAAAGAACAGAACCTTGAGAATTTCCTGGCTCCTGCATTCAACATGCTATTATTTTTCCACCATGGTAGACAGCCAGATGTGAAACTCCATTCTGACAAAATACTTGGGAATAGACATCACTTAAATGCTTGGGGTCATGCAGAGAGGTACTATGGAGCACCACTGGTTTAAAACAATAATTACTACCTCTTCTTCTACAAAGTGTCTCTAATCTCAAACTGTATTTTGAACATATCTATACTAATATTTTCTAATACTGACAGTTTAGCAAGGGGTTGTCTTGGCCCTGCACCCCATGGTACCCTTTCTCATCCAAGCAAAACACTTGGAGGCCTTATTGCCAGTCAACACTGAGCATGGAGCCCAAAATAATACATTATTCAAAATAATACATTATTCAAATTTTAAAAAAAAATTATGATTCAGATACTATTGGGATGAAGCTTAAGTTTGTGCAGACATGAGAGAGGGAGGGCCTGGAAAATTTAAGGCTTGAGAGCCCATTCTATATATTAAAGTGGCAGCAATTGATCTCAATCATTTTCAACACAGGGAGAATGGATGTACGTGATCCAAATGTCTTCGTTTTTCTAACTCTTCACTAGAAAGAAATGGAAAACTGCAGTTAGCATAAGGTGTTTATAGGTCCCAAGGAGCAGAACACAGAGATGATTTAGGAAGAGAAAGAGATCAGGAACTGAAATCCACCAGGCCAGGTTGGATGCTCATCTGCTTCATTCAAGTTTGTAAACATAGTTCTTCCAATTTCAAAGGCAAGTCAAATATAGTTGCTCCACAGACTAAGCCAGAGGAAAATAAGTTGGGTTCTCTTAGTTTTCATTCAACAATTCTAGAAAATAGAATTCAATGAGGGACCAGATTTGGTAAGGAATTCCCCTTGTCCAAACAACTAGAGACAAAGATCTCCTTGTGTAGTTATCACTCATGGCTTTAAAAGCCTTCTGTTTGTTGTTACCTAACATTATTTCAACATCAATTCCTGGAAAAGAAAATCACTGTGTGCTACACCAAAATTTCTAAAGACAAATGTATGCAAATGCTTGACTCATGACTTTACAGGTTTATTAAGTGAATATCAGTAAAACCTTTAAAACACTAAGTACAAGGAAAATATGTAAGAATAACAATCAAACATAAAAATCCCATCAGTGTTGCAATGTATATAGATTACAGCTCATACTGCATTTATATGATCATAGTAAGCTTTTCATAGAAGATTAATATTCACATTTATATACAACTAGAGGCCCAGTGCATGAAATTCATGCAAGAGGACAAGGGTGTCCCTCAGCCCAGCCTCCACCCTCTCTAATCTGGGACCCCTCAAGGGATGTCTGACTGCCTGTTTAGGCCCAGTAGGATCGAACCTAAACAGGCAGTCAGACATCCCTCTCACAATCCAGGACTGCTGGCTCCCAACTGTTCACCTGCCTGCCTTCCTAATTGCACCAACCGCTTCTGACTGCCAGCCTGATCACCCCCTAACCACTCCCCTGCCAACCTAATTGATGCCAAATTGCTCCCCTGACAGCCTGTTTGCCCCTAACTGCCCTCCTCTGCAGGCCTAGTCACCCTTAACTGCCCTCCCTTGCAGGCCTGGTTCTCCCACAACTGCTCTTCCCTGCAGGCCTGATCACACACAATTACACTCCCTTTCAGGCCTGGTCTTTCCCAACTTCCCTCCCATGTAGGCCTGGTCCCTCCCAACTGCACTCCACTGCTGGCCATCTGGTGATGACCATTTTATGTCCACATGGGGCAGGATCTTTGACCATATGGGGGCAGCTATCTTGTGTGTTTGAGTGATGGTCAATCTGCATATTAATGTTTTATTAGATAGGATAGAGGCCTGGTGCACAGGTGAGGGCCAGCTGGTTTTCCCTGAAGAGTGACCCAGATCAGGTGAGAGTTCCCTTGGGGCATGGGGCAGCCTGGGCAAGGGTCCTGTGGTGGTTTGCATGCCAGCCATGTCTCCCAGTGACCCAAGCAGACGCCCTGGTACCTGGGATTTATTTATATTCTACATTGGAAACTTTGTAGCTTGGAGCGGAGTCAAGCCTCCTGCTTGCTCTGTGGTGGCAGCCATTTTTGTTGAGGTTCATTTATCTTTTGTAATTGAAACTTTGTAGCCTTAAGTGGAGGTCTAGGCTGGCCAAGGTGTTCAGAAAGCTTGGCTTCCTCCATCACCAGGAGGAACTCAAGCCTCCTACTTTCTCCAGCTCCATGGCTGCCGCCATTTTTGTTGGAGTTTATTTATCTTCTATCATTGAAACTTTGTAGCATTGAGTGGAGGCCTGGGATGGCAGGGGCAGGAGGAAAGCTTAGCTTCCTCCATTTCTAGGGAAACCCAAGCATCCCTCCTGCCTTCTTTGGCTGCAGCCATCTTGGTTGGGTTTATTTGCATATTCACTCCTGATTGGCTGGTGAACATGGCTTATGGGCATTATTTGTGAGTGTATTGGAGGTACAGTCAATTTGCATATTACTCTTTTATTAGATAGGATGGCTCTCATTTATGGATTCGATTATGCCTTTCAATTAAATAGCACTTTTTTGAAAGCTTTAGAATGTCTGCTTTTAATGGGTCAACAACTGATGCAAGGAATTGCTTAGAAGAATAAAAATATTCGGCACTGGCTAGTTCTCAAAGAGATGAGTGCCTCTCATCTGCCCTGTTACAGGGTCTCCTTGTGTGTAGTTGTCCCCTTTGCTTTAAAATGCTTTCATCTTGAGAGGTGGGGTAGATAAGAGATCAACTGAAGGACTTGTATGCATGCATATAAAGCAGTACCAATGGACACAAGACACTGGGCAGTTAGGGTATGCATGGGAGGGGAGGGCAATGGGAAGATATGTATACATGTAATACCTTAATAAAAAAATAAAATAAAAATAAAAGCCTTTCAGCTTTTATTGTCCACAATTTAATTAACGGAAATATGCACTTTACTATGTACCAGGAATAGGGAAACAAAGTCCAGGTTCATAGAATATCATTTATTTAATTTAATAAAACTTTATTATTCAGATTATTACAATGTTCCTCTTTTTCCCCCTTTAGCTCCCCAGCTCCCACCTCACTCTCAGCTCTTACCTCCCTCACATTGTCCTCATCCATAGGTATACGATTTTTGTCCAGTATCTCCCTGCACTACCCTCACCCTTTTCCCACTGAGAATTGTCAGTCCACTCCCTTTCTATGCCCCTGATTCTATTATATTCACCAGTTTATTCTGTTCATCAGATTTTTAATTCCCTTGATTTTCAGATTCACTTGTTGATAGATATGCATTTGTTGTTCATAATTTTTATCTTTACCTTTTTCTTCTTCTTTCTCTTCTTAAAGAGTACCTTTCAGCATTTCATATAATACTGTACTGGTTTGGTATTGATGAACCCCTTTAGCTTTTTCTTATCTGTGAAGCTCTTTATTTGACCTTTAATTCTAAATGATAGCTTTGCTGGGTAGAATAATCTTGGTTGTAAGTTCTTGCTATTTATCACTTTGAATATTTCTTTCAACTCCCATCTGGCCTGCATAGTTTCTGTTGAGAAATCAGCTGACAATCGTATGGGTGATCTCTTGTAGGTAATTAACTGTTTTTCTCTTGCAGCATTTAATATTCTCTCTTTTTATTTTGCTCTTGGTATTTTAATTATGATGTGTCTTGGTGTGGTCCTCTTTGGATTCCTTTTGTTTGGGGTTTTGTGTGCTTCCTGGACTTGTAAGTCTATTTCTTTCACCAGGTGGGGAAGTTTTCAGTCATTATTTCTTCAAATAGGTTTCCAGCATCTTGCTCTCTCTCTTCTGGCAATTCCATAATTCTGATATTGGTACACTTGAAGTTGTCCCAGAGGCTCCTTATACTATCTTCACATTTTTTGGATTCTTTTTTCTTTTTGCTTTTCCGGTTGAGTGATTTTGCTTCTTTGTATTTTAAATCTTTGACTGGATTCTTGCATTCCTCTAGTTTGGTGTTAGGTCTCTGTATAATATTTTTTATTTCAGCCAGTGTATGTTTAATTTCTAGTTCGTTCTTTTTCATCTCCTCTTGGATCTTGCTAAATTTACCCATCTTTTCTAGGAAAGTCTAAAAAACCTTATAACTGTGGTTTTGAACTCTATATCCAGTCATTTGTTTTTCTCCATTTCTTTCATTTATGATCTGTTTCTTTGTCTCCGCATTTTTGCTGCTTCCATGAGTGAGTAAAGTAGCTTTGTGTGCTAGGTGTCCTATATGGCCCAGTAGCTCTGCCTCCCCAGTTCCCTGAGTGGAATCTCTTGATGCACCCCTTTGTGGATTGTGTGGACAGCCTTGTTGTAGTTAAGTCTTGATTGTCATTGGTATCAATAGGGGGAACTGACCTCCAACCCAATTGATTGTGAGGATCAGCTCTGTCTACACCAGGAGAACTTCTGTGCTGGAGTCAGTCAATTGCAAAAGCCTCTGTGTTCAGCTTGGATGGGGCAGATTCTCAGGACTGAGCAGACAACCCTGGCTTCCCATCAGCCCTGCCCTAATAGGCCCCTGGGTCTCAGTGTCCCTCGGAAATCACTGCAGCCTTCTCTGTGCGCACACACATATGCCTCTAGACCTCTGCCTTTCACATCTCCCCTGAGTTTCCGTGCATTCCAGGAACCCGTATGAGGCTGGACCCCCAGGGTCTCTCCTGAAACTGGACTTTAGTAGAGTTCAGCACAGTCTGGAGGTTCGGTCTTCCTCCCACTAGAGAAAGCCAGCTGCACAATCGGCAGTCAGTCCTCTCTGTATCCACTAGAGAGCACACCTCCTGATCTCTACCTTTTGTGGCTCCCCTAAGTTTCCATGCGCTCTTCCTTTTTCATGACAGTCCAGACTCCCCCTGTATGAGTCTTGCCTGGAAATGGGATTCAGTGCAGTCAGAACTGGGGTTCAGTGCAGTTGAAAGTTTCTGTCTCCCTCCCACTAGAGGAAGCTAGCCAGGCCCTCCACTGCCTGTCCTCTCCTCGCATGTGTTTCTGTACCTCAGCTTTTTGCAGCTCCTCTGAGTCTCTGTGAGCCTCTCTCTTTCCTTCTAGTTTTAGAATTTTCACTCAGCCAGCTTTCCTGTGGTTCTGAATGATGACCCTTTTGTCTGTTAGTTGTAGTTTTGAAATTGTTGTGCGAGGCAGCAGTTTAAGTGTTCACCTATGCCGCCATCTTGGGTTTCCCCCCTAGAAAATCTTTATAATTGATGTGTGAAAGAGCTCTGTTGTTTGAAGAAAAGCAATAAAATTTGAATAACAGAAACATGAAATATTCTAGGAACCTAAGATACCTGATAATCTAATAAATGGGTTATTTATAACTTCTATTTTGTAGGGTGGGGATATTATTCACATCACAAACTCTACAGTTCTATTTCTGTCAATAAGATCTACAGTTGCGAAGACCAATTCATTGGTTCTCCACTCTATTATAAAATAAATTTGCCTCACAATGTGTCACACACAGATATTTGAATCTTATTTCATTTTTAGGCATTTTATAAAATAAAAAGGACAAAACTATAAATATTTCAAGATTAGTGTAATATAAATTGAAGTAGATAAGTAGAAAGACTCACTAAGGGTAATGCCTTTTTTTGTTATTATTTCCAAATAAATGTTTTAATTCCTACTAAAGTTTTATAGGATGAAATAAAGAGAAAATAATTGTAATCATATTCAATAATGGAAATGTATACACTTCAGTCTGCAGGAGCTTAGTATGCTCAAAACATTAGCATTTATTGGAGACCTTCCAAAAACTTAAGCATCCTATTTCTACCGATTTGAACAGTGTAAAATGACAAAAGATAAACAGGATAATGTTTTGTCACACCTTTATTTTTCACAACTACATATAGCAACTGAAAGTTTAACCTCTAATTTATGTTAGCATTAGGTAATTCATGGCATCCATAGCCATTCAGTTTGACTCAATTTAAAATAATAAAAGGACAAGAAAATAATTTTATTTTTCAATCAGTTTAAATTTTCAATTAATATTCAAATTGCTAACAACTGCTGATCTTTGTACTGATTTCATTTTAGGATTTTTTATTTTCTTTATGGATTAAGATATTACATAGGTATTACATAAGTGTCCTTAGTCCCCTTTCTTACCCTCTTTCCCTCCCCTTCTGCACCCCTCTCCTCATTTCCTCACTCCACCCTAGTATCTGTGTTGACTGGTTATGCTTATATGCATGCACACAAGTACTTTGGTTGATCTCTCCCTCTTACCCCCACCCTCCCCTGCTTTCCCTCTGAATTTTGACGGTCTGATCAATAATTCTCTGTCTCTGGATCTGTTTTTGTTCATCAGTTTATGTTGTTCATTATATTCCACAAATGAGTGAGATCATGTGATCTTTATCTTTCTCTCACTGGCTTATTTCACTTAGCATAAAACTCTCCAGTTCCATCCATGCTGTTGCAATGGTAGTAGTTCTTTCCTTTTTACAGCATAATATTCCATTGTGTAGCCCGCCCCCGTCTGAGGAGCAGCAGTCACACGAGCAGCCGCCCCCGCCAACCAGAGGAGCCACATTTTAGGAATTCTTTAATTGGCATTTATCTTTTCTAAATTTAACACTTGCCACAAACCTTTTGGAAAGTTAACATTAGTAGGACATGATATCTGCCCGCCCCTCTGCCGTGACCTCTTTCATCATTACCCTGAAGCTTCTATGGGACTGTATTACAACCTGCGAAGGCATCCCACAGTGTTCTTATTACTGTAAAAAGGACATCTTAGCTGCCAATCTTGTTTATTCATACATACTTACTACAGTTTCTTTTTTTCTGGTAGTTACAATCTACATTTTGTTTTTATCAGAAATGAATTCTCTAGAAAAGTAAATTGCATACCTTTTTACCCCAGATTTTTGGGTTAATTTCATTTTATATTGGTGAGTATTTAGTTGTTCATGAAAAGGAAAAGTTAATGCCTCTATGTAAAATTAGTTTTAGTCCCTAGCCCTGGCCAGCATTACTCAATGGTTAGAGTGTGGCCCCACACAACAAAGGGTCACAAATTCGATTCTTGATCAAGGACACATACCTGGGTTGCAGGTTCAATTCATGGCTCTATTTGGGGCACGTGCACGAAGAAACCAATTGATGTATCTCTTTCATATTGATGTTTCTCTCTCTTTCTCTCTCTCTCTCTCTTTCCCCCTCCCTCTTTTTCTCCCTTCCCTTCCACTTTGTCTAAACATCCATGCAGGAAATATCCTCTGATGAGAATTAACAAAAAACAAAACAAAAAAGAATTCATTTTAGTTTTTAGAGACAAAAACAATTATATTTTTATAGATATTGTTTCCCTTTAAAGCTAGGTTTAATTCAACTCACATTTCTTTTTGTCTATCTATAAAATTGTCTTTTATTTTCTTTCTTTTTTACTTTTTTTTCCACTTAATTCCTTTACCTTTACTCACTGTTCTTTTAAAAATCACTTATAATCCCCACAAGAATTAGTTATACAGTATAATTCCTGTTTACTTTAAAGTTCTAGTGAACTCAAAGGTAAAGCATGCTCAGGTAACCTAGAAAGAATGGTGATAAAAAGAATATTCCCCTATCCTACAAAAAGGGAGGCATTTATTTATTTCCTGCAGATCTGCTTATTTTATACTTAACACAAGGATAGCAGACTTTTAAAGGAATTGTGCTTAAAGAGGAGACAATACACTCTTGTTAATCTGTATATATAAAAGTCTAATATGCAAAATGTCCCCTCAGGAGTTCAATCGACCTGGAGTTCACTCACTATGATGTGTGCTGACCAACAGGGGGGTGGTATGGAACAAAGGAAGGCCCTGGCTGGCAGCTGGCAGCCAGAAAAAAAAAGGCTCCAGCCAGCAGCTGGCAGCTGCTAGAGACCCTACTGTGCACAAATTTTGTGCACTGGGCCTCTAGTTGTAAAATAAACAAATATGAAGCAGAAGATACATAGAAAATTCATTGTGTTTTCCAAATGCTAGGTGAAAGCTTGCAAACTGTCCCCATTGGTGAACTGAAGACCTACTATAATCAGATAACAAGAAGTGTCTTTGGGTCTGAATTCTCTTATCAGTTCCTGTATCCATAACCCTTGGCCTTCATAGTTTATACTTCTGATCCACAGGGAAATTCATCTGGCCTATGTTTCATTACCTTAGCAGCACTCTAGGTATTTACTAATTAATATCACAAATTAATCAGTGCTAACTTTTTAATGAATGATTCTAATCAATATATAATCTATCCAGATATATATTTATATTAACAGAATTATTAGAAACAAAATCCCAATGTTTCCATATTAAAATATTCTCAAGTCTTTATTCTAAGAAGTCCTCAAGGTTTTGTGACTTTTAAAATGTGGCTTTTATTTCAATAATAATGACAGAAATTAGTAAAGTCTTCTTAGATATCAATTTATAATCAAGTAGTCTATGATTTCAGTGTTTTGGTCAACATGTGAATTCTTATTCTCCATTACATTTCTGTCAAACTTTATAAAGAAAGATAAAGGTTTAGTTTAAAACTAGTGTTTCTCACATTAGAATGTAATATTGTGGAGGTCAGAAGGTACTCTTTCGAATCTGTAATTTCTCAAATTTGAGAAACACTAATTTAACTTGAAGACTGAATCCAATGAAGAAGGGGTATGGATTTAACACTAGTGTAAATAGGTCTTTGTGTCTTTCTCAGATCACAACAAGGAACTCCCACTTCTCCTTTAATACATGCCTGCAGTGGCTGTTAACAAAAGGCATCCCAAATATTTTGAAATTTTGCCAGAAAGAAACTTATGGGTGAAAAAGGAAGCTTTGCAACATTTCTGATGAGCAGATGTTTAGGTTGTTGAATCCTTTCTAAGGATGACCATTGCTGAGTCTGTGTAATTCTGCACTGGCATTATGCTTCTTTTAAATGAATTCAGAATTATGGAAAGGGATGAATGGAAAGGGATCTAGCTATGCACAATTGGATAATTCCCAGAGTAACAGCTAATGTGCTATGGAAAGGTCAAAGGGCTTAGGGTTCAAACAAAACTGGCTCAGGTTTGAGTTCTGATGTTAGTACTTACTGGCTTGTTAGTCAGGTAGAGCTTAGGACTGAGTGAAATAATAAACGTAAATATCAATATGCATCTCAATTACTGGATTCATAGGCTGCTGAATAAAGTCTATGCTCACTTTAGTTAGAAATTGGTTTAAAATTGAGATCTTTTCACACTAAATCTTATGCTGTTACCTTCATAATGTTGTACTTCTCGGGGGAAAAGGGGGAATGAAGAGTAAATTACAGGGAGAAATGTATTTTATAGGTTTTTTATACACACACACACACTAGTTTTAATATTGTTGTGGATTACAAAGCATTTTGAGCTCATCTAATATGAACAATTTAATGTATGCTGTTCCCAAACATTGGAAAAGTTTAAATACAAAATTAAGGGAACACAAAGTCACACAATCTTGTTTCCAGAGTTAGTTTCAGTCAGCCCCACACAGCTGTTACACTGGGAATTATCCAATTGCATACAGATAGATCTCTTTCCATTCATTTGGATAATTCTGAATTCCTTTCAGAGGAAGCATAATGCCAGTGCAGAATACACACACTCAGTAATGGCCAATCTAAGGAAGGATTCAACCAACTAGAACAGCTGCTCATCAGAAATGTTGCAAAGCCTCCTTTTTCATCCATATGTTTCTACCTGATAGTCAAAATTTCAAAATATATTGTATACCTTTTGTTCTGGCATACTATTAAAATATTTTCTGAATTATGCTATCCAAAATATGCCAGACCTTGAAGTAAGGTTGTGTGTGTGTATGTGTGTGTGTGAAGTATTAAAAATCTTACTAGTCTATTACATAATTGAAACTATAAGTATAAAGTCAAAAGACAAAATTAATTGAAGAAAATACACCAGCATCTAGTTTCACATCACTAACTACACTGAAATAGATAAATCATTGAAATGCTTATTAGATATAACAAAATTTTTAGAGCACAGTGGACTTAAATGCAAGTCTCCCTGTATTATATCCTGACTTTACCTTCTATATCTGTCTGACCTTGGGGTTCTCCTCTTCCTGTACCACAGCCTCACATGACAAATAGAAACAATAATAATACCTTCCTCATGATTTGGAATATTAATTGAGTCCATCTATGAAAAATGATTAGAACAGTGCCTGAGTCATCATAAACATAGTGTAAGCTATAGTTGTCATTATTAGTGATATTAATATACCCTTATGTTGTTCAAGAAAATTCATTGCAAAACAATTTGATGGTTTTGTAATCAGGATTAATTTAAATGAGGTTTTAAAGCATTTCCTGTAGAATCTCAGCATTTCTATAATTTACATACATGCTAGATCAATAGCTATTAAAATTAAATTTTATTAATAAAACATTTAATTCAATATTAATTCTTAAATATGAACATTTCATATTTACATGACATGAGTACAGGAGTCTGCTCGTCTTACTCATATTTGTAAGCCTGGTAAGTAGCACAGCACTAGGCATGTATGAACATCAGTCAGTATGTATGGAATGAGTGTGAGCTCTTTAGTAAATAATGGGGATTGGCTCAGGCTTCTTGAAATGATTTTTTGTTGTTGCTGTTCAAATCATCTTTTCTACCATAGCACAGAAAATATCAATTGTCTGTTGGTAAGTTATGCAAATTTTAAACTTTGCTAGTATAAGTGTTTCTTGCAATTGAAGGTCTAACCATACTCATTTTGCTGGTATAAATAAGATTTATGTTATTAAAAAAAGACTTGTTAAAACAAAATATAATATCTTTGCAAGGAAAAAGTAATTTTTAAAAGGTCAGCATCATGCTGAGACTGGTTTGGCTCAGTGGATAGAGCGTCGGCTTGCGGACTGAGAGGTCCCAGGTTCGATTCCGGTTGGGGGCATGTACCTTGCTTGCGGGCACATCTCCACTGTGGGGCGTGCAGGAGGCGGCTGATCGATGTCTCTCTCTCATCGATGTTTCTGACTTTCTATCTCTCCCCCTTCCTCTCTGTAAAAAAATCAATAAAATATATATATATTTTTTTAAAAAAAGGTCAGCATCTCTTATTGGGAGGATTTTGATTCTGATTCAGTGGTGTCCAGACATCTACAGTTTCAGGCACCCCAGATGAGTCTGAATACCATATGTTGGGAAGCACTAAAGAAATAATAAAATAAAAAAACTAGCATGTATTGATTCCATACTTAATATTCTAGCTACTGTCTAAATGCTTTATATAAATCAACGAATTTGATACCCCAATACAGCCATGTGCCAGAATTCAAACCCAGGCAAATCTGCCTCCAAAATCCATGTTCTTGCTATTACATGCTATAAAATACTAAGGCTTAAGTAATCAGGGAAATCAACTAGTCCTTGTAAAATTCAATTTCTTCATTTTCAAATTCAAAATGTATTCATTTGGGTGAGAAATAAATTAGGTGAAATTCACCAATATATGTTTTTAAGTATTTTGTGTATACATATGAAGTATATATATTAATTATTGTTACTAGATAGATTGATCGACATATCAGTCTGAAAGGCAATAAAACTTGTTACTAATATCAAATGGAGAAAAAGCAAGATATAGCAAAAGGAAAGAATTTTTAAAAGATAAGCAAATAGAACGTTAACTGAGATTGATTTAATTTATTAATTACCAATGGGACATAACTTGCTTTTGAGAAAGTTGTGACTAATCAACATCAGACATTATCAAAGCATGAACTAGGCTTGCAATATCTTACACTGTAGATATTGTTCACATTATATATAACTTCCCATGAGAAACTTACATCATGAGTTTTATGCTCATATCTTTAAGGTTATATGACAACAAAAAGTCATTTGTTTCATATTTAACTTCTGGCTAACTTTTCTTCACGGCTATCTGTTCTCACTCTGGTATTAAATCAGATTGAAATAAAGGAAATCGTGGAAAACTCTTGTCACTGATCTCTGTTGACAGGGATAAAGGTGCTGTTCATGCCTGGAATGAATGTCTGCTATTCACCAGCAATTTCTGACAATGCTTCGGAACATAAATTCCTTCATTATGACACTTAGGAACACATTATTGGGTTGAATCTTTTATTATAATCTTTCATCTCAAGTCAGGATGGAAGTAAGACAATAAATTCTTTTTAGGTCCATTCATTATAACAAATTTTAAAATCCCCCATTTGAGCAATGTAGTTTTTACTTCTCATTATATTATTGATTTGTAAAACACTTACATTTATTATGATGAATTTATCTTCATGTGATATTTTTAACTAAAAAACAAACAAACAACAACAGTACATTAAAAACAGAATCCAAGAATGGAGTATAATATTCATTAATTTGTTTAACCAAATATGGTCATGTGCTGATGCCCCATGGGCTATATTCTGAGGATTAAACTATAAATAAAATAAAGTGCATACTCTAGCCTTTCTCTTCTAATTTAGTAGGAGTAAAAAATTTTGCCTACAAGCAAGGTCATTTATTAAATGAGGTTCTTTTGCCTTTTTTGTAAGGTAAGCTTAAAAGTAATGTTGCTATTACTCTGCAGGAGTAGCTCTGTTAGAATCTTCAATCTACAAAACAGTGGTTTTAATTGAACCACGAGCAATTCCACTGTGAATTGGACTTAAACACGCTGCCATGGGGCATCTTGGACTTTCAGAAAAGAGAAATGAACCCCCTCATGCAGAGAGAAATCGCCTCCATTTTGGAGGTAACCGGAAAGCTGCCAGAGCCAACACTCACCCCCGCGGAGACAGAGGCATTGTTTCTGACTCTTCCAGCTTCTTCTCAGAAAACAGAGCTGAAAAGCACGCTTTTCCTCAGTGCACATTTTAAACATTACAGTGATTTCCATTCCTGCCGCTCTGGTGAAGAGCAAAGAGACTCTAACACAAGCCAAAGACAGTTAATTAATTGAATACCGACCTCAGTTCATTTCCTAGCTTTTCAAAATCTATTTTTCTAGGTATAAAGGCATTGGTCTCTATGAAAAGCTCATACTCAAAATAATTAACGGATGATTATATAAAGCTTTATAGTATAACTTTGAGCTACCATAGTAAATGAGCAATGGTGATTATTTCTCCCAATTAAAAGTACATAAAGCCCCATTGTTTGTAAAGTACTGTGTTAGACTGATGTATACACAAAGCATGAAACATTGTGCCTACAGCCAGAGAGTTTAGATAAATCTAAGGCCAGGGAATCATTACGTAAACAACATAAGACAGTCTATAAAAGATGAGGAATTCTGTACATAGAAACAGGAAAGCTGATGACTAGAATTATGCAAGTATTATTGATATCATGCAAGTTTAATATTTTTAAATGTTACTTAACTATTATTTGTAGAATAAAAGGACAACTTGTGACAGTATCCTCAGTTTGGGTTTTTAATTTTACTGTGTTTTATTTACATTAGCACTGAGCAGAATGTCTTTACTATAATCTGTTTCTATTTAATAAATTGAAGTAGACTGATTTTCAATTACAAAGAGGAAATTCTATGCCCAAATCAAAGAAAGAAAAACACATGGAATTAGTCCATGCTTGATCAATAACATAATGCTAAATACTAGTACTATTGCCAAAATAAAATAATATTTGATTTAAAAATTGAAATTGAATGACTACCTGCCAAAACTATAATTTTACATATTGCAATATGTTATATTTAAAAATATAACATTGGGCCCTGCTGGTATGGCTTGGTTGGTTGGAGCAGCAACCCAAACACTGAAAGGTGGCAGATTCAATTCCCAGTCAGATCACATATTCAGGTTGTTAGTTTGATCCCTCCGTCTGAATGCAGGCAAGAGGCAACCAATTGATGTCTCTCTCTCTCATCTCTCTCTCTCTTTCCCTTTCTCTTCCTCTCTCCTTTCCTCTCTAAATAAATAAATAAATAAAATTTAAAATAATAAAAATAAAATGACATTAAAATCTTCTAAACCAACCCATTAAACTTTATGTGACGGTCCTAAAATTAATAGAATTAAGATATTCTGTAACATTCCTATTACTTTCCATATCCATGCAAATAAATGGTAGGAAAATAAAGGTTTCCCACTGTTTGTCAGGATCTCCAGGAATGGTTGGATTAAAAACTAGAAATCATATACTAAAATAAGAACAATCTATTAAAGACCTTGATAAGTCTCATAGTCTGACAACAATATTTATACTAACAAAAGGGTAATATGCTAATTAGACCAGACATCTTCCAATGTCCTTCCAGACAAAGCCACCGTGGCAGGGCCAAGGCAGAGGCAATTAGGGGTGATAAGGCCAACAGGGGAGAGCAGTTAGGGACAATCAAGCTGTCAAAGGAGCAGTAAGAGGTGATCAGACCAGCAGGGGTGCAGTTAGGGGGTGATCAGGCTGGCAGGGAAGCAACTAGGGGTGATCAGGCAGTTAGGCAGAGGGGTTAGGGGCAATCAGGCTGGCAGGGAAGCATTTTGGGGTGATCAGGCTGGCAGGTAGAGGGGTTAGGGGAGATCAGGCAGGCAAGCAGTTAAGGGCCAGCAATCCCAGATTGTAAGAGGAATATCTAATTGCCAGTCCACAGGGATTGGGCCTAAACTGGCAGTTGGACATCCCCAAGGGGTTCCAGATTGGAAAGGATGCAGGCCAGGCTAAGGGACACCCTCCTCCCCCGATGCATGAATTTTATGTACTGGGCTGCTAGTATTTACATAAAGAATGGGTAGTGACATGAAGATTATGCTAGGAAAATTGAATGATGAATGCTTGAATTCTTGAATTCAAAAGGAATTGGGGTTTAGGACTAATTTGTCTACAATGAAATGTGGGAATTAAACATTTCTGGCCAAACAGAGGTAGACGAAAGCATTTAAAGTGTTCTACCCTTATTCTAAAGATAAAATCTGACTAAAACTAAGCAGGCATTTTGGGACACAAAGAATATAAACTTTGCAGTATCATTAAATGAAATTGATAAAGATCAAAAATATATAAAAGGCATGCAAGACAATTAAGATGTTAATTCCTTCATGTGATGAAATATAGATCTAGAAATAGTGATAGGTTTCCAGTCTGATGAGCTGCAACTATCAAAAACTATTGAGGGCAGAATCTTACCCATGGTTCAAAGTTTATATTATATCTCAGATTTCTGAGAAATTTTTTTTATGATTGCTCAAACCCCCAATAGTCTTTATTTTTATGAACTCATCTAGTACAGGTATAACATAACACCAAGTGCAGCCATATATATGGCAAGTAACATGCACACTTACATGTTCCAAGTGTTCTGAGACAGGGTGTGTGTGTCCTACTGCTCCTGCAGTGTTCTTGCAACATAATCCAATTGGAAGGGCCCTTACTTAACTTGCCTGTGGCCATGAAGTTCTACTTCTTCCAGCCTTGTTTCTTGTTTGTTTGTTTATTTTGTTTTTACCTGGGAAACTTTTAGAGTCAATCATTCCCCCCAGCTCATTACAACTCCAACAAATCAAATTCTGATATCCTATTTCTGTTGACATGACTTAAAAACAGAACTTAACATTCTAATCAAATCAAGTGAAATTTAAGCTTTCAGAAGCACATTCTATAAATAAATATCTTTAATTTCTTTGTTGCTCAGAGTGACTTTACTAACCAAAAGAAGTAGCACACACAAAAAAAAATTGGTAAGTGAAATCATTGTGGTATTCTTAACAGTCCTAAGTGTCAATTTGAAGAATAGGCCGATTCTTCGGAAGCACTCCTATTTAAAACTGAGTGGACAGCAACATTGATGGATGATCGAGGCAGCCTGAGTCACACAAGGGGACTTTATGTTTCTGCAAGTAAAGAGGAAAATGCAGAATTTATTTCTATCATCCTTACACAGCTATGAAATGCTATTAGCTTTTCAAAATGCAAAACTGTCTAAAAAAATCTGAGAGAAGATAAACCATTCTTTCCTTCCACCTGCATTACTAAGAACCACTGGCTGGGTGGGAACTTCTCCAAATTTCTTTATTCTGTCTCCCTTTTTGCATTCATTTACTATGCAAACTGTTTTCTCTAGCTAACCTGTCAGAGAGACATCTGTTACCATTATAGAAGCCAATGCCCATTGGTGTGTGTCACACTTTGGTGATTCAGTGCCAAGGTTCTGGGACAAATCTTTTACCAAGCTTTTTCTGGAAATTATCTGTAGCTTCATCAGCCCCTAGAGGCACATGTATTGCCCACCCTCAACTTTAGACATCAGGTAGCAGGTGATCTATGAGCTTAGTTATTTTCTTCCATGCTGCAAAATGACATGCCACCTCTATAGCTCTCTTGCCATTTTAAACTGTCCTGTCAGACACAAAGAATTTAGAAAAAAATTATGAAGCATCCCTAATAGAACCTTAACACACTTGTGCACTCTTCTTCCATTACTTTTCACCTTTCTGTCTCAAGCCAGGAGGAAACTAAAAGGATTAGAGATAATGCTATGAATTGAAAATTGTGGCAGTTCCTGGAGGCCTTACTCCAGGTTTGCAAGGTACAGTAGAATTATCATATTACTACTAACACTTCAAATTTCATGCTTTGATGTACCAATAAAGGTTTTTTTGAGGTACAAAGATGTGAGAAATCTGAAGCCCTCAAAAAGAAAGTTGACATTATGATCATTGCATGTGGAATCATGTACTTCCATTCATTTTTTATGTGGCTTGAGCATTTGCATTCCTTTCTACCCCAAGGAAACTTGGCTATCTTTTGTAAAACCCTCTTCACCTTGACCGCATTCTACCCTATTTATTATCACCCAGTGTCTGTGTCAGCAGATCCCATGGCCTCTGTGAATATTCCCACCCATGGCTGGATGATGAGCTCCACTGTTCCACCCCTGAAAGTGCTGAGGGAGCTTCCAGCCAGATAGCCTTCTTGCTGATCATGTCTAAGGGGTGTGCTGTTTTGTTTTGTTTTTCCCCTAAGTTGGCTCGTTTAATATAGACTATTTTTGAAGCACTTTGGTCTGAGCCAACAAAAAATAGTAATATAGTTGAATTATGAATTACAATGCTGCCTTTCAAATCAATGACAGTGGCCAAATTACATGTATTTTTTATAGTGTTAAAGAGAAAATATGTGACGTGTGTGTGTGTGTGTGTGTGCGTGTGTGTGTGTAATAACAGGTTCAAGTATATAGTCTATTTTGTTGTTTGGTGTCAAAAATAAACTTGCGCATTTCATACACACTTTACTTCTGTAGAAGACACTGAGATTGTTTTTCTAATTCACATTTTAAAGGTTAAGAGTATTACAGTCTCAATATATACATAAGGCTGCCATCACCATTGTTGAGGGAATGTGTCTTCATTTCATTCCTAAGTTTTTAGTGGTGTTTTCCTTCAGTAATCACTAACTGTGCCGTGGAGTGCCGAGTTTTATCCCTGTCAGTCTTCTCAACTGCCTGGAACATGTATCTGCACAAAAACTTGTTCCAAGTAATATTAGCTTCCCAATGTTCCTTTTGACTGTTCTAAAGTGATGACTGGCTCAGCTTATAGAGAATCTGTCCTCATAAAGAATGAAGGAAAATTATATACCTGGAAGTCCAAAGATGCTACAGCAATAGGAATTTTGTGATCAGTTGAAGATCCATTTGAAATTCATATTAGAAATTTAATTTGAAAATGAATTACACTTGAGCAATATCATTAATGACCTAAAACATTAAAGCTTAGAAAATAATGTATCTCAGTGATCCATAGGCAATGTAGAAAGCTGAAGAGTTTCTCAAGGAATGTCTTGTAACAAAGTTAGTTCACATAGAATTGATCTAACATTGAAATGAAAATAGACCGAAGCAGAGCAGCATTTCCCCTTAGGTAGCTGAAAGCTTTTAAAATTTCATTTATAAATGCCATATGTTAGAGAAAGTAGAAAAATACTAAGGAGCAAAACTATACTCTCTTTTTCTCATATGAAAAGCATAAATAAAATAGTATTAGGTTTGTAGGATGGAAATCAACACCAGGCTGTGGAATATGAAAAAAAGTAAACAAGAAATAAACTAGTATCGCCGATACCGGTTTGACTCAGTGGATAGAGCATCGGCCTGCGGACTGAAAGGTCCCAGGTT
>JAAGEH010000005.1:32774996-32796455 GCA_011751065.1 Lasiurus cinereus | reverse complement strand
CTCTCTGTAAAAAATCAATTCTATATATATATATATATATATATATATATATATATATATATATATATAGAGAGAGAGAGAGAGAGAGAGAAATAAACTAGTATCAAAATTTAGAAGGTTAAGTATTTTTAAATATTTTAAATATATTCGGATATAAAAAGTAATTTGCAAAGGGAATGGCCATCATAGTCAAATATGCAATTTATTTTGTTTAATTTCTTTATAGAGTTCGTAGGAGAGAAAAAAGACATTAATAGTGAAAACAAAATCCTTGTAACTTATAATTAAAATGTTTGGGTATTTATATTATCATTATAGAGATATCTTCTCAAGAATAAGTTATGTACTTTTCATATGGAAAAACTAACGCAGCTCTTAATCATAACTCAATATATGTTTAATCTCCCTAATATAATTTTGCTTTCATTATCTGTATTTTGAAATGTAAGTTTTTAAAATCACTACACATTGGCTTAATATACCTGAAAATATTTCTTTAGTTCTTCCAACAGTTATCAGTAAGAGGGAGGTACTTATGGCTATAACATATAATTTTTCAGATCTATCAGTTTGATTTTAATTCTCAGTTAAAATCCTTATCTAAATTGTTTTGTTCAACATATATGATTTAGTGGGTTAAAACAGTACTTTCAATATAGTTTATAGTCTAGAGCAGGAGATAGATACTAAATTGATAAGTTCTCCCCACACATGTGGTCTGTCTGTGCCAATTTATCCAACATGCAAAGATAGGCTGCATATCATCTCTGTTGTTTGTATGAAAAATCAAAGTTTTAAGACTTTAAACAATGCAGCCAAGGTCATATCAGACTCTCAGAGCTTCACTTCATTCTCTTATTTAAGGAAAAGTGTTCAAAGGTGCACAAAAAAACAGGTTCTTGTGCCAACAGAGTAATAAATCTCATTAAAATTACTTTAGTTCAGTTCAGAAAACATTTATAGATAACTATCATACTCTGGGCACTAAGCTAACTCCGGGAGATGTCAATAAGACTGGGCTACTACTCCATGGGTCCTAGGTTAGATGAAGCAGGTGTGAGTATGTCCAGAAAGTCTCTTGAATGCATATCTGAAGCTAGTGACTTTCCTTTACTTTTAAAGATATAGACAGTAGCCAGGATACCACACACACCCTGTCTACCACTTCCTCGAGGATAAATAGAAGAAGGCAGATGACACAGGTCAAGTATTAGGATTGGCATATCTAGACAGTCCCCGCTGATTCTTTTTCCTATGTAGAATTTATCCCTTAGAATATAGCAGCAGGGAGCTAAAAAAGTGCACGTAACACTGCTTGAGAAGGGTCTTGAGAGCCCTAAAACCCAGACACTCGGCTACCGCTCTTAAAATTGACCTTTAAACATTCTTAAGGAAGTAAGAATGAATGTTTTCAGACTTGGACGTCTCTGTAAGTTTTCCCTTCCCATGGGGAATTTGGAGCAGTGTTTCAGTTCAGACAGCAGTGTGTCTAGCAGACAGAGGGTCACCTAGTTTAGGGAAAAGAAAAGGAGAGTGTGAATACACTGTCAGATAACTTCACTCCTGTCTGTCAGCTGTCCAAAAACAGAGATATGCCCAAAGTGCTGCCTGATCACCATAACAGTGTTTCTAGCCAGAGTGTTGAAGCTGGCAGGGAGGGAGGCCGGGAGGGGGAGAGAACGGGGTCAGAGTGACATCTCACTCTTGGAAAGTTAGGAGCTTGGCAGGAGTAACAGGATCTTTGTGAAGTAAGACATAGGCATTAAATTCCGTGTATCAAGGAGTCCCACATACAGCAGGCAGCTATGGAAGTATGTGTTTTTTTGGGAAATAACAATCTCTCCCATTTTTTAAATGATCTCTTTATTGTCAGCCACTTAAATTCAGAACTTCAGGACCTGATTTTTAAAAGAACTGTTACTGCAGGTGTTCATAGGCACTTATTGATCTTAAAAGGGGATATAGCAAAAGGCAAATGTAGACACCCAGTGTCTAGGATTGGTTAGGCACTGCTGTCCCCTCCCACTGGAATAAAAGTTCCAGGACACATTAGTTTTATTATCCACAGTTCTATCTACAACACCTAGAATAAGAACTGGCACATATAGTTACGGGTATATGGTTATGTAGTAAAGACTGGGGATTTAGTGACAGACAAGAGATCTGGTGTCTACTTTTAAGGAGTTGACACTCTAGTACAGGGATTTTAATTTAGGATAAGGGGAGAGGAGTCAGAAATTTGTATGAGAAATAAATGACATTTTAATTTTTCTTAACCAATAACTAAAATTTGGCATCAAATCTAAATATGAATATAGGCCACGAGCCTCAGAAGTACTAGCAGTTCTTGTGTCTTTGTCACCATTAACCAAAGAAGTTATATACATACTAGAGGCCCAGTGCCTGGATTCATGCACTGGTGGGTCATTCAGCCTGGACTGCGGGCATTGGTCTGAAACTGGCTCTCCAACATCCCCTGAGGGATCCTGGATTTCAAGAGGGCAGTTCTCAGGTGATGTACCCTGGAATCGGGCTCCATGCTCTCTAATTCTGGGTGTGTCATCTGAGAACCACAGCTGCCAAGTCACCACAGCTCAGCAGCTTCTGCATTGAGCATCTGCTCCCTGGTGATCATTGCACATCATAGCTACCAGTCAGATGGTCAGACAGTCACTTAGGCATATATATATATATATATATATATATATATATATATACACATATATATGTATATCCCATGGACACAGACAATAGTGTGATGAAGATGGGGTGGGGGATATTGGGGAGAGGGTTATGGAAGATATCTGTAATACTGTCAACAATAGAAAATAAAATTTAAAAAAGCCACAGATAATTTCATACCACTTTTTAGTGTTGCAGATATCTTAAAATGCTATATTGCTTGTCATGACTTTTAAGTTATTTGGTGTTGACATGCTTCTAAGTTTTATTGTTTAATGCATTAATAAAAAGACAAGTATATTAATATATTGTAAACTTAGGTTTAGTACTTTGAAATTCTATCTCAGTATAACTCTTTTTGGTTGTTGTTGTTACCCTAAGTAATTTACCTTACGCACTTAAAACATTGTTTTGAGCTCTAGCCTGTTTTGCTCAGTGGATAGAGCATCAGCTTGCAGACTGAAGGTTCTGATTCCAGTCAAGGGCACATGTCTGTGTTGTGGACTGGATTCCCAGTAGGGGTGTGCAGGAGGCAACCATCAATGATTCTCTTTCATCAGTGATGTTTTTATCTCTCTCTATCCCTTACTCTCTGAAATCAATAAAAATATAGTTTTTAAAAAAATTAATGAAAACATTGTTTTGAGAAGGAAATTACAGGCCTCACCATATGTTAAATAGGTTCTTTATATCAAAGATGTTAAGAACTCGAGGTCTACAGGGATAAGCTAAATTAATTAAATATGTAATTATGATTTGACTAGAGGCCCAGTGTACAAAATTCATGCATGGGGGAGAGAGGGTCCCTCAGCCCAGCCTGCACCCTCTCCATTCCGGGATACCTCTCACAATCCAGGACTGCTGGCTCCCAACTGCTTGCCTACCTGCCTTCCTGATTGCCCCTAACCGCTTCTGCCTGCCAGACTGATCATCCCCTAACCACTCCCCTGACAGCCTGATTGATGCCTAGCTGCTCCCCTGCAGGCCTGGGTCCCCCACAACTGCCCTTTCCTGTAGGCCTGGTCCCTCCCAACTGTCCTTCCCTGCTGGCCATCTCGTGACAGCCATCTTGTGCCCACATGAGGGCAGCCATCTTTGACCACATAGGGGCAGCCATCTTGTGTGTTGGAGTGACAGTCAATTTGCATATTATTCTTTTATTTGATAGGATAATATAGCAAGTGCTCTAATAGGGGAAGAACATGATGCTTTTATTGCACATACATAGGAGAGATTAGGTGGTCTTATAAGGATTCTAGAGAAGTCATGCCTCTACCCTCCCTGAAAAATTAGTAGGAGAGTAGAACACATCCAAAGAACTGAAGGAAGTGTGTTATGCAAAGAACTGGAATGTAAGACTATGAGTAGAGGAGGCAAGTGCATGGAAGATCAGAAGTGAAGGTGAAGAGATGCACAGACTCAGTAAAATAAGATTCAAAAGAATTTCATTCTGAAGATAATGGGAAGCATTGATGAGTTTTAAAAACTAAAAATAAAAAGGAATTGCTCTGAATAGAACTGATTTTGGGAGGTGCAAGGGTTAATACGGGAGAGCAATCCATATACACTATACCAACAATAATTCAGGAAGATGGTATGAGGCCACCATTGTTATTTTAAAAAAATACAGAAATAAAGAAAATCAGTATCAATACTTATTATGCTTTCATATTTAACACTACTAAGATTATTTTATTATCCATTGCATAACTTTATTCACTGTTGCTAATACAAACCATTTACATTTCTTTCAGTGGCTAATTTAATTCAAAGTGGGTTAGAGAAAGTAAGGTAGGAGCTTCAGCAAATGACAAGTAGCACTTCAATGGAGAGTCCATGCAAGAAAGACTGCCAGCCACAACTACCTGCTAGGGGACCCATTTCTGATCAATATCCTAATTTGATTTCTGGATAAGATATCCTGTATAATTAAAGGGTAATGTGCAAATTGACCCTAATAGCAGAATAGCCAGAACGACCACTTGACCAATCACTATGAGGCACACTGACCACTTCTTGGTACCTTCCCGTGGCTGGCAGGCTCCCATCGCCCGATGGCAAACGGGGAACCAGGGCAGGGGTTGTAGATGGTACCAAGCCAAGGTCTCTGCTCTGCCTATCACCCCACACACAGAAGGTGACCCGAGATGGGGGCAGGGCTGGCAAACAGGTGGGAAAACTGACCACTTGGTTCCTCCCCAGCCGGCAGGCTCTGATTGCTTGCCTGATGGTGAACTGAGAACCAAGGGTGGGTTGTGGCAGGGGGCAGGACTGGCTGTCAACAGCTGGGGAAGAGGGCCCTGATCTAATGCCAGGCCTGCAGACCGTACCCACACACAAATTTTGTACACTCGACCTCTGATATATATATATAAATTTTAAAGGATATTTACATCAGCTCCTTTTTTTAAAAATTTTATCTTTTTTTAGCCAAATTCTCTTTTTTCCTTTCTGTTTGTTCCCCAGGATTGATTCTGTCTAACATATCCATTATCCTAAAATCAAATGCTGTGCATTGTTTAGCAGGATTGTCCCAATTTTTGTTCTTTCTAAGAAATGTTCATTTATTTGGGTCCTTTCTGTTGATTAAATGTGAACCTATTCTTTTTTCTCTTTCCAAACCCAATGAAGCATGATATGACTTGGCTTTTTTAGATATGATTATTTTATACATTTGTATATATCACATATATGATTTTTATTATTATCTTAGAGACAATAATGAGATATAGAAACTATGTGAGCTGGTGTCCTAAAGCATCTCGTTCCCACTATGACCAACCTCATGAATATTAGTGCTTATTGTCATCACACATTTCCAAATCAGATAAATAGGCATCATTAACTCCATTTACTCTAACCAACCTTCTTTTATATGAGGTTATTCCATCAGTGTTCTCATTCTTCCATCATTCTGTGAGATAAAGAAAAGACAAAGAGGTAGTAGGGCTGAAACCGGTTTGGCTCAGCGTGGGCCTGCGGACTGAAAGGTCCTAGGTTCGATTCTGGTAAAGGGCATGTACCTTGGTTGTGGGCACATCCCCAGTGGGGGACGTGCAGGAGGCAGTTGATCGATGTCTCTCATCGATGTTTCTAACTCTCTATCCCTCTCCCTTCTTCTCTGTAAAAAATCAATAAAAAAATATGTTAAAAAAAAGAGATAGTAGGTATTTATCTAGAGTAAAAACACATGGGAAACTAAGAAAATAACAACATGAAAACATAATTACATTTTTATACTAAAGTAACTCCTTAAGTAAATCAGTAGAATCTATTCTCCAAAGATTTAAAAACAGTTGCACCAGACTTATACGAGCAATAAATTATTTCATAACTACTGATGCTTTTTCTTATAAAGACCTCACAGAGAATTTGGTCATTTGCTTTTCTTTTTCATACAATGTAAACTTTAATATCTTGTTCCAGTAATGAGACAAAAGAAGACAAAGTAAACCAGATACTATACAGAAGGCACTACACCAAAACTACTAACATAAAAATACTAAAGAATCTGTGTTTAGGTGAAAAACAGGACACAAACAAGGCTCAGGAGCAATGCAAGATTATAAAATAAAGGCTTAATGAGTGCTATACATCTCTTAGAAGATAATTATGGTATATATGTACCAAAAATATCCAAGTATTTTGTTCCTATAAATATGAACAATCAGGAAACCTGATTACAGAGTGAGCTTTGGGGTCTATAATTACACTCTGACTCTCAAGGTACTACTGCCTAAAGTTTCAACTCTCCTATATTTACCTAGGAATAGCACTACAATATTAAAATGTATTCCCTAATTTCACTCCTCATTTATTATAATTAGTCAGGTATCCAAAGTCCTTCTTACTTTGTTTATACTTTGTTCCCATAATCTGGTTGAATATCACTTCTCACTTAAATCCGTTTAATTACACTGCTTTTTAGAAATAATCATGCATTCATTTCTATCTTGTTCCTTTCCCCTTCTTAGGATTTATAATATGCACCACATCATTTAGCAATTCTAGGCCGATTTCTGCTATTTACTATTGACTTCATCTGCTCTCCAGCAAGAATGTAAACTCCACATCAGCATGAATTCCAGGGCACAGCACAGAGCCCAGTACATTTATTGAGGTAATTACTAACTAAAATTTAAACAACATAAATTACATCAATTTTTGGAACAAGAAATCGCCAGCTCAAGTTTGAATTCTGCCAACTCAAAAGATTTACTTATTTTGCAAATATCTATTGACCACCCACTATGTGCCAGCAACTATTCTAGAATTAGCAATAAATCCAAGACAAATGGTTCAGTTGGTTGGAGCATCATCCTATACACTAAAAAAGATTGTGGGTTAATTTCTTGATCAGTGCACATACATATCTAGGTTGCTGGTTCAATCCTCAATCAGGGCACATATAGGATGCAACTAATCTTTCTCACACTGGTGTTTTTTTCTCTCTTCTTTCCTCTCTAAAATCAAATGCAATCACAGTACCCACCATCCACACAAAATCTCTCTCTCTCTCTCTCTCTCTCTCTCTCTCTCTCTCTCTCTCACACACACACACACACACACACACAAACACATTCCATTACATATACCTATGCAGTTTATATTCAAGTGGAAGAGGCAAACAATAAAATGATATATTAGGTGGCAGATTGGCAAAAAAAAATAAAGCAAGGAATAGATATATGAAATGTTAGAAGGAAGGTGAAGTCACCTGGGGAGGTAGCTTTCAGGAAGGTCTGAAGGAAGTGAGGGATTTAGTCTTAAGAACATCTGTGAGAGAGGTTTCAGAGAGGAAGACCATCCATTGCAAATCCCCAGTGAGGAAGCAGTTTTTTTAGAATATTTGAGGGATAGTGACAAAAGCAAGTGGCCAAAAAGAGAAAACAAGTAAGAGAACCGGAAGTTAGCTCAGAGAGAGAATGAATTATATGTCTCATGGGCATTTGCAGGTCATAGTAAGCATTTCATTTTAAAATAAAAGAGAAATGACATAACCTGACTTACATTTTAATAAGATCTCTCATTGCTGATTAAGAACAGGAGTGTGAAGAAACACAGAGGCCATTGAGGAGGCTGTAGCAATAATCCAGACAAGAAATGGCTGTCAGTAGTGGTCAAATTCAAGATATATTTTTATTTAGAGCCAATAGGACTTGTTATTATTAAGTGTGAAGAGAAAGAAGGAATGAACAATGACATCAAGCTTTTAGGCTCTAGCAGCCAGAAAGTAGAATTGTCATTACTGAGATAAAGACAGACAGAAGAGCCTTGGTGAAGAATGGAGGACAACTTAATTGTTACCGTGTTAATTTTGAAGTGCTTGTTAAACCTCTAAGTTAACATGTTAAGTAAACATATATGTTGGTCAGAAATTCAAAGAAATGGATCAGGACAATTTGGGAATTATTAGTATTAAGATGACATTTAAAGCCATTTCTAGAGAATGTCAGCACCTACCCAGAGAGGCTAGAAAAAGAGAAAAATCCAAGTAATGAACTCTGCCTCAGGGCACGTGATGCATGGAAATGGATGAGATTAAAAGGTACCAGAAAAGAGACTGAGAAATGAGTATCTAGAAAGGTAGAAGGAAAACTAAGGAAGTGTGGTATTTTTCTATGCCAAGTACCAAATGGTTTAAAGGAAGAGTGATCAACTAGGTAAAGTGTTATTTATAGATTAAGATTAGGTCTGAGAAATTCCCATTGGATTTAACAATGTGCTCATCATTGGTGACCTTTACAAGAGCACTTTCACTGGAGGAGGTAAAAATCTAATTTGAGTGTGTTCAAGGGAACAGAAGGCAAGAAATTGAAGACAAGAGGTATAGAGGACTCTTTCAAGGAGTTTTTCTGTAAAGAGAAAAATGGAAATGAAGCAGTACCTGGAGGGAAAATGCTATTAACATATTGGAGAAATAACCCTTGCTGGTTTGGCTCAGTGGATAGAGCATTGGCCTGCAAACTGAAGGGTCCCGGGTTCAATTCTGGTCAAGGGCACATGTCTGGGTTGCAATCTCAATCCCCAGTAGGGAGCATTCAGAAGGCAGCCGATCAATGTTTCTGTCTCATCATTGGTGTTTTTTATCTCCCTCTCCTCCCTTCCTCTATGAAATCAATAAGAATATGTTTTTTAAAAAAATATTAGAGAAATAAGAAAATATCCATAAGCTAATATATGATCACTGAGGGTATTGGGGGAGAATGGTGATGCTGGAAACAAAGGAGAGAATTGCTAAAAAATGTTCTTAAGTAGACAGGGACAGATGGGATGTGTGTATACATAGAAAACTTTACCTTACCCAGGAGCACAAGTCTTTCACCCATAGTAACAAAATAAAAAGAATATTTGCACACAGAATCAGATTCATGAGTACATACAGTGATAGAAGCTTGTGGAGTTTCTTTTCTGAAAGCTTTCATTTTAAAATTTAAAAATAAAGTTAGTCATCTCCAGAAACTGAGAATGTGGAAAAGTTGTGGTATATTTGAGGAGAAAGAATAAAAGATTAAGAAATCATCTAAGATTGTAGGAAAAAGAATTGACTAGGGGTAGAGGGTGATTTTCAGACACCATTAAAGGGAGATGAATTGCTATGGCTGTGAATTTTTATCAGCCACATTCAGCTATATGGATATAGTCTCACTGATGAAAAACTGGATTTAATCTGAGTTGGAACTTTGTCACAGGAATGTAATAAACTGAAGAAAAGTAAAGAATTTGAGTAATCATGATGACCCATGATGAATTTTAAGCTGGTTTAGGAGGCAATAGCACACATGGAACAAAAGGAGTAGGATCAATGGATTGGTGGTTCTAATGGGAGAAGAGAATTTCTGGAGTCTGGCTCTAGAGGGCATCAGTTGGAGAGACAGAAGGTAAAGTTTAGAGCAGCGGTTCTCAACCTGTGGGTCGCGACCCCTCTGGGGGTTAAAGGACCCTTTCACAGGGGTCACCTAAGACCATCGGAAAATGCAGATATTTACATCACGATGCCTAACAGTAGCAAAATTTCATGGTTGGGGTCACCACCATATGAGGAACTGTATGCAAGGGTCGCAGCCTTAGGAAGGTTGAGAACCACTGGTTTAGAGGGTGACTAATTGAAACTGAGATTATATAGGGATTACAGTTTTTGTCAATGTCAAGACAACACCTATGGGAGTGCATAGCTACAGTGTGATTGGATGAAATCAAGATCACAGGAATTAAGGAAGTAACTAAACTGAGATAGCCTATGTTAGTATTGGAATCACTATAGTTTACTAACTATAACCCTCGGCAAGGTACTTACACTTTCTGAGCTACAGCTTTTTATTTCCATTACATTATTTTCCACATGGAGAAACATATTTTAATTGAACACTTGGGTTATAAATAATAGCAACTACTATTATTGTCAACAATGCACAAGCATTGTGCTTTTGTGAGGCCAAATTGAGGAAAAAAGAAACTATAAGGAGGTGGATTTTGAACCAAAATAAGAAAGAACTTTCTAATAATATATGTAATTAAAATGAAATTGAGTTGCTTGATAGATATTGTGCTTATGATCATTGGAGATTGTTGAAGGAAAGATTTCATAAGACCTAAAAATAATAATCTATGATACTAGTGTGACACCTCTGTATGAGTCACAAAGGAAAAGGCAAGATTGAGGAAAAGGCCAGCACCTGGAATGCCAATTCAAGCAGAACAAGACAAGCAATTAGTGGAGATCCAAGAAAGGGAATGACTTCACAAAGGCCCAGAAGGGCAGGTGGTCTATCTAGGTCCAGATGAGCAGATGCTCCCACATCAAGGAGATTCATCAGTTTGATCAATGACTCAAAACAAACTTACAAACCCAAGGTGCCTGATTTTCAGAGACTGGCAGTGGAGAGTGGAATATAAGAACAAAAATCAGCCAATGGAAGCTAAAGTTCCAGAGCGAGAATCCATTTGTGGGCACAACACCAAAGGCAAAGCCAGAATGACAGTGCTAGACAAGGAGATATTGAAATCAAGTTTCTTCCATGCATTCCTATTTAAGAGACATTCCTATTTTTTAGAAAAATCTGAGGTAACTAGGTACTTTAAGAATGTATATGAGTAGGCATTCCTTAGTACAAGTAAAACCCAAGCACTGAACCACATTAGTGGCCCCAGTTATAAAGATGTAAAAAGTGGTAGCTAACTGAACTGCAACCAAGTCTATACATAAAGGTAATTTCTAAGTATTAATATTTCTTAGGCTCTTATCATAGGTAAGATTTTTTCTTTGTTCTAATCTATAATTAGCGAAGCTGTTGAAAGGTTTTCTAGATATTGTTAATTAAATCACTAAAGTCTAACAAATAAAAATAGAGGATATTTAATGCTTGGGGAACCTCCATATTGTATTCCACAGTGGATACTATATACAAGAGACACACTTCAGATCCAAAGACCTGAATAAACACTACTCCAAAAAGGGCTTACAGGTGGCCAGTAGACATTTAAAAAGATGTTCAATGTCACTAATCATTAGAGAGATGCAAATTAAAACCATAATGATAGATCACTTCATATCTGTCATAAAGGTAAGCATCAGTAAAAATAGTAAGTGTTGGCATGGATGCGGAGAAAGGGAGCCCTCATACAGGCAGTCCTTGGGTTAGGTCAGAGTCGACATACATCGTTTTGTGGTTACGTTGCCATCTCCCATCTATTTATTTAAAAAAAGTTCCATTATTTCGGCATATGTACATATGTGTTTTTATGTTCTTTATTATTTACCACAAGTAAAGGTCAGGAATTGTTATATTTCTTTTAATTTTTTTTTTTTTTTTACTATTTAAGTTCATTACTGCTGTGTACGTGCTTCATGTGAGGACGTAGGTGCTTATATAGGTGGGTCCCGATTTACATTTAAAAATTGCGTTACATCATGCCTTAGGAATGGATTTCCAATGTAACTCTAGGACTGATTGTACACTGTTAGTAGGAATGCAAATTTCTATAGTGGTGTGGCCATTATAGCAAACCATGTTGAGGTTCTTCAACTTTTAAAGAGTAAAACTGCTTTTAACCCAGAGATTCCACTTCTGGGTATATATCTGAACAAACCAAAATCACAAATTTAAAAGAATATATGCATCCCTATGTTCAGTGTAGTGATATTTACAATAGCCAAGCTATGGAAACAACCCAAGTTTCCATTAATAGGTGAGTAAAGACAATAGTTGTAGTTCCTATATACAATGGAATATTATTCAGCCATAAAAGAATGACATCTTACCATTTGCAACAGCATGGGTGGATCTAGAGGTTATGCTAAGTGAAATAAGTCAGTAAGAAATAGAAAAATATCATATCATTTCATTTATATGTGGAATCTAAAGAACAGTATAAATTAACAAAACAGAAACAGACTCATAGATACAGAAAATAAACTGATGGTTGTCAGAGGAGAGAGAGCTTAGAGGATTGCATGAAAAGGTGAAGGGATTGGGAAGTACATACTGGTAGTTAGAAAATTATCATGGAGCCAAAACCAGTTTGGCTTAGTGGAAAGAGCATCGGACTATGGACTGAAGGCTTCCAGGTTCAATTCCAGTCAAGGGCATGTATCTTGGTTATGAGCACATCCTGAGTAGGGGATGTGCAAGAAGCAGCTGATTGACATTTCTCTCTCATCAATGTTTCTAACTCTCTATCCCTCCCACTTCCTCTCTGTAAAAAATCAGTAAAATATATTATAAATAAATAAATAAATAAATAAATAAAGAGGAGAATCCAAGATGGCGGCATAGGTAAACACCTACCCTGCTGCCTCACACAACAATTTCAAAACTACAACTAAAAGACTGAACAGACATCATCCAGAACTACAGGAAAGCTGACTGAGTGGATATTCTACACTAGAAGGAAAGAGAGGAGACCCAGAGGAACTGCAAAAAGCTGAGGTATGGAGAAGCGCGCATGGAGAGAGCAGGTGCCGGAGTATCTGGCTGACTTTCTCTGGCGGGAGGAGACAGAGACTCTCAATTGTGTTGAACCCCTTATCCTATGGCACTGACCCCCAGGTCCAGCTGAAACTCATATGAGGGGAGTTTGGACTGTGAAAAGGGAGAAGTACATGGAAATTTAGGCGAGCCACGAAAGGTGCGCACAGCATTGCGCACAGAAGACCGACTGCTGATTATACTGCTGGCTTTCACAAGTGGGCAGGAGACAAAGCCTTCCAACTGTGCCACTTCTAACTCCATTAAACCCAAGTTTTGGGCAAAACCCTGGGGAGCTAGACTCATATGGTCCCGGAATGCAGGGGAGCCAGAAAGGCAGTGGTCTAGAGGCACTGCTCACGTGCACACAGGGATCACTCCAACCATTACCCAGAGACACATGAGACCCAGGGGCCGTGGAGGGCGGGGCCGACTGGAAGGCAAGGTGGTCCAATAAGCCCTGAGACTCCACCTATCCCAAGCTCAACAGAGAGGCTTTTGCAGCTTTGCAAGTCTGGTATCATAAGGCTGAATCCAACAAAGAAGTTCTCCTGGCATAGTGAAAATGTGGAGACAAAGGAAGAGATCATAAACAAAAGAAATAGAGGAAAACAAGTGACCGGATATAGAGTTCAAAACCACGGTTATAAGGTTTTTCAAGAATATCCTAGAAAAGATGGATAAATTTAGCGAGACTCAAGAGGAAATGAAAAAGGACCAACTAGAGATGAAAAAGGACCAACTAGAAATGAAATATACATTGACTGAAATAAAAAGTATTATACAGAGACCTAACAGCAGACTAGAGGAAGGCAAGAATCAGTCAAAAATTTGAAATATAAAGAATCAAAAAACACTCAACTGGAAAAGCAAGAAGAAAAAAGAATACAAAAATGTGAAGATAATGTAAGGAGCCTCTGGGACAGCTTCAAGCATATCAACATCAGAATTGTGGGAGTGCCAGAAGAAGAGAGAGAGCAAGATACCAAAAACCTATTTGAAGAAATAATGACTGAAAACTTCCCACATCTGGTAAAAGAAATAGACTTACAAGTCCAGGAAGCACACAGAACCCCAAATAAAAGGATTCCAAAGAGGACCAAACCAAGACACATCATAATTAAAATACCAAGAGCAAAAGACAAAGAGAGAATATTAAAAGCAGCAAGAGAAAAACAGTTCATTACCTACAAGGGAGCACCCATACGACTGTCAGCTGATTTCTCAACAGAAACTATGCAGGCCAGACGGAAGTGGCAAGAAATATTCAAAGTGATGAATAGCAAGAACCTACAACCAAGAATAATCTATCCAGCAAAGCTATCATTCAGAATTGAAGGGCAGATAAAGAGCTTCACAGAGAAGAAAAAGCTAAAGGAGTTCATCAACTCCAAACCAGTATTATATGAAATGCTGAAAGGTACTCTTTAAGAAGAGGAAGAAGAAAAAGGTAAAAGATAAAAAAAATATGAACAACAAATACATATTTGTCAACAAGTGAATCTAAAAATTAAGTGAATTAAAAATTTGATCAACAGAATAAACTGGTAAATAGAATCAGGAGCACAGAAAGGGAGTGGACTGATAATTCTCAGGGGGAAAGGGGTAAGAGGGGTGCAGGGAGAGACTGGACAAAAATCATACATCTATGGATGAGGCCAATGAGGGGGAGATAAAGGTAGAGGGAGATGTGGGAGCTGGGTGGAGGGGAGCTATGGAGGGAAAAAAAGAGAAACAAATGTAATAATCTGAATAATAAATATTTAATTAAAAAATAAAATTATCATGGAGATGTAGAGTATGGCATGGGAAATATAATCTTTATATGTAAAACCCTAACAGGCAAATAGACCAAACATTAGAACAACCAAACAACAGAAAAACCAAACAACAACTAGTCGCTATGACAAGTGCTGAACACCAGGGGCCATGCGTGGAATATGGCAGGCATCAGCAGCTGGTGGCAGAGTGTGAGACATGGCAGGAATCAGCAACAGTGGGATGATGGAACAGATGACCAAGGGCACCAAACCAAGGCGGGATGCTTGCCGCTGTCATTGGGGCAAACTTCTGGTGGTTACTGAAAATTCTTTGCTCCCACTACCATGGTCCCACCCAGCACTCACATCTGCTGCCAGCACTGGAGCCACCACTTTCACCTGCTGCCCGTGTCCAATGCCAGTCCCAGTCACTCATCATCGTCAGTGCGTGCTAGCAGCAGCTGTCAGCCCCAATCATCCCTGAGGGTTCTCCACCTCCCCCTGTTCCTGAGAGGCAATCAGGGCAGCAGCCACCACTTGTACCCACTGTCAGCACTGGCCCTGCTCACACCTGCTGCTAACGCCAGCCCTGATGGCTCCATACTATCAGCGATTATGAGTGGTGCTGGCACAATCAGGACATGGGAGCAGTAGGGGTGGGAGCAGGGTTGCTCGCAGACAGGGGGCTGGGGGCCATGGTAGGAGGGGCTGAGTGGAGGCACAGAGGATGGGCCAAGACCCACCTCTGTGGCCACCACAGCCTCGTGGCCCACAGTTTTTTTCAAGGTGCACAAATTCATGCACTGGGCTCGTAATCAATAATATTTTTATAACTACCTATGGTCCCAGTTGAGTACTGCAAATATCAGGGGAAACATTTTGTAAAATATATGATTACCTAAACACTATACTGTGCTGAAAATAATACAAAATAATATTAAATGTAAACTGTAGTAATTGGAAAAAAAAAACAAAAATTTAGAAATAAATACAAGAACAAAAAATACAAATATATATATATATATATATATATATATATATATATATCACCTGTCAGATGAGTTTTAATTATTGAAGGGGCTTGACTAAAATTTCAAATGTAAATAACTGTGATGTAAGATCAGAGAAAAGTTAGAGTATACATAATTACATCAACAAAATGAAAATGAAACCTATGAATAAGAGATTATAATTGTAAATCTTATAAGAATCTAATATCCAAAATGTATAAAAAACTCATACAACTTAATAACAAAAAACTAACTATCCATTGTGTAGATGTACCACAGTTTTCTGATCCACTCATCTGCTGACGGGCACCTAGGCAGTTTCCAAATTGTAGCTATTGTAAATTGTGCTGCTATGAACATAGGGGTGCATAAATCCTTTCTGATTGGTGTTTGTAATTTCTTAGGATAAATTCCTAAGAGTGGTATTACAGGGTCAAATGGGAAATCCATTTTTAGTTTTTTGAGGAAACTCTATACTGTTCTCCACAGTGGCTGCACCAGTCTGCATTCCCACCAACAGTGCACAAGGGTTCCTTTTTCTCCACATCCTCGCCAACCCTTGTCGTTTGTTGATTTGTTGATGATTGCCATTCTGACAAGTGTAAGATGGTATCGCATTGTCGTTTTGATTTGCATCTCTCGGATGATTAATGACTTTGAACATGTTTTCATGTGTCTCTTGGCCTTCCTGCTGTCGTCTTTTGAAAAGGTTCTATTTAGGTCCGTTGCCCATTTTTTTATTGGATCCTTCATCTTCCTTTTATTAAGTTGTACAAGTTGGTTGTAGATTTTGGAGATTAAACCTTTATCAGTGATAGCATTTGCAAATATGTTCTCCCATGCATTGATCTTTCTTATTGTTTTGTTGATGGTTTCTTTTGCTGTGCAAAAGCTTTTTATTTTGATGTAGTCCCATTTGTTTATTTTTTCTTTAGCTTCCATTGCCTTTGAAGTATCAGTGAAGAAGTTCTTTCAGCATATATCTGAGATTGTGCTGCCTGTGGATTCCTCTAGTATTTTTATGGTTTCCCTTCTAATGTTTAAGTCCTGTATCCATTTTTAGTTTATTTTTGTATTTGGTGTAAGTTGGTGGTCCAGTTTCAATTTTTTGCATGTATCTGTCTAATTTTCCCAACACCATTTATTGAAGAGGCTATCTTGGCTCCATTGAATGTTCATGCCTCCTTTGTCAAATATTAATTGAGCATAGTGGTTTGGGTGGATATCTGGGTTCTCTATTCTATTCCATTGATCTATATGTCTGTTCTTGTGCCAATACCAGGCTGTTTTGAGAACAGTTGCTTTGTAGTATAGCTTGAAGTCTGGTATTGAGATCCCACCTACTTTATTCTTTTTTCTCAGAATTGCTGTAGCTATCCATGGTCTTTTTTTGTTCCAGATGAATCTATGAAGAATAATTTGTAGGTCAGTGAAATATGTCTTTGGTGTTTTAATGGGTAGTGTGTTGAATCTGTAGATTGCTTTGGGTAGTATGGACATTTTAATGATGTTGATTCTCCCAATCCATGAGCATGGTATGCTCTTCCATCTGTTAACATCTTCCTCTATCTCTGTTTTCAGTGTCCTGTAGTTTTCTGCATAAAGGTCTTTTACCTCTTTAGTTAGATTTATTCCTAGGTATCTTAATTTTTTTGGTGCGATGGTAAATGGGATTGCTTTTTTAGTTTCTCTTTCTATAATTTCACTGTTAGTGTATAGAAATGCCACAGACTTCTTTGCATTAATTTTGTATCCTGCTACATTGCCGAATTCATTAATTAAGTCAATTAGTTTTGGAATGGAGTCCTTTGGGTTTTTTATGTACAATATCATGTCATCTGCAAATAAGTACAGCTTTACTTCTTTGTTTCCAATTTGGATGCTTTTTATTTCTTCTTGTTGTCTAATTGCAATGGCTAATACTTCCAGTACTATGTCAAACAGGAGAGGTGAGAGTGGCCATCCCTGTCTTGTTCCTGTTCTTAGGGGAAATGGTTTTAGTTTTTGCCCATTGAGTATGATGTTACCTGTGGGTTTATCATATATGGTTTTTATGATGTTGAGGTATGATCCTTCTATTCCCACTTTGCTGAGAGTTTTTATCAAGAAAGGGTGTTGGATTTTGTCAAATGCTTTTTCTGCATCAATTGATATGACTATGTGATTTTTATCTCTCAATTTGTTTATGTGATGTATCACATTTTTTGATTTGTGGATATTGAACCATCCCTGCATTCCTGGGATGAATCCTGCTTGGTCATGTTGTATGATCTTTCTGATGTACTGCTGATCCGGTTTGCTAAAATTTTGTTGAGGATTTTGGCATCCATGTTCATGAGAGATATTGGCCTATAATTCTCTTTCATTGTGTTGTCTTTATCTGGTTTTGGTATTAGTGTGATGCTGGCTTCATAGAAGGTGTTTGGTAGTATTCTTTCTTCTTGAATGTTTTTGAATAGTCTGAGGAGGATAGGTTTTAATTCTTCCTTGAATGTTTGGTAAAACTCTCCTGTGTAGCCATCTGGTCCTGGCTTTTATTTGCTGGAAGCTTTTTGATTACTGCTTCAATTTATTCCATAGTTATTGGACTATTGAGATGTTTGGCTTCCTCCTCATTGAGTTTTGGGAGGTATTATTTTTCTAGGAAAATGTCCATTTCTTGCAGGTTGTCCAATTTGTTGGAATAGAGTTGTTCATAGTATTTTTTAAGAATCCTTTGTATTTCCACAGGGTCTGTTGTTATTTCTCCTCTTTCATCTCTGATTTTGTTTATTTGGGTCTTCTCTCTTGGCTTCTTCGTGAGCCAGGCTAGGGGTCCATCAATCTTGTTTATCCTTTCAAAGAACCAGCTCTTTGTTTTGTTGATCTTTTGAATTGTTTCTTTGGTCTCCAAGTTGTTTATCTCCGCTCTGATCTTCACTATTTCCTTCCTTCTGAGTACACTGGCTTTTCTTGTTGCTCACGTTCTAGCTCTTTGAGTTGTAGGTTTAGGTGATTTATTACCATTGTTTCCTGTTTTTTGCAGTAGGCTTGTAGGGCTATGAACTTCTCTCTCAAGACTGCTTTCACTGTGTCCCATAAATTTTGTATTGTTGTGTTGTCATTGTCATTTGTTGCCATGATGTTTTTTATTTCTTCCTTGATCTCTCTGGTTACCCAGTCATTGTTTAATAGCATGCTGTTTAGTCTCCATGTGTTTGATTTCTTTCTATTGTTTTTATTATAATTGATGTCCAGTTTTATGCCACTGTGGTCTGAGAAAATGCTTGATATGATTTCTATCTTCTTGAATTTGAAGAGACTTTTCTTATGACCCAACATATGATCTATCTTTGAAAATGACCCATGTGCACTGGAGAAGAATGTATATTCTGTGGCTTTGGGATGAAATGTTCTGAAGATGTCACTTAATTCCATCTGGTCTAGTGAGTCATTTAGGATTGATGTTTCTTTGTGATTTTTTGTTTAGAGGATTTGTCCAATGGTGACAGTGGGGTATTAAAGTCTCCTACTATGATTGTATTGCTGTCAATCTCTCCCTTAATATCCTCCAAGAGTTTTTTTATGTATTTAGGTGCTCCTATATTGGGTGCATATATGTTTACCAGAGTTATTTCTTCTTGTTGGATTGTTCCCTTTAGTATTATGAAGTGGCCTTCTTTATCTCTTGTTATGTCCTTCACTTTGAGATCTAATTTGTCAGATATAAGTATTGCAACCCCAGCTTTTTTTTCATTTCCATTTGCCTTAAATACTATGTTCCATCCCTTCACCCTCAATCTGTGTGCATCTCTTTTCCTAAGGTGGGTTTCTTGCAGACAGCAGATATATGGATCATGCTTTTTTATCCAATCGGTTACCCTATGTCTTTTGATTGGAGCATTTAATCCATTTACATTTAAAGTTATTATTGATAAGTACTTATCTGTTGCCATTTTTAGTCCTTACCCCTGATTTCCTTCTTCGCTTCCTCTTTCTTTTTATTACAGCAGACCTTTTAACATTTCTTGCATTGCTGGTTTGGTGGTAATATATTCCCTTAGTCCTTTTTTGTCTGTGAAGCTTTGATTTCACCTTCAATTTTGATTGAGAGTCTTGCAGGGTACAGTATTCTTAGATTCAGACCCTTCCTTTGCATGACTCTGTATATTTCATTCCATTCTCTTCTGGCCTGACGAGTTTCTGTTGAGAAGTCAGTAGCTAGTCTTATGGGGGTTCCTTTGTAGGTAACTTTCTGTTTCTCTCTGACTGCTTTTAAGATTCTTACTTTGTCGTCAGTGTTTGCCAATTTAATTATAATGTGCCTTGGTGTCGGTTTGTTGGGGTTCATTTTGCTTGGCACTCTGTGAGCTTCTTGGATTTGTGTGGGTTTTTTCTTTTCTATATTGGGGAATTTTCTGTCATTATTTCTTCAAACACGTTCTCTAATCCTTGTTCAGTTTCCACTCTTTCTAGAACCCCAATTATGAGGATGTTATTTTGTTTCATGTTATCCCAAAGTTCCCTTAGACTCTCCTCTTGCTTTTTAACTTTTTTTTCTAGAAGCTGCTGTACTTGGGTATTTTTTCCTACCGTGTCTTCTAGCTCACTGATGCGGTCATCTGCTTCTTTTAGTCTACTTTTGATGCTTTCTATTGAGTTCTTTATAGCAGTGATGTCATTTTTCATTTCTTCTTGTTTATTCTGCACCTCCTCTAGTTTCTTCTGCATTTCTTCTTCATGCTTCTTCACCTCCTCTAGGTTCTTCTTCATTTCCTCTTGGCTCTTCTTCATTTCCTCTTGTCTCTTACTCATATTGTCAAATTTGTCTTCCATTCTTTTCAACCGCATTATGATAATTTCTCTGAACTCTTTCTCTGGTAGGCTTATTTGTGGTTCTATTTCATTTACTTCCTTTTCTGGTGAAACCTGCCTTTCTGTCTTTTGTGGGCTGTTTCTTTTTCTGCCCATTGTCTTTCTTCTCTGGGTGTCTGGTTATGTAGTGCTCTCTCCTACATTGATTGAAAGGCACAAACTACAACAGGTCCAGGTACAGCACACAAGGCACTGAGTAGAAATGTATTCAAGATGTTAATAATGACAAATAAGGTGACCACCAAAGAAAGACAAATCAGGGGTAAATAGAGAAAGAAAAGAGAAAAATGAGGAAGAACGAAAAGAAAGAAGTGCCAAAATCAAATTGGGAGAGTGAGAAAAAAAAGATAAATAAATGAACAATAAGATAAAATAAAATAAGAAAAGAAAAAGGAGAAAAAGGAGAAGGAAAGAGGAAGAGAAAAAAGTCAGAGAGAAAAGAAAGTGTATAAGAGATTAAAGAGGAACAAAATATAGATGTCAGGAGACAACTCCAATAGAACAGTCACTAATCCCAATAAAGGCCAGCAACCAGTACCTAGAGATTAATGCAAATTGCAAATAGCAACTGGTAGCGAGGGAGATGAGGGAAAAGAGAGGTAGAAAACAAAGCAAGCAAAAAGCAAAATAAAACAAGTAGAATAAACTAAAACAATCTCTCAAAAAAATTTTCAAAAAATCGATATAATCACTTTTCAGGCAAATAGCAACAAAAGGACATAGAGAAAAAACAACTTTTTGGCTAGTGAAGACAAGAGGGGAGAGGTTTGTGTGGACTTGTAGTAGGGGATTTGAAATTAGATATATAAATGGGGTGAAATTTTAACCAGGTAAAGAGAAAAATAGGGAGAATCTAAAGTTGGAAAAGGGAAAGAGAAACAAGACAGCAAAATGGGGAAAGTTAGGAGGAAAGTGTTGGCATAAAGGTGGAGTTGAGTTGGAGTAAAATTATGCTAAAGAGAAGATGAAAATAGAATGTAGAACTCTAATCCCAAAATAAAATAAAGAGAAAACAAAATGACACTTTTTTTCCCCAAAAACGGTAAAGTACTAGTAGTAATTAATAATACTAGTTTAAAACAAAAATGTAATAATTATAAAGGTAAAATCAATTGAGGCAGAAAGAAAAAAAATATTCTTTTAATTAAAATATGTGAAAATGAAAAGTAAAGAATTAAAAATTTT
>JAAGEH010000005.1:32666106-32774896 GCA_011751065.1 Lasiurus cinereus | reverse complement strand
TGGGGGTTTTGCAGCCTGGACACTGTAGTAACTCCCAGGCTGTCCCTCTGCCCCAGAAAAAGAAAAAAAAAAAAAGAGTCGTTTTCCAGAGCTCCCCTCTGTCAACAGCTCAGAGGGTCTGCCTTCACACTCAGGGATCACGCCCTGACCACCACCTCTGTGGACCTCTCCAGAGGCAGCTTTCCCGAAGCCAGGCTCCCACAGTGTGCGCATCTCTGCCCTGCGGGGGTAGGATACCGCACCCTGGCCCAGGCGAAATCTGACCCTTCCGAGCGCGCCGTGTGGATCTCTGAATCCTCAGCCTGCGTGTCTGTGCCGCCTGGGAAGCCGCGCTCTGGGTCCTGGCTGCTCTGTGGGTGCCTCCGTCAGCCGCAGCTTTCAGACCTCGGCAGACATCCACCTCCCCCTTAAGTCAGGCGCAATCTGACCTTTCCGTGTGCTCTGTGGATCTCTGATTCCGCCGCGTGTCTGCGCCAATTGGAGAGCGGAGTTCTGGGTCCCCCGGTCCCTGGCTGCTGGATGGGTGCCCAGCCGAAGGCTTCAGAGCGCCGCAGACATCCACCTCCCACTGCAAGATGGCTCGGGCTCCGCATTCACGCTGGTGGCTCCGGCGGACAAAAACCCCATGGCAGTGGGACTGCCTGGCGGGGAGAGCCCCTTCCAGCAGTTCCCCGCCTTCCCCTGGAGGACAACTGACTCCTAGCTTGCCAACAAACAGTCCCAATGCAACTCTCAGCCACTCTCTCTCCCTCTGCCCAGCGACAAAGCTCCAGACGCGTCCGTCTACTCCGCCGCCATTTTCTCCCCCCTCCCCGATGTTTCTTTATCCTTCTCCCTTCCCCTTTCTCTAAAATCAATTAAAAATATACTTTTTTAAAAGAAAAGCAGGTGCTAAGAACTCCCAGAGTTGACAATAAAGTGGCTTACTATAAATAATTTGAAATAAAATAACACTGTACATTGATCTTACTTCATAGTACAACAATTTTATTAGAAGAAAGAGAATGGAAGTAAGGTAAGTGAGTATACATTGAAGAGGATCAAGATAGTTCAATCTTCACCTTTCATGGCAAGAAGTCAATAGATAATACGTATTAACATTGAAAAAGGCCAGCACAATAGCTATATAGGTATAAAATTTAGAACTTACATATTGAAATATCTAGAATATAGTCAAAAACTGTCAGGAGTTTCAAGTACTTACCTCTGAGGAATGAAAACTGAAGATAGAAAAGATTTCTTTTTTAATGCTTTGTTGTCCTTTTTTATGAATTAGTTGTCTTATTAAACTGGCTACATGCATAATTTTTATTTAATTTTATATAAATAAATAAGTGTGTTTTGATGTTAATTTCTACTTATTTGGTATTTGTAGAATTCAATGAGATCTCTAATATCTGACTTAAGTATCTTCATTGAAAATTAATTACTTCAACTGAATTATTTATGTGAAAAAAGATACTACATTTTCTTTTTTTAATGTGTTTATTGATTAAGGTATTACATATGTGTCCTTATCTTTCCATTATCCTCCCCCCCCACAATCTCTCCACTCATGCCCTCACCCACCTGTTGTCTGTGTCCATTCGTTAGGTTTATATGCATGCATACAAGTCTTTGGTTGATCTCTCCTTCTTACCCCATCCTCCTTTATCTTCCCTCTGAGGTTTGACAATCTGATCGATGCTTCTCTGTCCCTGAATCTGTTTTTGTTCATCAGTTTATGTTGTTCATTATATTCCACAAATAATTGAAATCATGTGATATTTATCTTTCTCTGACTGGCTTATTTCATTTAGCATAAAGCTCTACAGTTCCATCCATGCTGTTGCAAATGATAAGAACTCCTTCTTTTTTACCACACTACATTTTCCATAATGGCTGCCCAATCTGCATACCCACCAACAATGAACAAGGATTCTCTTTTCTCTATGTTTTTGCCAACACTTGTTTCTTGATTTATTGATGATAGCCCTTCTGACAGGTGTGAAGTGACATCTCATTGTGATTTTAGATATTTCTGATAATAATGTTGAACATCTTTTCATATGTCTATTGGCCATATATATACTGAGTGGCCAGATTATTATGATCTCTGAATGCATAATAATCTGGCCACTAAGTGTATATCCTATATAATAAAAAATTAATATTCAAGTTGCCCCCTTGATCAAGAGTTTGACCAGCAGCAGGCAGGCCAGGCAAGCACCCATGTTCCCTCCCATTGGCCAGACTGGCCAGACCCCACCCATGCATGAATTCATGAATTCATGCACCAGGCCTTATATATATATATACACACACACACATACACACACACACACACACATACATACACACACACACACACACACACACACTGAGTGGCCAGATTATTATGTGTTCAGAGATCATAATAATCTGGCCACTCAGTGTATATTCTCTTTGGAGAAGTGTCTATTCAAGTTGTCTGCCCATTTTCTTATTGGATTGTTTGTTTTTTAGGTGTTAAGTTGTGTGAGTTTTTTATAAATTTTGGGTGTTAACTTTTGAGATGGAATATGTTCTTCCATTCAGTAGGTTGTCATTTTGTTGATTGTTTCTTTTGCTGTGCAAAAATTTTTTAGTTTGATATAGTCCCATTTGTTTATTTTCCTTTTGTTTTCCTTGCTCAAGTAGATATATTCATAAAAAACGTTACTGAGAGTGATGTCAGAGATTTTACTGCCTAGGTTTCCTTCTAGGAGTTTGTAGCTTGGGGTCTTTTACTTAACTCTTCAATCCAGTTTGGGTTTATTTTTATATATGATATAAGAAAGCGGTCCAGTTTTATTTTATCTATCCAGTTTCCCCAACATGATTTATCAAAAGACTGTTTTTATCCCAATGTATATTCTTGCTTTTTTGTGATAGATTCATTAACCACATAAGCATGTATTTATTTCTATCTATTCTGTGCCATTGTTATATGTGTCTACTTTTATGTCAGTACCATAGTGTTTTGATTACTGTAACCTTGCAGTATATATAGTTTGATACCAGATAGCATAATACTTCCAACTTTGTTAAGACTATTGAGTGTCATGTGTGGTTCCATATAAATTTTAGTATTATTTATCCTAATTCTGTAAAAACTGCCATTGGCATTTAAATCATTTTCTGGATATTTTTCACAATTATCTTCTGTACAACTTCAAATCATCTCTACTGTCTGTTACATTTTTACTGTTTCCAATGTTAATTTTATTTGGTCTGTTGCAAAGTACAGGTCATTGTCCTTTCATTTGATTCTGTCTTGTCTAATTTTTTAAGAATAACTTTCTAGAATTTATTAAATTTAATTAAGGAAATATATTCTCTACATCTTTACAGAGGTGTCCATCTTTTTATGTGTGTGCTAAAATGTTTTTCGTGAACCAAAAATTATTGTTTTCTATTTACTCATCCATGATTTCAATTTGTGGATACTTGCTGTGGATTTCATTTTGGGGTTGTTGTTGGTTTTTTATGTTTTTATAAAACACTGGAGGCCTGTTGCACAAAATTTGTGCATGGGGGTGTTGTCCCTCAGCCCAGCCTGCACCCTCTCCAATCTGGGACCTCTTGAGGGATGTCTGACTGCTTATTTAGGACATCCCTCTTATAATCCAGGACTGCTAGCTCCCAACTGCTCACCTGCCTGCCTGCCTGATTTCCCCTAACTGCTTCTGCCTGCCAGCCTGATCACCCCCTAACTACACACCCCTGCCAGCCTGATCGATGTCTAACTGCTCTCCTGTCAGCCCAATTGCCCCTTACTGCCCTCCCCTACTGACCAGGTCACTCCTAACTGCCCTCCCCTTCCAGCCTGGTATACCCTAACTATCCTCCCCTGCAGGACTGATCCCCCCAACTACCCTCCTTTGCAGGCCTGGTGCCCCCCAACTGCCCTCCCCTGCAGGCCTAGTCACCCCTAACTGCTATCCCCTGCTGGTCTGGTTGCTCCCAACTGCCCTCCCCTGCACGTCTGGTTCCCCCAAACTGCCCTCCCTCTTGCAGGCCATCTTGTGGCAACCATTTTGTGTCTACATGGGGCAGCCATCTTGTGTGTGATGCAGGGGTGATGGCCAATTTGCATATTACTCTTTTATCTGACAGGACTGAGAGAGGAAAGGAGAGGGAGGGAGAAACATCAATGATGAGAGAAAAATATCAATTGGTTGGCTCCTGTGCGCCTCCTATGAGGGATCGAGCCTAAAACCCATGTGCCCTAACCAGGAACTGTGACCTCCTGGTTCATGGGTTGATGCTCAACCACTGAGCTACACCAAGTGAGCCTTACCTCATCTTGAGGGCTAGTTTAAAACTCACCAATGGTGACAGAAGAAGATTTGACTTTGGGTAATGGGCATAAAGATCTTATAACATAGAAATCCATGCCTGAAACCTGTATATTCATGTTGACCAATGTCACCCCAATCAATTTAATAAATAAATATATATTTTTAAAAATAAACTGAAACCAGTTTGGCTCAGTGGATAGAGTGTCAGCCTGCAGACTGAAAGTTCCCAGGTTCAATTCCAGTCAAGGGCATGTACCTTGGTTTCAGGCACATCCCCAGTGGGGGGTGTGCAGGAAGCAGCTGATAGATGTTTCTTTTTCATTGATGTTTCTAACTCTTTATCCCTCTTCCTTCCTCTCTGTAAAAAAAAAATCAGTAAAATATATATATATTTTTTAAATAAAAATAAAACTCCTGCTCGACATTGAAACCCTACCCAAATCTAGGACCAGAGTGGGGAAAGATAATGAGAGAGAAACTTATATTTATTTTTTTCGCCATATGGCCTAGCAGCTCAAGGTTAGAAAGTAAACTAGGAAAAACTACAAGTAGAGATTTATTGCCACTGGATAAATTCACAGCACTAAACCTTCTTAGGATTTGTAATAACCCCTATCCTTTTTCCATTATTGTTGCTTGACCTTAAATATTTCAATTTTGATAAATAAACTAAAGCGTGATAAGGTGTGCTCATATCTATAATTAACTCACTTCCCTAGAAGTGATAAAACCAGGTGTTCTGCAGATTTACAGACAAATTTAAACTAAGTTGATAGAAATTTTTGATAAAAATATAGTCTGTCTTCTCCCCAAAGATGAATAAATGCCAGTGTCTGACCTGTCTCACACATAGTAAAATACAGATGCAATTTATATGCCTTGAAATTTAAAATAACTACTAACTTAAAAGGTTGCTAGCTAATAAAAATAAAATATGAATAACAAGGGGGGGTAAGGGGGACCTGCAGCTAATTCATAACATAACAGCAAATGTAGAACTTAATTCCAAGAGAAAACAAATAACTTCACAAATATATAAAATAAGTGCACATACTTCAAAATTTTTATTTAGTTAATGATCAAATAAGACAATGATAGATCAATTAGGCATTATTTCTAAATAGACTAGTGGCCTGATGCACGAATTCGGGCACCAGTGGGGTCACTTGGCCTGGCCTGCGGGATTGGGCAGAAACTGGCTTTCCAACATCCCCTGGGGGGTCCCAGATTGTGAGAAGATGCAGCCTGGGCCAAGGGACCCCAATGGTGCATGATTGGGGCTGGGGAGGAATGCAGGAGGTTGGCCAGCCGGGGAGGGACTGTGGGAGGGCTCCAGATGTGTCCAGCCAGTCTTGCTCAGTTCCAATTGGCCAGACCTACCAGTCAGAGCATCTGCCTCCTGGTGGTCAGTGAATGTCATAGCAAGTGGTTGAGCAGCCTTAGAATAGCATTAACATATTATGCTTTGATTGGTTGAACAGATGACCACACACTTAGCATATTAGGCTTTTATTATACAGGATAGTTTATAAGATTACAAATATTTAAGGCTAAGCTTTGTTACTCATTATAAATAAGTGCAACCCATTGCTTTCCCCAGTTTCTCAGTCTGTTCTGCTGATCTGTCACTGTTGACCTATAAGGAGAGGAAAGGCTTTAATTTTGCTTTGACTCACGCATTTCATCTGCCCAGCCTGGGGTTCATCTTGGGGCTTCCATGTTTGAACATATCGTCTTCTTTGAACCCAAGCAACTAACACCCATATGTTTTTATTTTCTCTCTGAATTAATAATAATAACCATGAATATTTTAGGATGGGGATAGATTCCTAAAAAAATAGCTATATAATCAATGTGTAGTATTTAAGATTATCACTAATACACTAAAAAACTTAAACATAAAGGCAGTTCAAGAGCAACACTTTTGTTCTATACAAAGGAAAATGTTATGTTTGTTACCACACTGCTGGCTAATAAATTAATTCACAATCCTAACCGTCAGTTGTGGACTGGCAGCTGTAGTTCTATAACAACAGCTGGAAAATAGACAGCTAACCTCTGTCTTTCCTGAGAATTGGGGGAGGAATTGGGAGCCAACCTTGGTCTGACTGAGAGCAGGGTCTATGTGCTTCTCACAGCATCTGGCCACCTTTGGAAGGTGATTAAAGGCCCCAGACAAAGACACCTGCCATACAAATCAGTTCAGAGAGCCTGTCATAGTGAGAGCCCATCTTTAAAAGCCCTTTCCATTTAGTCTTACTAGCACCCGTCCTCAAAGGGTGAATGTCCTGCAGATCTTAGCTCAACTAAATAGGGTTTCTGGAGAATGCGTGATACAGGTGAGGAAGGAAGAAATTCCCTGAGCTGCTTTTTTCAAGATGTACCTGTCTCCCACCTTCTTCCTGAGATCTGGCTGAATCTCTAAAGAGGAGATTAGATAACCATATTCAAGCTCGCCTGGCTATTCAGATAAACCTCTTTCACCATCTTCCCAGCACTTTTCAGAATATTCCCTGACACTTGAAGGCAGCTCCATGCAGACTTTTTCGCATAAAACACAGTAAGGAAAAAGGCAATTTTTTTAGGCTGCCTTCTTCAAAACTATTTTTCTGAGAAAGCGTGCAGCTCTATTTAAGCATTTTTAAGAGGTTTGATTACTGCTTGCTTTCTTTTAAGGCTTTTTCCGAAGCTGCCTGGCACGCATTTCAGGACTCATCGCAGGTAGACACCTCTGAGCAAATTCTATGTAAGATGAGATCCTACAGATCAAAGAAGAGGCGGGAGAGGGATGAGTTAGTTGGGAGAGACAAGTTGCATTTTTACTAGAGCCCAATCACTTCTTCTTCCAATTAGAGCATCATCCATGCAGGGATCCTCTGTGGTTAGAGGACAAAGCAAGCTGCTCCAAGCCGGCGGCCGAGAGCGCTGCAGGGAATGTGGCAGCACCACTCATAGGCAATGCTGAGGGGCGAGTATGAAAACACATTGTGACTTTCAGATTTCCTTCAAGAGACTCAGATTCTAAAAGAGAAAGAAATGGAAATTCTCACTGCAACTTATCTGGGAAGCAGAGGTAGGGAGGCCTTTAATCCATGTTTCCGTTCCTATTCCTCTCACCCCATCTCTTATGTTCCTTTTGTGTGTCAAATCCCAAATGTCAGATCTCCAGAGCAGCTTCTGGTGGCAGCGGCATGTGAGCCCTACGCTGGTCATGAACAAAGGGCTGACTTGTCGGGCTCAGTCCAGAGAGGAGTCTTGATGCCACCTCTGAGTGAGAGCGTGAGTGATGTTATCAGCACACTTTATTGTTTATGAAAATGAGACTCACTTTGGTAGCCTAATAAAATAAAGACACCCTATGACATTTGAACCTTAAATAAACAATGAACAACATTTTTTAAAGGATGGTCCAAATGTTGCATAGGACTTGCTAAAAATGTATTTATTTTTTATCTGAAATTTCACTGAGCATCCTGTATTTTTACTTACTCCATCTGGCAACCTTAGACTCAGACCGCATTGCAAAGCTAGTAAGTAAATGACATTCAACGTTTATACTCACTCTTCCTAAGTACTTTCGTGGGGCTAGAATTAACGAAGGTCAGCATCCATGTGAAAACCATTTGCTTCTTTTTGCCCCTCCCTCCCTTTTTCCCTCCCTAACTGTCCTGGAAGGGAACCAGTGGGCTGTGATTCTAGGGAAAGATGTTTCAGCAGTGTACCCAGAATGAGCACTTGGACAGAGAGGGTGTTGAGAGAAGAAAGGAAAAGACCCAAAGCGAACTTTAAACATATTTGAATATTTCACTCTTTTGCCAAGAACCATCACTATAATGTGAGAATGATGTTAGATTCACATACTTCTGAGTCTCTATTGAGAGCTTGCAGTCCTTTACTTTTCCCGTATCCATGCCCTTTGCTTCTTCTGCCCTTTCCCATGTAACATACAGGGATTCTTTTCAATGTATGTGATAAGTACGTGTGGATTAACCAAGCTTCATGGATGTGTAGGGAATAATTGGCCTACTAATGGGATGGAGCCTTTAGAAACCTCTCCAGCCCTCTCACTCTCGAATGAGAACATGGGGTCCAGACAAGCTCTCGCTGCACTCTCCTCTGCCTGGTGCTGTCTCCTGGTATGAGGTGAAGGACCATGCCTGGTGGGGCTGGAGACTCAGCCATACCTTTTTGAATCCCATCTCTAGAAATTTGCCTGGCCTTTAGTAACCTATTTCTTTCTCTTTGAAATCCTATCTAATAAAAGAGTAATATGCAAATTGACCATACCTCTGATACACCAACAAGCCATGTCCACCAGTCACACCCACCAGCCAATCAGAGCAAGTATGCAAATTAACCCAATCAAGATGGCTATGGCTATAAAGAGAACAGGAGGGAGGCTTGGGTTGCCTCTGGCAATGGAGGAAGCCGAGCTTTCCAGCCCTCCACTTAAGGCAACAAGGTTTCAATGGCTGTGCAGCAGAAGGCTTGGCTTTGCTCCAGGTCAAAGTTTCAATTGTAGAAGATAAATTAATCCCAGATACCAGGGCCTCCACTGCAGTCACTGGGAGTCATGGCGGCCTGCAAACCACCACAGGCCTTTCGCCCAGGCCACTCCATGCCCCAAGGGAACACCTACCCTGATCTAGGACACCCTTCAGGGCAAACCAGCTGGCCAACACTCATGCACCAGGCCTCTGTCCTATCTAATAAAGAGTAATATGCAGATTGACCATCACTCCAACACACAATATTGCTGCCCCCATGTGGACACAAGATGACCACCACAAGATGGCCAGCAGGGGAGGGCAGTTGGGAGGGACCAGGCCAGCAGAGGAGGGAAGTTGGGGTGACCGGGCCTGTAGGGAAGGATGGTTAGGAGGGACCAAGGCCTTCAAGCAGAGCAGTTAGGGGTGACTAGGCCTGCAGGAGAGGGCAGTTAGGTGTGACCAGGCCCATAGGGAAGGGCTGTTAGGGGCAAACAGGCTGGCAGGGAAGCAGTTAAGCATCAATCAGGCTGGCAGGGAGTGGTTAGGGGGTGATCAGGCTGGCAGGCAGAAGCAGTTACGGGAAATCAGGAAGGCAAACAGGTGAGCAGTTGGGACCCAGCAGTCCTGGATTGTGAGAGGGATGTCCAACTGCTTGTTTAGGCCCGATCCTACCTATATATTTCACCTACCTGGATCAGGCCTAAACAGGCAGCTGGACATTTCTCAAGGGGTCCCATATTGGAGAAGGAGCAGGCTGGGCTGAAGGACACCTCCCCACCTTGAACTTCCTCGCCGCCCCCCCCCCCCCGCCCAAATTTTGTGCACCGAGCCTCTAGTAATGATAATAATGACCTAATAGGTTTTGCAAAAAAATAAATAAGATATCAATATCAAATTACCAATACAGAAGGAAACTCAGTGTTCCTTTGTGTTCTCTCCAACTCCCTTACTTCGAATGTGTCACAGCTACATAACGTTAAAGCCCAAATTACTCCAGGCTTCTCATGCTGACCTTCTCTGCAAAACATTCTGCTCATTAACAGAGGCAATTTCATGGAGGAAAAGGATTAGGGAAGAGGACTTTGGTTCTTTTTTAAAAGATGATTGCAAGGAAATTAGGAAATTAGAAACGACTAACTAGTCTCTTCATCTAGGTTAAGAAATAAATACCAAGTTAGCCTAAAAAATGAGACATACCATTTTCATAAGGGTCGGGTGGAAGGGTAAAGGAGGAAGAATCATGAACCCATATCTGGTCTGCTCATATTCTGATGTGAGTTAATTAGAGATGCTCAATAAGGAGGAGCATATCCATTATGGAATTTGTTTTATTTTGAGTAATATTATGTAGAGCTTGAAATATTTTCAGGAATTGAACAGTTGTAATAAAATTCATGTTGTTGATACTGAGTCACTAAACTCCAAGAATAGTTCTGCAAAATAAAGAAAATTTCTAGGAGTTCAAGGCAGAAGCATTCTGCTGAATACATTATGAATGACTCAGTAGATAAGCAATCAAAAATTTCCCATGAGGAAGAATGGAATGGGACACAGTTTTAACTCTAACCAGGATATAGGAAAACCCTGAATCAACAAACACTGAAAGTATACAGCTGTGGAGTGAGATAATAAGGGTTTGAATGTGGGCTCTGCCACTCTTTAGCTATGCATCACTTGGAGACTTTACACAAGCACACCTAACTCCTCATTTCCTTATTGCTATAAACCAAAATCCTAATAACTGCCCAGTTCATAGGATTGTGAACAATCCTTCTGGCTTCAGAAAGTGCTGAGTGTCAAGTATGTACCTGGACCTGGGCTCCAAAAGCTGAGAAAACATGAACAACACAAGATAGGCATTTGCAAGCTCTAAATACTTTGAAAGAAACAAGGAGACGTGGCCAGGGCGAAAGGCAGGGTAGGGAAGTGTGCTTTGGATAGGTGGTCTCTTTCAGGTTGTATTTCAACAGAAAGCTGAAGGCTAAGAGAGAATCAGTCCTGCAAAAATCAATAGCAAGAAATGAAGGACCAAAGCTTTCCCAAGGATGAAACAGCAAATGTGAGTGTGCTGAAATGAAAAAGAATTTGTTGTTTTGCAAAGTAAGTAAAAGAAGGGAGCGTTGGGGGGCAGGAGTTGGTAAGAAAAGCAGAGACTTTAACCCACAGTAAAGAGTTTGGTTTTATTTTAGTGCAAAGTGAGGCAGAGGAGATTTTTTTAAAAGGGGATGACCAGATCCAATTTATTCTGATTTGTAGTTTAAAAAAACCTTGGGACTGCTTTAGGGAAAATGAATTTTAGTATCTGTTACATAGTAAGTATCTGATAGTTGTTAGTCATTAATTTGTGATTATTAATTTATTCATACTTCTGTTGAAAATTATTCTAATGTACAATCTGAACATTATTGACAATGCCATATGTAAAATGATCATTTACAGAAACTAAATTGGTCTCTACCATTAAATAGGATAAATTTTGTTGCATCAAATGTTGGTTTTGTGTAGCCTTGGGCAAATTAACCTCTATGAAATTCAGTCTCTTCATTTGTAAAATGGTAATAATGGTACGGCTATTGCAAAATTCAAATGAGAAAATATATAAAATGCCTGGTAGAGAGGTATATAACAGGCAAAGACCAAATGCTACTCATTATTATAATTATTATACTCATTATACTCATTATTATACTCATTATTATTATACACAAAGGGAAAAAACAAAACTAAGCACATTCTTTGGCCTCAGATCCTTAAAAACACAGGCAATATATACAGAAACAAATGCACAGCAATTTCTGTGAATATCTATTGTTGCATATTCCTGTCCAGCTCTTTCTCTTACCCGTTCTGCTATGAGGAATCTACCAATTCATGGAGTGGGCATGCTAAGGATGGGATAGATCTTGTTCTCCCTTAACCCCAGTGGTGAGCATGTGACCCAGAGTTACCAAAACTACAATATCTTACCCAGCCACAGTGATTGGTTTAAAGATGGTCATGTAACCTAAGGTTGGCCTATCTGGGACTTTTCTGCCACAGCAATCAGAAAGAACTTTTCCTTGGAGTGAATAGGTTGAGCCTGGGGCTGCCAACAGTCCTTTCTGTTTATTGAGAAATAGAGAGACAGAGTCCTCATGAGAGTGCTTAAGGTTAAATCAAACAATACCTAATGCCAGCCTTTCCACTGGACATATCTGGTTACCAGAGTCAGTAAATCCCCTTTTGCTTAAACCAGTGTCATGAATCAGAGATTCCTATCTAATAGATCACTGCAATTGAAGGCCAATTCTGGAAACATATCTGTCCAGTTAGTTTCTCAAAACAAGTTCTTTACTCATTTTGGAAAAGGGTAATTACAAACATAATCAGCCAAGGTAAGCACAGTTGTTGTTAGGATTCTTTCATCTCAATGAAAGGGAAGTGGAAATGCCCTTCACTTCCCAAATCCCTGCTGTTCACCCTGCTCTTCACCTGTCCTCTCACCTGACTCCTGACACCCCTCGCATGCTGGGGCACCCTACTCCCAGAGCTCTCTGGATCCTGTCTGTTGCTAGGCCATCTGCTGTTGCTGCTAAAAGCTGAGTAAGGAACTATTTGTTAGACTGGCAGATATCTTTAAAGGGTTGCATGAGTCCTAAAGGATTTCTTCTTTCTTTGTGTTAAAGCATGAGCAAAGTTGACAGTTTGGAAATAATTTCTGCTATATATAAATTTTAAGTAAATATTTCAGGAAGTCAGATAGCTTCAAGCATTTAACTTTAATGGGAAAAGGTCATGCCTTTTATAAAATCTCTCAGTCATTTTAGAGTTCACTGAGTTTACTAATGTGTATGTATGTGTATATATATATGTATATATGTGTGTATATATATATGTATATACACATATATATATACACATATATACATATATATATCCAATTTTCTACATGTTTCCAGGATTTAATTAAGACAACTGCCTCTAACTGCCCAGGATCCCACCTCCATATTATGCATATCACTCTAGGTGTGTGAGACAGTATGATGTAGCAAGAGGCCACATAGCTGTGGATTTCCCATGCCTAGGATTCCCGACTCATTTTAGATCTATGACATTGGCCAGAAATTTCACTTCTCTTCATTAACTTTAGTTTCCTATTCAGAAAATAGTACCTGTATTATAAGGTACTTTATATTTAGAAGTAATCCCTGTATGATTTCTAATAGTGTCTTATATATAAATGATCATTTACTTGTAAAGCTTCATGTACATTTTTTTCTGCTTAGTTCTACTTTTCTTAGAAATGAACCAAATACCCATAAGTTAATGAATACATAAACAAAATATGGTCTATCTATACAATGGAATAGTATTCAGCAATAAAAAGGAATGAAGTACTGACACATGCTATAATCTGTATAAAAGTTGAAAATATGCTAAGTGAGAGAATCCAGAGACAAAAAACCACATATTGTATGACTCCTTTTATTATAAATGTTCAGAATATGCAAATCTATATAGACAAACAGATTAGTGGTTGCCAGGGACTGTGAAAAAGAGGGAAGAAAAAGTGTCCACTAATGATACACGGTTTCTTTATGGAGTAATGAAAATTCCTGAAATTAAATTGTGGTTATAGTTGTGCAATATAGTGAATATACTAAAAGTTATTAAACTGTATATTTTATAAGAGTGAATTTTATGTGAATTATATTTATTTTTTCCAAAAAAATAATATGTTCAAAAAGTACTAGTACAATGTGTAGAAAGCCAAAATCTTGTAGAATACCTATAGATTTTACTTAAAAAAAGATTTATCATGTTCCTGTCATCTTTAAATCTATTGAAATAAAATTAGCTACTTCTCCTCTTGGAAATTTCCCATAATAACAAACAAGAAAATTGGAAACAATTACAAAGCCCAACATTGGTAAATTTGAAAACAACAGGAACCTTAAAACAAAACACTTATTTATTTTTTTAAAAAATGCCCAAAGCAGTATTAAGCTAGATTGGGTTGGAAGGCAATGTAGAAAAGATATCAAGGCCACAGATCTCAGAAGTACTGGAAAATGATGGTCCTTAACGTCAGGTTGAGAGACAACCTGAAGTCTAAAACCTAAATTCCATGCCTGGGTGTATATCATAGTGGCAGAAGCTTCCTTAGACTCAGTGTGTTCCCAATAGAGGAGATGTGGCTAAGTAAGGGCTGACACAGACAGATGACCTATATATGCAGGGAGACAGATCCCCACAGCTGACAGAGGGGTGATCTAGTGCCTAAGAGAGGCTTTATGTTACCAACAAGGTAGCATCTGTCTTTCTCCATTGAATGGGGAGAAGCAAAAGCTAAAAAACTGATAGCCAAAACCAAAGCTCTTCAGGAAAATTTCTATTTCCTAGGAAAGAATTGTATCCACCCCTTTCCAATATATGTGGCCTACAAATAGCTACTTCAGGCAAAACTGACCACCTTCAAAAGTTAACCATCAAAAAGGGTACAGAGAGGGGGAGATGAAGTGGGTAGAAAGGAATGGTGCAAACAAACAACTAAAGAACATGCATCATAGATTAATTGAATCCAGTGAAACTTATGGCAAACATTTGAATTTAATGATGCATGCCTAAAATGAAGTAAGAGCATAAAACAGAGATACAAATGCTCAAGAATAGAGCTCAAGAAAGTAGTGTAAGAAAAAAAAAATAACAGAAATACAGATGAAAATACAAAGACAAGAGAGAATTGATGTTACTAAAAATATAGTATGGATCATCAAAAGTGAGAAAAATAAAATGACTAGCTAAAAATTTTTCCAGAGATTAAATAGCATGTTGCAGTATGGAAGACAGGCCCAGGAGATTAACCCTTTGCATAATTAATTAGCAAGAGCTGGTTAGGAAAAAGGGGATGTTTGGTTTCTGGCCTAATGAGTGAGAAATGCTTGTGCCCCAATCATATGCAAAGTCCCCCTGAGAGCTGGGAGTACAGGCCTTTCCCTCAGGAACTGCACAGTTACATCTTTTTCAGTCAGAGAGGTAGCCTGGGTAACCTTCCTCACAGCAATAGCCTGTATGTTTGGCTGGTGATTATTCTGTGCATGATTACCACTCATACTTATAGGTAAAGTGCTCATCTCCATCTTCCTTACTTGTTATTATTTTCTCCAGGTATTCAGTTAATATTTTATGACACATAATAATAGTGACAAAGATAGTCTAGATCAGTGATATTCAACCTATTTCGTCTCATGGCACACATAAGCTAATTACTAAAATTCTGCAACACAATCAAAAATGTATTTTTGCCTATTTGACCACAAAGATGGGTATAATTTTGATTCATTCATACCAAATGGCTATTGTTGGGTTGGCTGTTGTCATTTTTTATTTGACAATATAAGGGAAAAGAGGTCAGTGCCTCTAACTAAACAGTCATGCATTGCACGTTTTAAAAATTCTTGTGGCACACCTGTTGAAAATCTCTTTTCAGGGGTAGGAAATGTCCCAGCCCAAGCCCCATCCTATATATAGATAGACACCATTCTCAAAATGGTCACACCCTTCCTTTGAGGGAAGCTACAGTCTCCTTAGAACATAAAAGGCCTTCTGAGCAGTTTCATGAGGAATGCAGCTGCCACATCTGACATCTGCCCTTCATGAGCACAGGAGAGGGCAGGATGGGAACCACGTGGTTAAAGGGCAAGCAGCAGGATGGAAAAGGCCACCCAGAAGGGCTTGTGCTAACAGCCATACATAAGTGACCTTTACTCCCCCGTGCTGACAGGCATTTAATATCGGCCTCTGAAAATTGCTCCAAATTTGTTATAGCATTTTATGTCATATGTTCTGTACCAGAACTCTTCCTTGTTTTTAATCCACTTTTATGATCCTATAACAAAGTCAAGCTACACGAATTAGGTTAGATTTCATGGCCATACAGTGCAGACAAGGAAATTGGGACAATAGAAGAATTTCTTCCCTTCCATTTCTAAGGTACCTGGATTAAGCACCTTAAAAGCAGCCTTTCAAGTCTAGGTACTTTCAGTTTATTTCAGTATATAATTTGTCCCTCGGGGCATGAAACCTTTCATGGCTTCAGGAAGAACTAGGGCAGCTAAGGGTAGAAAAGAGGAAATAGCTCTTTCCTTTACTTATTTATCTGCACGCTCTGGTGGAGAGACATACAGGGTAGCATTCTAGAACCCCTACAGTCCAAAGTTATATTGTCTGGTTTTGTTTTCTGGCTGTCCCTCTTACTGTTTATGTGACCTTGTGCAAAGCAACTAATATCTCTGTACCTAACTCTCCTCATCTGCAAAAATGAAAATGATTGTGGACCTATTTCAGTGACAATTTTCTTAATTTACTCACAGCAGTGCTCAGCACATAATATGTACCCAATTAATTCTGTGTTTTAAAACATGCATGCATTATCACACATTACATGTAAATCTCTCAGCAATATGTAAAATAAGTAGGTGTTACTACCCCACTTATTGTTATTTTCTTAAAAAAAAAAATGATAGGTTGAAATCCCAATGCCCAGTACCTCAGAACTTATTTAGATATACAGTCATTGCAGATGTAATTAGTTAAGATAAGGTCATACTGGAAAAGGGTGCCCTTAATCAAATATGACTGAAATTCTTATAAGAATGACCATGTAATGAGGGAAACATGAAAAGAGAATGCCAAGAGACAATAGAGATTTCAGGTATGCAGTTCCAAGCCAAGGAACACCAAAGATTATTAGAAAGTCCCCAAAAGCTAGGAATAAGCAGAAAAATATTGCCTACAGGCATCTGAAGGAAGTAGCCTTGCCTACTTGTGGTTTTGGGACTTCTGGCCTCTTCCAGAACCCACATGACATTTCTGTTATTTTAATACACCAAATTGTAACTGAGCCAGGCAGCTTTGTATTTCACTAGGAATCAACCCTGCAACTGAAATAGGAATTTTAAGGGATATAGGCAGATTTAGGAAATTTTATAAAATGAAAGAGATCCATGGAAAAAAACACAGGGCTACAGACTGGGAAGAAGTTACATTTCTATAAGATAAGGGAACTGGGAGTAACAAAAGGTCTATATTTACAAAATAAAGAAGAAGGAAGAAAGCTCGAGGGAATACCAGGACAATGAGGGAGGAGGGCTTCATAAATCCTATGTGAAGTTTTACCTTTGAGTGCAGGAGTTACTATAGTAACTAATCTAAGGAAATATTGACTAATCAGAGAGGAAATCAAGGCACCAAGAACTTCAGCATTATAAATCAGGGAAAACAGGAACTCAGTGAGATTCCTTTCCTCCTCCCCACTTGGGAGTCTGTGCTGTGAGATTCCTTTCCCTTCTCTACCTGGGAGTCTGTACTTTTTCTTCAATAAATTTCCACCTTTGTTATACCATCTTCCATCCATGAATTCATTCTTCGACTCCAATAGACAAAGAATTCTGGGAACCATCCTGCCCAGAGGAATATTGTGTGTATCAGTCCAAAAATCCTGTATCACTAGTCAAGGCACATAACTAGGTTTGGGTTTGATCCTGGTTGGGTGACTACCAGAGGCAACTGATTGACGTTTCTCTTTCATCTCTCTCTCTCTCTCTCTCTCTCTCTCTCTCTCTCTCTCTCTCTCCCTCTAAAATTAATAAATATATCTTTGGATGAGGATTAAAAAAGAATTGTAATTTAGAAAATATTTTCAGAATATAATCTATTAGGAAAACAAAGGAAAAATCAGTCAGAATTTTTGAATTAAAACTGTATGGAAACACTTAATTTTGATAATATTACTCCTGAAGAAAATATAAGCAGTTCTTACTAATTTGAACTCTGTAATTTGTAATTCTTATTCACAATTTCTTCATAAATATAGTGGTACCTCGAGATACGAGTTTAATTCATTCCGTAACATTGCTCATATATCAAGTTGCTCGTATTTCAAAGCAAATTTCCCCATTGAAATCAATTTGAAATGCTGTTAATCCGTTCCAGCCCCCAAAATGCCACCCCAGTTGTTCTTGATACGTGTTTCTGAATAAGAAAAATGTATTTATAAATGACAAATATTGTATAAAAACATAATAAAAGAGAATGTAAAGGAATAAACTGGTGGTATAAAGTGTATTTACCTACTCGTTACACTCTTAATGCTACACTTTATCCCTAAACTGAATGTAACTTAACTAATCTTCACTGAACTTAATTGCTACTGGTCTTTGCATTTTTGGCCGATTTAAAAAAAAACGTGTCCAACGAGGTTTGCCTCTTCCTCCCTTTCAGAATGTTTCTGAAATGGGTGAGGCAAGTTTCATTGAACAGCTCCGATGCACGACCAGTAGCAACTTTTTCGGGGTGTTTCTTTTCCACGAAGTGTGACACCCTCTCCCACATTCCTAAGATCTCCTTTATCTCACTTGTAGAGATCTCCTCCACCTCTGGCTCCTCCTTGAAACCAATTTCTTGAAGAACCTCCGCATGTTGCTGAGACTCCTCTGTGGTGAGTTCCAGAGAGTGCTCCTTGACGAGCTCATTCAAGTCTCTCTCATCCACCTCCAGGCCCATGGATTTTCCCAGAGACACTATCTCCTCCTCCACTGGCACCTCGGGTTCGAATCCTTCGAAGGTCCTTTCGGCTATGGCCTCAGGCCACAGCTTCTTCCATGCAGAGGTCAAAGTCCTCGTTATAACACCCAGCCAGGCCTGATCAATAATTCTGAGGCATATCACGATGTTAAAGTGGTTCTTCCAGAACTCTCGAAGGGTGAGGTTTATGTTCTCCATCACCTCAAAGCAGCGCCAGAACAGGTGCTTGATGGACAGCTTTTTAAAATTAGAAATCAGCTCCTGATCCATGGGCTGCAGGATAGGAGTGGTGTTGGGAGATAGGTAGACAACCTTTATAAACTTGAACTCTTCGAGGAGTTCATCTTCGAGGTTCGGTGGGTGAGCAGGAGCATTGTCGAGGACGGGGAGGGCTTGCATGGTTAGGTTGTTTTCCTGTAGATATTTCTTAACAGAAGGGCCAAAAACCAGGTTTACCAACTCCACAAAGAACTGCCTGGTGACCCATGCCTTCGGGTTTGCCCTCCACATAACTTGCAGTTTATCTTTTAAAATCTTATGTGACTTAAAGACTCTGGGGTTTTCCGAATGGTATATGAGCAGAGGCTTGATCTTGCAGTCGCCAATCGCATTGGCACACAGTGCGAGAGTTAGCCTATCTTTCATGGGTTTGTGGCCTGGCATCCCCTTCTCCTCTGGCTTTATATAAGTCCTATTCGGCATCTTCTTCCAGAAAAGCCCTGTCTCCTCACAGCTGAAGACTTGCTGGGGGATATATCCTTTGGCTTCTATCAGTTCGGAAAAAGTTTTGAGGTAATCCTTAGCTACCTTCACATCCGAACTTGCTGCCTCACCATGCCTGACGATGGAGTGAATGCTGGACCTTTTCCTGAAGTTATCAAACCAGCCTCTACTGGCATTAAATGAGTGTTTTGATACTTCGTCCGTGTAAGTGCGCGGGTCTGCTCCAGTAAATCACCGTAAATCGCTCGTGCCTTCTCACATATGATGCCCTGTGTTAATGTATCTCCTTTAAGCTGCTTCTCCATCACCCACACCATCAGTAGATTCTCCATCTTTTCATGGAGAGAGCTACTGAGCTTAGAAATTATTGTAACACCCTTAGCTGGCGTTATACCCTTTATCAACTCCTGTTTAAGCACAGTGCATATTGTTGAAGTACTACACCCATACTGCTTTGCCAAGTCAGCCACTCTCACACCTTGCTCATATTTTTCTATGATTTCACGCTTTAATTCAATAGACATCATCCTCTTCTGAGCACTGATCTTTCCACTCGCTTTCTTCAGACCCATGGTTATAAAAAGAAATGTGATAAAGTATGTAAATGCACAAAAGATGCTTCAACAACAAGGTAAACAAGCACACTGACTGAGGCCTGGGAAACTATGAGACGCTCGAGTCGAAGTAAACTGGTGGGTGTGTGCTGCCGGCCGATCCATGCGATTACTCGTATCTCAAATGTTGCTTGTATTCAAAGCAAAGAATTGCTCTCTCGATGGCTCGCATCTCAAAAATCTTGTATGTTAGGGCACTCGTATCTCGAGGTACCACTGTAACATTTTAAAACAAATCCTACACACACCACACCACATGGCACAAACCATGACATCATATTAAGCAGTCAGGCTGATTTCACCACTAGTCTGAGGTAACCACAAAATGCAGCAAAACTATTTCATATTGGAAATGAGCTGGTGTTGCTTTTCCTAACCTTGGAAGTTCCAAGAGCTAGAAAACTCTGTTCTGTAGAATCATTTGCATTACAAAGAAATTGTAATATCTAAAGCTTAAGTGGAACTGAAATGCTTAGCTTAAAGACAAGCCATTTCTTTGTAGATTATGTTAACTTCTTAGCATCTTTCATTCTTAAAAGTAATAAGGCACTTGACAAATAACATAAATATAGTTTCATGAGTGCTATGTAATAATAAACAAGATGAAGTTTAAATGCTAGCCAAAGACTTTGCTAGGAGGACTGCCCCAGAGTTACCCTAAAGGACAGCAGATTGCATCTTGGAGAAAAAGCATCTGAGTTTATTGACCTTTCGGTTTCCTTTAGAGGATTATTTATAAGTGTGGGAAATTTATATACTTATTCTATATGTTTATGTAAGACGACATCACCAAGTTGATTTTAAATTATCAAGAAAGAAACATGTTTTAACTACTTTTGTGTGTGGAACATTGAGCATAATGTTGACAAATAAGGTGCTCTAGAAATGCATTGATTTTTCTACCCAGATCTTATTTTTACCATATTTGCTCAGTTCTTTTTCTATGTTCTTATAACCTTTGTAGAATTAGAATTTTGTTGTGTTTTGGTAATTGAGTAATTAAAGTGTAATAAATTTAGATTTAATTAGCCTGATAATAGGTCTTAAATATCTTCTTAATATAATAACAGTATAATGGAAGTGAAAAGAGTGAAATCATCTAAAAATAGATGGAGATAGTATGCCACAAAAGTATATAATCAAAATGGATTTTTTATATTTTGAAATTATTTGTATGGTCTGGATACAATATAAATGTTGAATAAATATATATATTTTTGGTCAAGTCCTTCTTGCTATCTTTAGTACAATGATGCTTTTGAATATTTCTTCTTTTCAAAATGTTCTAAGTACCCAGGCCTTCTCATTATTGACTATTCCCAATCTGTGTATATAAAGAGCCAGGGTCTGTAATGACCAAGGCTCCACCAAACCCTGGAAGTCAGTGCTGGGTTGCCGTGGTGACCCAGCATTGACTGCAGCTGGTGCCAGTACAGTGACCAGTGCTGACTGCCAAGAGAACTGTAGATCAGGCCCAGAGAGAGGCCTGCAGAGAGAGAGGCAGAGTCTGATCCTCAGCCTCTGTGGCAGCTGTTGATTAGCTTCGCCTCTTTGAAAGGCCTAGAGATAGGCCCGGAGAAGCTGACTGGCATAGAAACTGACCAATCAGAACTGAGAAGGCAGAAACTAAGGTGGGGTGTGAGGAGGGTTTTTTCTTTTTTTAATTAAATCTTTACTATTCAGATTATTACATTTGTTTCTCTTTTTCCCCTCCATAGCACCCCTCCACCCAGCTCCCACCCTTCCCTCCCTCCCATTGATCTCATCTATAGGTGTATGATTTTTGTCCAGTCTCTCCCCATACACCCCTCACCCCTTGAGAATTATCAGTCCACTCCCTTTCTGTGCTCCTGATTCCAGTATATTTACCAGTTTATTCTGTTGATCAAATTTTTAATTCACTTAAGTTTTAGATTCACTTGTTGATAGATATGTATTTGTTGTTCATAATTTTTTGGCTTTTACCTTTCTCTTCTTCCTCTTCTAAAAGAGTACCTTTCAGCATTTCATATAATACTGGTTTGGAATTGATGAACTCCTTTAGCTTTTTCTTCTCTGTGAAGCTCTTTATCTGCCCTTCAATTCTGAATGATAGCTTTGCTGGATAGATTATTCTTGGTTGTAGGTTCTTGCTGTTCATCATGTTGAATATTTCTTGCCACTCCCGTCTGGCCTGCATCGTTTCTGTTGAGAAATCAACTGAGAGTTGTATGGGTGCTCCCTTGTAGGTAATGAACTGTTTTTCTCTTGCTGCTTTTAATATTCTCTCTTTCTCTTTTGCTCTTGGTATTTTAATTATGATGTGTCTTGGTGTGGTCCTCTTTGGATTCCTTTTATATGGGGTTCTGTGTGCTTCCTGGACTTGTAAGTCTATTTCTTTCACCAGATGTGGGAAGCTTTCAGTCATAATTTCTTTAAATAGGTTTTCAGTATCTTGCTCTCTCTCTTCTGGCACTCCCACAATTCTGATGTTGGTATGCTTGAAGCTCTCCCAGAGTCTCCTTACATTATCTTCACATTTTTGGATTCTTTTTTCTTCTTGCTTTTCCAGTTGAGTGTTTTCTGCTTCTTTATATTTCAAATTTTTGACTTGATTCTTGCCTTTCTCTAGTCTGCTGTTAGGACTCTGTATAATATTTTTTATTTCAGTCAGTGTATGTTTAATTTCTAGTTGGTCCTTTTTCATCTTTAGTTGGACCTTTTCCATCTCTAGTTGGCTCTTTTGCATCTCTAGTTGGTCCGTTTTCATCTCCTCTTGGCTCTCGCTAACTTTATCCAACTTTTCTAGCATATTCTTGAAAAACCTTATAAGCGTGGTTTTGAACTCTATATCCAGTCGTTTTTTTTCCTCCATTTCTTTTTTTTTTTTTTTTTGTGATCCCTTCCCTTGTCTCGGCATTTTCACTATGCCGGAGAAACTTCTGTGTTGAATTCAGCCTTATTATACCAGACTTGCAAAACCGAAGAAGCCTCTGTTGAGCTTGGCATGGGTGGAGTCTCAGGGCTTATGGGACCGCCTTGCCTTCCAGTCAGCCTTGCCCGCCATGGCCCCTGAGTCTCACGTGACTGGGTAATTGCTGGAGCAGTCCTTGTGTGCACGCACCCACAGTGCCTCTAGACTGCTGCCTTTCCAAGTTCCCCTGTGCACCTGGACCACAGGAGTATAGGTCTCCAGGGTTTCACCTGAAACAGGGGCTTAGTAGAGTCAGAAGTGGCACAGTTGGGAGGGTCTGTCTCCTACCACTCGCGAAAGCCAGCAGCACAATCAGCAATCTGTCCTCTGGGCAGTGCCGTGCGCCACCAGGCCTCTGATCTTTTAAGACTCCCCTAAATTTCTGTGCACCTCTGCCTTTTCACAGTCCAAACTCACCCCATATGAGTTTCGGCTGGATCTGAGGTTTAGTGTGGTAAGATAAGGGATTCAATGCCATTGGGAGTCTCCATTTCCCTCCCACCAGAGAAAGCCAGCCAGGTATTCTGGCATCCGCTCTCTCAGCTCGCACGTCTCCGTACCTCAGCTTTTTGCAGCTTCTCTGGGTTTCTGTGAGCCCCTCTCTTTCCTTCTAGCCGTAGAACTTCCACTCAGCCAGCTTTCCTGTGGTTCTGGATGATGTCCGTTCTGTCTTTTAGTTGTAGTTTTGAAATGGTTGTGTGAGGCAGCAGTGTAGGTGTTTACCTATGCCACCATCTTGGATTCTCCAAGGAGGGGTTTTAAAGGCAACAGCTGTTTGGTATAACTTGTAAGAATGTGGTTCAATTTTTTCATGATATGTTTGGTAGTATAATGAATATGGCTAGCTATCAGTCCAGATATAGGGATTATGTGTTTTTGTCTGTCAAGAGCATCTCCTCCTCCTGAAAAAAAGTCTCCCCCCACCCAATTTAAGCAATCCTTTCTGATATAATCTATCTATACTACTAAAAAGGTAATATGCTAATTAGACTACGTTAACTGGCCATCTTCTGACTTCCTTCTGGACAAACCATGATGGTGGATGCTGAGGTAGAGGCCATTAGGGGCAATCAGGCTGGCAGGGGAGGGCAGTTGTAGGGAGATCAGGCCAGCAGAGGAGAGCAGTTGGTGGTGAGATCAGGACAGCAGTGGAGGGCAGTTAGGGGTGATGAGGCAGTTAGAGTCAATCAGGCCAGCAGGTGAGGGCTGTTGGGGGCAAGATCAGGCCAGCAAGGAATGACAGTTGAGAATAACCAGGCCGGCAGGGGAGGGCAGTTGGGGTGAGATCAGGCTAGCAGGAAAGGCAGTTGGGAGCAAAATCAGGCCATCAAGACAGGGCAATTAGGGGCAAGATCAGGCTAGCAGGGGAGGACAATTGGGGGTGAGATCAGGCCAGCAGGAGAGGACAGTTGGGGACAGGATCAGACCAGCAGTGGAGGGCAGTTAGGGGCGATGAGACAGTCAGAGGCAGTTAGGAGGGATCAGGGCAACCAGGGATGGCAGGTAGGGGCAACATCAGGCAGCAGAAGAGGGCCATTGGGGGCGACATCAGGACAGCAGGGGGAGGGCAGTTGGGATCAACCAGGCCAGCAGGGGAGGTCACTTGGGAGTGAGATAAGGTTGGCAGGGAGGGCAGTTAGGGGTGATCAGGCAGGCAGGCAAGTGTGTGGTTAGAATCAAGTAGTCTCAGATTGTAAGAGGGATGTCCCCTATTGGAGAGGGTGCAGACTGGGCTGAGGGAGCCTCCCTCCAATGCACGAATTTTGTGTACCAAGCCCCTAGTGTTTAATATTATTTCAGAGTGACAGTGGTGCTAGGCAATATATTAACTCAATTCAATCACATTTGATATTTCCCCACTAACATTGTTCAGGATTTTTATCAGGATCCTCTTGAATGCATAGTGATGAGACAGGACTCTTATCACTGCTTATAAAACTTCCTTTGGAATCACAATGATTTTGGGAGATTCATGTATATCTCCCAAGGGATTTATCCAGAGCTCATTTTCACTTATTTATAGAACACACCTTGAGTTACAGAAGTAAGCACTTACAGACCATCGAAATGGATTTCTTTTCTTTTTCTCTTGTCATAGATATCTAGTTTCTTTTTCAAGTACAGGCAAGAATTCTGTGGTTAGGTTCCTATGGAAAGGAAATAAGATGTTTACCAAAAAGGGGAAGAGGTCAAGAAAAGGAAGGGGAAAGGACAACACAAACATGTGAAAAGTAACATGGGTAAGAAGCTTAAAGAGCTGTTGGCGTGAACTTGAGAAAGCAGGTGGTGCAGAGGGTATTTTGCAAGATTGAGTGGAGACAACTGATGAAAATAGTAGGGATGGCATTCTCCCAAGATACTGTGGTTACCATTGAAACATGGTAAATGAATATAAAATTAAATGTTCTTTTTCAAGCCCTTGCATATTGTACAAAGTATAATGATATGTATGGATATTGCAGTTGGAACTGACAATGAAGTGTGAAGCTCAAGGTAACTAGTAAGCTCTACACAGTTTAAATCTGAAGGATATTTCTGAAATAGGATTTTTTTTTCATCATTTCTGGGCTGAATTGTGTCCCTTCAAAATTCTTATGTTAAATCCCTAACCCTAAACACCCCAGAAGTATCCATATTTGGAGATAAGGCCTTTAAAGAGGTGATTATGTTAAATAAGGCCAGAGTGGACCATAACCCAGTCTGACTGTTGTTCTTATAAGAAGAGGAAATTTGGACATAATGACACACCAGAGGTGCAGAGAGAAAAGGGGGACAAAGAGAAGGCAGCTATTTGCTAGTCAAGGAATGAAGCCTCAGAAGAAATCAAACTCATTGACATGTTAAACTTGGACATTCAGCCTCCAGAACTGTGACAAATATATTTGTGTTGCTTACAACACCTAGACATGCACCTCGCAAACTAATATCGAGTGCAAATAGTTTCAAAACACAAACAGTTTAGTAAGGCTTAAAAGTACCCCCATAATCTCCTGTTCTATTTCCTGCTCATCCAAATGTTCCTTCCCCAAGGTCATCACTTTCAGCTCTTTTAGTTGTTTTTTCTGCTAGGTACCTCCTTATTTCTTAAATATTTTATATTACTTTATACATTTTTCATTAAACAATCCCTAATGACTTCCTACCAAGGAAAATGGGGACTTAGCTCTCCAACAGCTTATCCCACTGTCTCTAACCACATCCACACCCACGTTTCATTCTACATTCACGATATAGATCCTTCATAATATATGGTGTTTTCTTATCTATGCCTGTTTAAATATCATTCATCGTTGAGTTAATGTAAAGCGCTATGATTACAATTAGACAATGTTTTGTTTTTCATGGAGTGAACAATTGCCTCTCAGATTGTGTATAAGTAACAAGTGAGTTCTCTCTCTGGGACAATCTTCCAATACACCAAAAGTTTTGGAGAGACCTCTACAGTCATCTGAAGGCTACATGATCTACTACAGGCATCTTCTAGAACACTCTGGGTCTTTTGGGGGGGCCCAGTCTGTGATGGTGAATGTGCTGTCTTGTTGTGGCAACAATGAAGCAATGATGCAGTGTCAGTGATACACTGACACTGTACATCAGACATTTGGTTTCTACAAGAACACAGCAAACTAAGCGCACTTTACAAAAGCCGGTACCTGGAAGCCATGTAAAGGAAATAAAGATTTCCAAACCCCAGTGGGGTGGCTCTGGGTAAAAGCTGCCATTTTGCCAGTGGTTTCAATTAGAAAATCATTGGTCACCACAATATTTCTCTCAAAGTCCAATTAGGGGCTACAAAGGCACTAGCACTCCTCCAACTGTACCTTTTCTTATTGGGAAATAGCCTTTCCCCACCCCGCACATATAAAATCCATTATATATTCTGCAATGGAAGCCAAAAAAATAGTATATTGGCCCCAAAGGCCCTATTCACAGATCATTTTAGCTTCCCCAACACTTGTGCCCATTGTGAACTCTGTCCAAATAGTCAGTGGATTGTGAGTATCCCCTCTCCCACCCAGGACAGGGTAAGATGATAAGTACCTATATCCAACAGAGCTATAAAAGTTTGAGGCCATTCCCTCCCCAACGTACATCACTTGCGTATACAGCCTTTAGTTCTCCTTAAGGAGCAGGAGAACCAATCCTAACCCTAGTCATCTTTCTCCTTAAAGCTGCTGAATTTGGGGTATGGTGGAAGGCAGGAGATATAGACTGGAGAGAGAGGGTATGATGGGAGAAAGCAATTCTCTGCAGGTAAGCGAGGCATTGCTTTCAGGTTTTTTCTCAGGCTGAGTCGCTGCTAGATTTTTTAAGTTCCTTGGTTCAGTTGTTCACTCTCCAGTGAGTCACCTGTATCAGCATTACAAACCAAATCCAGGGCAGTAAGACCCTCAAAACTAGTCAACGCCTCATTCATAGTTTCCTATTGAAGTTCGTCTAAATCAGAGAAATCTACTTTGAAGGGACCAAACTCCCTTAGAGCTGCCAACATCCACTGTAAAAATAAATAAGTAAATAAATGAACTCAGACCTTTTACTGTCTTCTCTGAGTAGAGACTGTAAGAGGTGCTAGTCCAATGATGGCCTCACTGTTTACATTCTTTTTTCCCCAGCATTACATGCCTCTGCATCCAAGCAAACCAGCCAAAATTGTAATGATGCATTCGGTTCCTGGCTTCAGCAGTCACAAATTGCTCTCCTTTACCAGAGGATGTACAACTCTAAAATTGTTATGTGAGAAAGAAAAAACTTTTTTTCCCACAAGGAAAGAATATGTGTTATATTTTAAATATCTTCCCACAATAGAGCAAATAGGAAACTGATTACCCGATGGGCAGAGAAGTTCCCAGGCCGAATTGAGTTAACTTGAACTAAGGAGCTATTTGGGCTGCTGCCTTGAGCCTATTTCCTGTTACTCAGTCAACTAATACCCCAGTTTCTTCTCTTTAGTAGGCAATGAAGTGGAGGATCATTTATCTCCTGCTTAACCATATAAAGTAGTCAACATATTTGCTACTGATTCCTATATATTTCCTTCAAATTCTGCCAATCAGCCTGTGAGACTCCTTTCATTTTCCGGGAGCCATATCTTTCAGCACCCCATCCTCATGCAACAACTGTCAAGAATGTCCTAGGTCTGTAATTTTATTCATCTGCAAGCTAACTAGTTATATTGCCACAGTTTCATGGATGCTGGTGGAAGGCATAAAACTCCTGCATCAAAGACAAACAACAGTATATTAGTCATAGCAATGAATTCACAGTGGTTAGAGTATCATCATTTCTCTTCAGTTCTCCCAGCCCCACTTTCTGAAGGTGAAACAGAGAGGGGTAGGTGACAGACACTGCATGCATAGTAGGTTGCATCTACTGTGAGGAACCCCCAGTGTAAGGGTTTTGAATCTTTTATCATAGACAGAAAGCTTGCTAGCCCTACGTTCCAGAAGGAAGGGAGATACTATTTTCAAAAGCTGTAAACAAACCTACTCTGCCCTCTGGGAGAGTCTGTCTCTATTTTCCAAGGCTGTTTGCTCTACAAATATCCAGATGAAGATAGTCTGGAACAGAGTGAGTTCTCATAAGACAGACATAAAAATGAGACACCATGAAGCATTATCTATCAATAATTGTTAGATGAACATTTGTTCTTGAATTAAATGTTCTGTGTTATCCCCAGTGTTCGGGGTCCCCAATAATCAACCACTAACGAGCCTTTTCTGATGCAAAAGCAAAGAGTCTTTATTCAAACCCCGGTTTGGCTCTCAGCCTCTTTCTGGCACAGCAGTGAGATAAGAGAGCGAGACGGGTGGGAACAATGAGTTATATGGGGTAGGATAATTGGGAGAGCTTAGGAAAGTGACAAGGGTTACAGAGATTGGTCACTTGAATTAGGATCTTTCTGTGGTTTAGCCTTATTAGGACCCTTGCTGTGTTCCTGGAGCTTCATTGGTCCATTCGGGTGGTGGTCGGGGAAGCTAAGACATTGCTGGCACACCTGTGGCCCCTCCCAGAAAAGGAAGGGGGTTTACGCAGGGGGCCCAGCCCTATAGGACAAGATGGAGGGGAGTTCATTTCCTTTCATTCCCCCCTTGTCTTGGGACACATGTCTCAGTCATGAGACGGGATGCATTTCTGCCTCTTCTTCTGTTGCTAGAGGCCGGTACTGGGCTTATAACCATTAATTGGACTACTCCTGTGCGTTCCTTGACAAATTGGACCAGTTTGTTAATAGTACAAGGACCGAAAGTTAACAGCATTAAAGAGATTATAAGGGGTCCAATGAGGATGGAAATAAGAGTAGTTAACCATGGGGACCAATTAAACAGTGATTCATACCAAGACTGAGACCGCTCCCTTCTAGCCTACACTTCTGCTATCCCTCTCTTACGAGGGCCATGGATTCCTTGACAACTCTCAGGCAGTGAAGTCTGACTCTGGGTCAGATTCCCAATAGTGGGTGGATCCAGGTCGAGACGCAGTCTACTTGGAGGGTGGTGAAGGTCGTCAGCACTACGACGTAGGGACCCTTCCAACATGGCTCAAGGGTCTCCCGGCGATGTCTCTTCACGTAGACCCAGTCCCCGGGCTTATGCTGATGAGTAGTCGGGGCTGGGCTGGTTTCATAGATGGTGCGGAGGTGGGACCAAATGTCCTTGTGCCCCCTCTGGAGCCCTCTCAAGGAAAGAAACAGTTCTTGACTTTCAAATTCTGCAAGAAATTTGGCTTTAAGATTAGGGATAATAGGAGGTGGCCAGCCGAACATGATTTCATAAGAAGTAAAACCCAGGGTGTAGGGGGAGTTCCTAACCCAGTTAAGGGCATATGGAAGGAGAGCCACCCAGTCACCGCCAGTCTCCATGGTCAATTTGGTAAGGGTCTTTTTTAGAGTTCTATTTATTCTTTCTATATGCCCTGTACTTTGGGGCCTATAAACACAATGTAATTTCTAATTTGCCCCAATAGCCTTGGCCACTGCCTGTGTTACCTGCGAGACAAAGGCTGACCCATTGTCCGACCCTATCACAGTGGGAAAACCGTACCTAAGCAAGATGTCTTCCAGCAGCCTCTTAGCTACCATCTGAAGCTGTTTCATGCTTAGTTGGGTATGCTCCTACCCATCCAGAGAAGGTATCTACAAATACTAAAAGATATTTATAGCCATACTTTCCTGGTTTAATTTCAGTGAAGTCTACCTCCCGTTGTGCTCCAGGCTTGGTTCCTCTGAGGTGGGTTCCTTTATTACTCGGCCTGGTTCTCAAGTTTGTGAGTTGACAGGTCTTGCAGGTGGATACAACCTGCTCTATTTTGATGTCCTGTTGGTGGGTCTTAATTCTGCCGTGTTGAATTAATTCCTTTAATTTGCATGCCCCCAGTTGAGTGGACCAGTGCATGCGTTCTAACACTGTAACCCCAAGCCAGTCTGGTAGTATGAGCTCCTTGTTTGGAGTGTACCATCATCCTTTAATTTCCTGGACATGGGGAAGCCTCCTGATCCACTGCAGCTCTTCTTGAGAATACCCAGGTTGATCTGGCAAGACTGGGTCCCTGGGGTCTGGTAGTTGTAAGGCCATGGTAGGGACCAAAGTGAAGGCCACTGCTTTGGCTGCCTGGTCAGCCTTTTGATTACTTCTTGCCACTAGGTCATCTGCCTTTTGGTGCCCTTGGCAGTGGATAATGGCTAGCTTAGCCAGGAGCCACAAAGCCGCAAGCAGGTCAAGAATTTCCTATTTATTCTTTATTGTCCATCCCATTGCTGTTAATAGCTCTCTCTCCTGTTAGATCGCCCCGTGAACATGAGCTGTAGAAAATGCATAATGGCTATCTGTGTAAATGTTCAGCCATTTCCCTGCCCCCAGTGTCAGTGCCTTAGTGAGTGCAATGAGTTCTGCTCACTGAGCTGACGTCCCAGGGGGCAGAGCCTCCCGCCCATACAGTGTCCGTGTCGGTGACCACTGCTGCACCCGCATACCTGCACCCGTCTCGCATGAAGCTGCTTCCATCTGTGAACCAGGTGGCCTGTGCATCAGGGAGGGGCGGGTCAGTCAAGTCTTTCCAGAGTCCATGCACTCGCTCCGGGATTCCCACACAGTCATGTAGCGGGGCATCTAGGTCAGGGTCAGGCAGCAGGGTAGCGGGGTTGAGGGCCACACTTGGCTCGAACCATACTCTAGGAGGGTTGAGCAGCAAGCTTTGATAGTGAGTCATACGTGCATTGCTCATCCATCTATCAGGAAGCTGTTTTAGGACCCCCTCAATGGCATTCGGGGTTGTAATCCAGATCTCCTGTCCTAGTGTCAGTTTGTTGGGATCCAGAGGCAGCAATAGCCAGCCAACCCTAGGAACTCCCTTACTTCTCTTCGGGGGGTGGGGTCAGGGATCTTCAGGACAGTTTCTTTTCTAGCATCTGATAACTGCCACTGTCCACCCTCCAAGATGTATCCCAGATAACTCACCCTCTCTTGGCTTATTTGAGCTTTCTTTGCGTAGGCCCGATACCCTAAGGTCCCCAGGGTGGCCATCAGGTCTCTGGTCCCCTGCTCGCAGTCTTTGGCGGTATCAGCAGCAATCAAGATGTCATCTATATACTGAAGGAGGGTGAGAGTGGAGTGCTCTCTCCTGTACTCACCGAGGTCTTCATGCAGTGCCTTGTGGAAGATGGTAGACGAATTCTTGAACCCTTGGGGCAGTCGCATCCAGGTTAGTTGTCCACTGTATCCCTCCTCCAGGTCGTGCCATTCGAAGGCAAACAGGGGTTGGCTTTGAGAGGCTAGTGGCAGGCTGAAGAAGGCATCCTTCAAGTCTACTACAGTATACCAGATTCTAGAGGGTGTCAATGAACTTAGGAGAGTGTATGGATTAGGAACAGTTGGATGTATATCCATGACTCTTTTATTTACTTCCCGGAGGTCCTGTACTGGCCGGTAGTCGTTTGTGTGTGGTTTCTTGACAGGCAGAAGGGGGGTGTTCCAGGCAGACTGGCATGGATCAGCACCCCCAAGTTTCACAGTCTCCAGATGTGAGGCTGGATTCCCTCCGGGGCCTCCTGGGACATAGGATACTGCTTGACTCTTATTGGGCCTTCTCCAGGCTTTAACTCCACCAGGATTGGGGCCCTGTGAGCAGCCAGTCCAGCTCCCCCCGTATCTGCCCAAGCAATGGGGAATTCCTATAGCCATCTGTCCACAGTACTTTCTACTGGGGACACCCCCTGGTGGAGATGATACTCATCCTCCAGTCTCAGAGTCAGAACCTGCATGGTGTGGCCTTTATCACCGATGAACTGAGGCCCCCCTTGTCTGAAAGTTATTTGGGCTCCAATCTTGGTTACCAAGTCCCATCCTAGTAGGGGGTAGGAGCATTCCGGTATTACCATAAATGAATGGGATGCCCGGCCCGTTCCTAGATCTACTGTTCTTCTGGTAGTCCATGAATACTGACCCATGCCAGTTGCCCTTTGCACCCAGGATTTCTTGTTGGCTAGCTCCCCCTGCGGTGTACGGAGGACTGAATGTTGTGCTCCAGTGTCAACAAGGAAGTCAACAGGGGTCCCCTCCACTCTAAGAGTTACCCTGGGCTTGGGGAGGGGGTCTGAACCCCAACACCCCTAATAGCTCAGTTCTTCCAGCTCTAAGACTCACTCATTCAGTCTTGCCTCCCTTCCCACCGGCCTTCTTTGGATATTCTTGGGCCCAATGCCCTATCTCCTTGCAATAAATACACTGATTCCGCTGCAGCTTCTTTTTCTCACCCCTGACGGCCCCATTACCTTCTTCTTGGTCATCTGCAAGCTGGCAAAGGCGGCGGGTCCGCTCCTCAGGGAATTCTGTGGTAGTGGCTAGCAGAATCTTGGCCAGGTTTCAGGTCTGCTTGTCACTGGCAGCCGCAATGGCGTGGGCTTGCCTATCTTCATGGGACTCCCAGTTATTGTACACTTTGTCGGCCACTTCCAGCAAGTCCCAAAGACTCTTCTCCGAATCTATTTATTTTCTGCAGTTTCTTTCTGATGTCTGCAGCTGACTGGTTTATAAAACTCATGACTATAGCTGCCTTATTCTCAGGGGCTTCTGGGTCCAGGGGGATGTAAGTGCGGTATGCCTCCATGATCCGTTCTAAGAAAGCAGCTAGAAGCTCATCCCTTTCCTGCTGTATATTCCCTACCTTGGTCAAATTGATAGGCTTTCTAGCAGCCATGTGGAGAACCCCCATTAGAGTCTGGCGGTAGACCCAGAGCCTCTCCTTACCTTCTGCCATGTTGAAGTCCCATTCAGGTCTAGTCAGGGGAAAGGAGGTGTCTATCTGAGCCTGGTTGGTGCTAGGGTTTCCTTCCATGCCTGGGACTAGCTTCCAGGCCTCATTGAGGACCCTCTCCCTCTCCTCGGTGGTGAATAGAACCTGCAAAAGCTGCTGACAGGTAGGCTAATGGGTGAAAAGAACAGAATCTAACAAATTGATAAGCCCTCCGGCTTCTCAGAAAACTTAGGATTCTGAGATTTCCAATTATAGAGATCACTAGTGTTGAAAGGCCAGTAGTGATAGGGCTAATTCCCCTCCCCCCTGTACTCTGACCAACCACCAGTGATGGTAGGGTATGGGCCTGACACTTCAGCACCAGCCATTTTCAGGGCTTGCAAAGCAGGATACCAGGCTTTCTCCGTGGCACTCTTAATAGCTTCAAGGGTTTAGGGATAGGTTGGGATCTTCAAAACATGATACTGAAGTCCCTCTATAAGTACTTTGGCATAACTACCCTGTTTAGGGAGGCAAAATGCAAATTATTTACTCTTCCTGGCTTACTGGCCTGTATTATTTGATTTCCTTACAACATTTCTCCTTTCTTATTACATACACAATCCTTTATTACATTTTCACTTCCAAATTAGCCTTTAAACCTTTTTTCTATGTCCTTTAAAAATGTATAACCATGTCTCAGACCTTCTACTCAATATTCCTTATTCTTTGAAACATTAATCCTTTATGATTTCCAACAAGTAAACAGCCAGAATTTCTGAGCTTAAAGTTCCTTTGCTGGATATTCCACCACTGCCCAAGAAGTATCCAGTAACCCCACCCTGCCAGATTGGACAATGAGATTTCCTTTATGTGTATTAAAAGGGTTAAAAAGAAGAAAATGGGGCAGAAGAAGATCCATTGTGTTTTGTAGTAGCATAGTTCAGATAAGCAAAAAAAACAAGGACGCCTGCAGAGAGGGTTGTAGCCAGCAAAATCAACAAAAACCTATCTCTCCCTGCCTCATGATTAACTGCCAACATCCTCCCTCCTGTTCCCCAGTCCAGTTGCTTGTCTCCCTTTCCTATTGTGAGTCAGAGGAAGACAATTTCTACAGAGGGAGAAACAGAAAAGTGGGAGTTTCAAAGAAAACTACAGACGACTGCTATAGTAGTGCTCCCTTTTGAAGCCTGAGGTCCAACCTGTGGAGAAAAATAACTCTTAGTCAGCCTGGAAAGATAAGGGTGTGTAGGGAGATTTTTTGTGAACTGGAAGCCTGGATGGCCACCTGACAGAAAAGATCTTTAATCCAGTTACAGATGCTAAAATAAAATAGCACATTAATAATAATTCCAGCCTTAGATGGCTCACGTTGGGCTATGATGTCATAGGCAGAGACAGGGCCTGTAGTCTCTCTGCCCTGCAGAGCTGTAAGCCCTGTCCCTGGAAGTCTCCAACCACCAAAAGAGATAAGAAAGCCATAAATAAAAATTCTTTGTTCTTTGAAATGTCACAAATTTATGCCTAGGACTTTAAAATTTAATATAGCAAATTCACAAATCAAAACAAAATGAAACCATTACTTATACAAAATTAGAGAGGAATTTTTATTAGCTAAATGGGCTGACTCCCTCTCTGACAGAGAGCAAAAACTAAGAAAAAGAATTCCAGCAGCTGCTAAAGACTTTTGCACTCTGTCACAGCAGGTCTATCCCAAATCAAGTGAAATAGAAAGAGACAATTATCAACCAATGTCCACAGAATAAAACAGAGAAACACAGACACAAAGGGCCCCACGAAAGTCTTCCAACTCCGCAGAAACAAAGCTGATCAAACAGATAAAAACACCCAAAAACAGCCTTCCGATCCCGCAGAAACAACAAAACTGAAAACCGGACAATGGCCGTGCGCCAACTTTGTCCTAGAGGTTTGAGGGGATTCCATGTCCCTCGTGAGGGGATTCCACGTCCCTCAAGATGGGGAATCAGAGCGTCCTCTGAATCCTCCCGCCCGAAATCCACCCGTGTGTCCACTTAGACCGTTTCGGGCACTACAGACTTCAGAAGCGAGCTCACACACAGAACAGAAACAGACAACATGCAGACACTTACCTCGGTCAAACGGACTCTCCGGATCGGGGTCCCTCGTGAGTATTGGGAATCCAGGATGGGCCCCCAAATATTATGCCCAGAGTTTGGGGTCCCCAATAATCAACCACTAAGGAGCCTTTTCCGATGCAAAAGCAAAGAGTCTTTATTTAAACCCAGGTTTGGCTCTCAGCCTCTTTCTGGCGCAGCAGTGAGACAAGAGAGCGAGGCGTGTGGGAACAATGAGTTATATGGGGTAGGATAATTGGGAGGGCTTAGGAAAGTGACAAGGGTTACAGAGATTGGTCACTTGAATTAGGGTCTTTCTATGGTTTAGCCTTATTAGGACCCTCGCTGTGTTCCTGGAGCTTCATTGGTCCATTTGGGTGATGGTCGGGGAAGCTAGGACATTGCTGGCACAACTGTGGCCCCGCCCAGAAAAGGGAGGGGGTTTAGGCAGGGGGCCCAGCCCTATAGGACAAGATGGAGGGGAGTTCATTTTCTTTCATACTGAATAGATTACAGTGGTACCTCGAGATACGAGTGCCCTAACCTACGAGATTTTTGAGATACCAGCCATCGAGAGAGCGATTTTTTGCTTTGAAATACAAGCAACATTTGAGATACGACTAATCGCATGGATCGGCAGGCTGCACAGGACCCACCAGTTTACCTTGACTTGAGTATCTCATAGTTTCCCACGCCTCAGTCAGTGTGCTTCTTTAACTCGTTATTGAAGCATCTTTTGTGCATTTACATACTTTATCACATTTGTTTTTATAACCATGGGTCCGAAAAAAGCAAGTGGAAAGGTCAATGCTCAGAAGAGGATGATGTCTATTGAATTAAAGCATGAAATCATAGAAAATTATGAGCAAGGTGTGCGAGTGGCTGACTTGGCAAGGCAATACGGGCGTAGTACTTCAACAATATGCACTGTGCTTAAACAGGAGTTGATAAAGGGTATAACGCCAGCTAAGGGCATTACAATAATTTCTAAGCTCAGTAGCTCTCTCCATGAAAAGATGGAGAATCTACTGATGGTGTGGGTGACTGAGAAGCAGCTTAAAGGAGATACATAAACACAGGGCATCATATGCAAGAAGGCACGAGCGATTTACGGTGATATACTGGAGCAGACCCCGCGCACTTACACAGACAAAGCATCGAAAGACTCATTTAAAGCCAGTACAGGCTGGTTTGATAACTTCAGGAAAAGGTCCGGCATTCACTCCATCATCAGGCATGGTGAGGCAGCAAGTTTGGATGTGAAGGCAGCTGAGGATTACCTCAAAACTTTTTCCAAACTGATAGAAGCCAAAGGATATATCCCCCAGCAAGTCTTCAGCTGTGAGGAGACAGGGCTTTTCTGGAAGAAGATGCAGAATAGGACTTATATAATGGCAGAGGAGAAGGGGATGCCAGGCCACAAACCCATGAAGGATAGGCTAACTCTCGTACTGTGTGCCAATGCGATTGGCGACTGCAAGATCAAGCCTCTGCTCATATACCATTCGGAAAACCCCAGAGTCTTTAAGTCACATAAGATTTTAAAAGATAAACTGCAAGTTATGTGGAGGGCAAACCCGAAGGCATGGGTCACCAGGCAGTTCTTTGTGGTGTTGGTAAACCTGGTTTTTGGCCCTTCTGTTAAGAAATATCTACAGGAAAACAACCTAACCATGCAAGCCCTCCCCGTCCTCGACAATGCTCCTGCTCACCCACCGAACCTCGAAGATGAACTCCTCGAAGAGTTCAAGTTTATAAAGGTTGTCTACCTATCTCCCAACACCACTCCTATCCTGCAGCCCATGGATCAGGAGGTGATTTCTAATTTTAAAAAGCTGTCCATCAAGCACCTGTTCTGGCGCTGCTTTGAGGTGATGGAGAACATAAACCTCACCCTTCGAGAGTTCTGGAAGAACCACTTTAACATCGTGATATGCCTCAGAATTATTGATCAGGCCTGGCTGGGTGTTATAACGAGGACTTTGACCTCTGCATGGAAGAAGCTGTGGCCTGAGGCCATAGCCGAAAGGACCTTCGAAGGATTCGAACCCGAGGTGCCAGTGGAGGAGGAGATAGTGTCTCTGGGAAAATCCATGGGCCTGGAGGTGGATGAGAGAGACTTGAATGAGCTCGTCAAGGAGCACTCTCTGGAACTCATCACAGAGGAGTCTCAGCAACATGCGGAGGTTCTTCAAGAAATTGGTTTCAAGGAGGAGCCAGAGGTGGAGGAGATCTCTACAAGTGAGATAAAGGAGATCTTAGGAATGTGGGAGAGGGTGTCACACTTCGTGGAAAAGAAACACCCCGAAAAAGTTGCTACTGGTCGTGCATCGGAGCTGTTCAATGAAACTTGCCTCACCCATTTCAGAAACATTCTGAAAGGGAGGAAGAGGCAAACCTCGTTGGACACGTTTTTTTTTAAATCGGCCAAAAATGCAAAGACCAGTAGCAATTAAGTTCAGTGAAGATTAGTTAAGTTACATTCAGTTTAGGGATAAAGTGTAGCATTAAGAGTGTAACGAGTAGGTAAATACACTTTATACCACCAGTTTATTCCTTTACATTCTCTTTTATTATGTTTTTATACAATATTTGTCATTTATAAATACATTTTTCTTATTCAGAAACACGTATCAAGAACAACTGGGGTGGCATTTTGGGGGCTGGAACGGATTAACAGCATTTCAAATTGATTTCAATGGGGAAATTTGCTTTGAAATACGAGCAACTTGATATATGAGCAATGTTACGGAATGAATTAAACTCGTATCTCGAGGTACCACTGTATTTCAATATTTAAGCCCTTCATTTCTGGGAAATTATGTTGTTTTTTCCTTTCTGACACCACTATTATCAATCATAAGATTTTTCTGGACTTATCTTCTAATTTTCTTGTTTCCTCTCTTTTCCTCCTTTTCTTCTACTTTATGACAAATTTTTTCAACTGTCTCTTCCAACACAGTTACTAATTTTCTAATTTCTGCTCTCATTTTTTAAATTTCCATAATTTCTCCTTTTTTGATGTTTTTTAAATGGTTCTTTTTCAAAGGCTTACTTTTTCTGTTCATGTCTACAGTATTTTCTCTTAGTTCTCTGAGCATATCAGTTATAATGGCTTTGTGTTTTCTAAGTCTTACACTCCCTGCATTGGCATGTTTCCTTTAAGTTCTGTTGTTTATTAATTTTTTAATGTTTTTATTTTATTCTATTGTTTTTAAAATTAGAGGTTTTCTTAAAATGTATGATGTTCCTCGCCTATTTAAGATTGAGGGCACATAAAACTGAGTCAGAGCTCTGTAGGAATGCCTGGCGCTTCTCCAGTTGGTTGATCTCAAGATGGAATGATTAGGCAAGAATTCAGCTGTTTTGGCTCCCTAGGACTTTCTTCTTAGGCTAATCAATATTGCAAGAGAGGCATCACCAATTCCTTGCTTGTTGTATGTAATCCTGGCTGCCGAAGTTGTCAGATATGTGCTAGAGAAAGGGGCTGAGATTCTTCATCTTTTAACACACAGACTTTCACGTTACCCATTCTCTCACTGCATTTGTGCTGAAGTCCTGGCCAGGCAGGGAACTACTTGTCTCCTGTCAGCATTAAAAAAAGAATCTGGAAGCCCAACCTGTTCTATTCTGTTATGTATTCCTAACAATTATCCAGCCTTCAGAAATACCTGACGCCTCTAAATCCCAAGACATTCTGATGTTCTGCAGCATTATCTGTCTTGATTCTTAATTCCCCAACTAGAGACACACAGCTTTCCTCTTCCTCAGCTTATCCACGTTTGTCACCACTTGTCCATCTACGTTCCAGCTTCCAATACTTTGTTGACATCTCTAGTGTGTTCTTGTATCTTCTCCAGTTTTCTTTACTATCGTGTGTGTTGTTTTTTTACCTTAGTTTTTTCCTTTACAATGTCATTGTAGTTGCATTGCAGGGGAAAAAACAAAAATACACATTTGTATTCAGTCTGACATATTTAACAAAACACTGTAGACTTTAAAGGACCTATGGAGAAAGAAAAAAGCAAAATAAGGAAATACTCTCAATTCTCACAAGTGAAATTGGGACTCCTTATGTTAATTGTACAGCATTCTTTATAAAGTTCCAAGGATGCCAAATATAAATTTTTAACCCCAGCAATTATTTTCAAATGGCCTAGCAAAATATCTAATATTACTTTAAAACATGAAGTAAAAAAGGTTTTCAAACTTGAGTAATTCCAAATTATTTACTTGAAATCTGGGCAGATTCCAAAAATATACACTCAAATCAAGAATTTGTGAAATATTACCTTCATAAATAATGATATATTATTATATTCAAGTGTTAAAATAATTAAAGAAAACAATTGAGTTGATACATACAAACTTTATTTACCACGTCATGAAGCAAGCAGTCTCCATTCACAAGGGTTCATAAAACTGCAATATGGCGTACAAGACAGGAAGCTTTCACAGGATAAGGAATAAGGAACAAGGAAGAGAAAAACAGAAAATGAGTAAGGAACAAGGCCTGAAGGCCAGAGCCAAGAACTGACTTGGCAGTGGGGATGACTGACTGGATATAAGGTGGTTCTGGTCAAAGTGGAGCATTTCTGAGACACAAAGATTGTAAGTTTTGGTTTGCTGACCTGGCACCCCATCTTGGGCCTAGAAATTTGCACAAGATCCCAATGTCAGTAGTGTAAATTGCATTGCTGATTGATCACTATGAATATATTTAGAAGAAAAACAATATACTAGGGAAATAACCTAAAGTTAAATTTCAATTTCAGAAAATTTTCTCACATTAAAGCAACTTATCTTAACAAATTTTGTGCACCTGGCCTCTAGCCTTATCTAATAAAAGGAAAAGATAATGAGAGCTGAAAAATTTGTTAAAATCTCCTTCCATCCATCATTGCTACAGAATTACAGAAGAAATAGCGTTATATTACTGATGAGCTTATGCTTTTTCAGAACAGAAGAGAAATTAATGGGAATACCAAAAATAAAAATATGCATTTATGAAGTCTCCTTACTTTTTATTATGCTGTATAAATATTTTAACCCACAATTTTAAGTTAAATCAATAGAGTATTAAGTAAATTTGCTTTATTATATATACAGGGGTTAAATAACGAATAACAGATTCTGAATAAAAAAAATAGGTATGCTTCTAATGTAAAGAAGAATTTTAGTGCACATATGAAAAGACCATGTAGCAATTCTTCTTAAGTGTAGTGCTGTATTGCTTTGTTAAGATACCATCAGTGAAACAGGGCTGTTTTTCCATTAGAATTTTTAAAATGACACTATTTTTAATCATTAAAAATAGGTCCACCATATAATTTCATTCATATGTGGAATATAAAACAAAAACATAACAAAGGAACAAGTATAAAAGAACAGAAAGGGACTCCTTGATACAGACAGTGCAATGGTGATTACCAGAGGGGAGATGGTGTGTGAGGGGAGCAAAGTAAATAAAGGAAATCACATACTAGTATATGGTGACAGAGGAAAACTAGACATTTTGTGGTGTGCACACAATAGAGTATACAGCTATTGAATTATCATGTTCTACACCTGAAACTTATATAATGTTGGTAACCAAGTTACTTCAATTAAAAAAGAGAGAGAGAGAGAGAGACCTGGCCAGTGCTGCTTAGTGTTTAGAGCATTGGCTCTCATACCAAAGGATCTCCAGTTTGATTCCCAGGCAAAGGCAGATTCCAACCTCCACCCTGGTCGGAGCTGGGGTGTAGGGGTGGAGATGGGGTATAGGGGTTGGGATGGGGTGTGTACAGGAGGCAATCAATCAATGTGTCTCTCTCACATAAATCTCTCTCTCTCTCTCTCTCTTTCTCTTTTTCTCTCTCTCTTTCTCTCTCTCTCTCTCTTTCTCTCTCTTTATCTCTCTCTTTCTCTCTCTCTCTCTCTTTCTCATCCCCTCCCTCCCTTTTTTCAACTCTCTCTAAAAAAAGTCAATGGAAAAAAATATCCTTGGGTGAGAATTTAAAAAATAATAACGTTATTGTGAGTTATGCAAAAAAAAAAAAAGTAAACAGGATTTTATTTTGACCTGAAAATTGGCATCACAAATGGGAATTAAATCTGATTAGTCATTTTTTAATATAAGTTAAGGGAAAACACTCTAGAAATTTCAAACATATTACTGTTTCTCCTCCACAAAATTTAATTTGTTTCTTAAGTGAATGAGTGCCTCTGGGCATTTGTACAGGAAAAATAAAATCTCCCAAGCTGTTTTGTTCTATAGAACAGTCACAAGATTCATGCTGAATCCAGAAGGATTTTAAAAGTGGACAAGTGACATAGCCAAGCTTATATTTCTTATGCATGAGAAACTGTAGTTGGCACAGGAGCCACTACCAACCCTGCATGTGGTATGTACCCAGATGATTCCATATGTTGGAAATGCTGCTTAAGCACTGTTGGTAGTTCCTATCCCAGAGAGCCAATGCAGGGTACCAGCTGAGGCTACAAAAATGGATTAAAATCATATTTAGGAAAGCTTGCACTTCCCAGTCCCAGTTCAAGATAAAGAGAGATTTAAGCATGTCATGTTTCTAGTTTGAAGACTTTCTGGAAGATGAAAGACTGGTGAAACAAATCCCCATGTTTTCATAAAAAGAGTATAAGGCTTTCCAATTTTCAATTTTTGTGTGCCCCATCATCTGATTTTTCATAAATGCTATAACAAAATTCTCAAAGGGCTGTACATTGCTCTTAAGGATTGCCTCTTGTTCTATGTAGTGTCAAAAGATGTGAATTTTGACGTGAGATTGTTTATATTCAGCTTCTTACAGTCCTCCAAATATTCAGATTTACCTCAGAGAATAGTTTGCTGATATTACAGATTGGAGACTAAAGAATGGGAAGGAGAAATAGAATCCAGTAATCCCAGACAGAACAGTTATAGACAAAGACATCAAAGAATAGCTATATTTATTGTCATACACATACACATGCAAGCATATGTGTGCACACATACACAGACTGATAGTCTCTGATTCTCAGTAGATGCAATTATAACCCTTTTGTAGATTAGAATAATAAAACTCATTGAGGCTCAGCAATTTAAGATATCTAAACTGAGGTCATGTCTGAAACATCAAGCCCCTTCTGAGCTGACACCCAAGTTCTGATGATGCAGGACCAACTAGCTTTTTAGCAGGAGCTATAGGAAGTCATGAAATGTCTCCTAATGTTTAAAGGTCTTCTTCAGTCCATCTGCCACAAATTGAGAAGACTTCAGAGTGTGGATATTAAAAGATATTAATTTCTATGCCAAAACCAGTTTGGCTCAGTGGATAGAGCGTTGACCTGCAGACTGAAGTGTCCTGGTTTCGATTCCGGCCAAGGGCATGTACCTTGGTTGCAGGCACATCCCCAGTGGGGGCGTGCAAAAGGCAGCTGATTGATGTCTCTTTCTCATCGATGTTTCTGACTCTATCCCTCTCCCTCCCTTTCTGTAAAAAATCAATAAAATATATATATATATATGTTAAAAAAAGATATTAATTTCTAGTCTCGTGTGCCAGTGACAAAGGTAGCAATAACTGCTGGTTTCAGGAATAGCCCCTGCATCTGTGTGTGTAGAAATTGAAATGTGACCAACTACTCACAGAGTTTGTCCTAGTGCCTGCTGGAACACTTAAAGTGGCCCAGTTTTAAGGCATATTCCCCACTCATTGTCACCATGTGCTAACATAGTTGCTGATATCTACTTGGGGAGATGTTTGAAAGAAAGGAAAAATTTTATTTGATGTATTGGGACTTGTTCTACTTTCTCTATATGATAAAAATTGAAGAGAGAGAAAAAACCATATATATATATATATATATATATATATATATATATATGCTTAAAGTTATGAACTCAAAGAGAGATAAGTATAGTATAAAGAAGGCTGAGTTGGGGACCCATGTGACTATGAGTATGAATTGCAGCATAAGACAATATGCAGATAAGGATAAACAAAGTATGTATCTTAGCCTGACATCCATGATCTCTCATCCCTGTGCTAGTAACAATTACTCTATTCTGTGTGTTGAGAAATTCAGTGGAAATGGTAAGTTTTCCAACTGGACAGTAGGGTGACAGATTTGTGCTTTAGAAATATCACTGACAATAGCCCTGGCCAGGTAACTCAGTTGATTAGAGAGTTTTCCCAATATGCCAAGGTCATGAGCTTGATCCCTGATAGGGCACATACAAGAATCAATCAATGAATACATCAATAAGTAAAACAACAATCTCTCTCTCTCTCTCTCTCTCTCTCTCTCTCTCTCTCTCTCTCTCATTCCCCCTTCCTCTCTTGCTCTTTAAAAATCAATAAGTAAAAAAATTTAAATAGTTTTAAAATAATAAACACTGCACTTTAAAAAAGAAATATTACTGAATGGGTTATTAATAGAAGAAAATAGAAACTATAGACAGGGTAACTACTTAGGAAACAAGAGTAGTGGTTTATTCTCAAAGAAGAGAAGCAAATGAACTAAAATAATGAAAGTGAGAATGGAAATGGCCCAAGTTTTCTCCACTGCAGAATGTTTAGTCTGAAGGCTATTTGGATGAAAATCTAAAGGATCCACATGAGATAAGGACTTGCGAAGAGAAAAGTACACTCCTTGTGGTCACCTACCTCCCAAAGGTGATGAAGACACTAGCCCCATAAATGACCAGCTACCTACCTCTCAGCAGGTTTTCTGGTCTTACAGACAAGTGACCAGATAGCAGGGTCTCTTCATTCAGGATTTCAAGGTGTTTGAAGTTTCTTAAGTCTGGGTTTTATTTCCTTGATTGAGATTTTATCTATTCATTTAGACATAGTCATCCTATCTAATAAAGAGGGAAAATGCTAAATGACACACACACCATTGCAAAGATGGCAGTACCCACAGCCAATAAGGAGAGAATATGCTAATTGACTGCTATGCCATCAAAGATGATGGCATCCACAGCCCTAAGATGGTGGTGCCCAGCAGCCCAGGGCTGCCCAAGGCTCAGATAACCAGGGCCAGCCAGGGCTTGTGCTGCCAGCAGTGGCAGCAGCAGAGGTGTGATGGGAGTGTCACCTTCCCCTGATCACTGGTCACCTCCCATCCCTGAAGACTCCCAGACTGTGAGAGGAGGCAGGCCGGGCTGAGGACCCTCCCTCCCTCCCCGCAATGCATGAATTTTCATGCATGGGGCCTCTAGTAACGTATAAAAGAATAACCAGAAGCTTAAATTGCAAAGAATTGTCTCGGAAACTATGTCAACCAAAGTTTACATACCACTTTTATGTAATGGTCTTCTTTGCCTGTATCTTGGGCTCTTTAAAGAGATGAATTGAATACATACTCATTTGTACACACACACACACACACACACACACACACACACACACACAGTTGTACTTATCTTTCATTGGTAACAAACTACCCCAAACATAGTTACTTAAAAAAGCATTATTCCTATCAACTATTTGTTGTGACTTGCTCACTGGGCAGTTCTTCTACTCCCTGTTATGATGAATGGGTCACAGTCATTTGGGGACTTGACTGGTAGAATGTCCAAGGTGACTCATTCACATGATTGTCAGAGTGATGCCAGCTATCACTTTGGGATTTCAGCTTGGTCTATTAAGCAACAAGCTTTGGTTCTCCTTTTTGTATCTTGCTTAAAATTCTATATCTGGGTCTAAGAAGGAGTGTTTCAAAATGATAAATCCCAGTACATAAGCACTGTGTTTGAGACTTAGCAAGTTTTCAGTTGCATCTCTTGGTAATATCCCATTGGCCAAAGCTACTTAGGAGATCAGCACAGACTAAAGGGAAGAAGAAACAAGTGCTACTTCTCATTGTGAGAAGCAGCATGAACAAAAAGGGAAAGGTAATTGTTGAAGGCTACCTTCGGAAACTCTCTGCTAAACACACACATTCATTTGTATACAATATTGAAATATTTATGTTTAAATTAAAACAAAAATCTTCCTGCATTATAATTTTCACATATAACAATCTATACTGAGAATATTGTCCTCTACTTATTAACTAACTTTACAATGTGATAAAGTGTCATGAATGTTTAAGAGGGGGCCTCCAATGAATTGAGAATTGTCCACAGACTCCCCTCTATTGTATAAAATCAAGCAATCAGTGACTGTTGAGATAATGGAGCAAGTGGTCCAGTGTTGGGAGTCCTGCCATGGTCAGTTCTGCAGGTTGTACACTGCACAACATGAGCTTCATTCGGGGACTATGTGAATGGCATTGCTTAGTTGTGCGGTATAAAGCCATTCTCTACATTCTTTATTATATAGGTTCCAAATTGAAAGGGTAGATAGGGATGTAACTAACTGAGATAGAAAACCCAGGAAAATAAATTAACTACAGTGGAGAAAACAATGAATTCCATTTTGGACATGCTAGGTTTGAAGTGCCTGTCCAATATCCATATCTAACTGTGGGATGGGTAGTAAGAAATGTTCCTTTGGAGCAGAGTAGGAAGGGGAATCAATGATATCACTGAAGGACAACAGGTTTGGAAAGAAGAAGAAGGGCCTGAAATGAAACCCTGGAAGAAAGGGGAGCCAGTGAAGCTTTTTGAGAAAGAGCAGTCCGAAAGATGCCCCATGGTAACACGTCTCTACTAGAATAAGATAGATCGGTAAAAGCTTTTATTTAAAACAAACGTAAAGACCTGCACTTAAACAGGTCAATTAACTTTCCATCACAGTCTTTACACAAGCTCTCTGAGGGTCTCCCAGACAGGGCACTAATTCACAGGAAAATTGTTTTTTCTCTCGCTTTCTCCCTGCTCAGTGCATCAAAGATGACCTTAAATAAGGATAAGATTGCTTCGTGCAGTGATTTACAGTTTACAGAGCATGTTCACTCCTTTTATCTAATTTGTTCTCTATCATCGCTCTTTGAAGTACGCAGGGCAGGTATTAGTATCTTCCTTTTACAGATGAGCAAAGTGAAGCCAAGGGAAGTGATTACGCCAAAGTGGATGGAACTGTGTCCTCTGACTCCTAATTCAGTTCTGTTTCGGCTGAAATGCCTGATTATATCAAGAATCAAGTCCTTCCTTTTCATTCAGCCTCCAATGCCTCTAAATTAGGAGCGTTCTGTCGCAGAGATATGTGTCTCCGCGGGCAAGATGTGGTAGGAGCTGGAACTCCAGGGTGACTGACACCTGTCCTGCATTTGTGTGGCTGTGAATTCTAGTCCCTCTCTTTCTGTGGCATGGATTTGAGAAATGTTACTTTTTTTCCACGTGATGAAGGAATTTAATTGGTTCTCTCTGCCTTTAGAGATTTATTTGAACAGGTTTGTAATCAAGACCTCAAATATGCTTTTTTGAGTCAAATAGGAGAAACATTTAATCTTTTCAAACTGCAAATTTATATAAATATAAAACATTCTTAACAGTTTAAAAACACTTTTTCTTCAAATATCCATATATTTAAACAACCTCCCTTTTAGAAGTCCTCTATCAGAACTTTTTTCTGTATTTTTAAGCAATTTTCATTTTTCATCACTTATGCAACAAATATTTATTGAATTCTTAGCAAATGTAGGACACTATAACATTCTTGAGTTACAACATGGTTATCAGCCCAAAATAACTTGTGTTAATATTTGGCAAACATTGTTTCAGCTATGATGACAGATAGATAGTCATATTCTTACTCCATATTTTAATTATTTCATCTTTTGTAACATTTTAATTATTCAAGATAATAGTTATTAACCTTGTAAATTAATCTGTGAAAATACAATGAAAACATACATGGAAAGAATTTTACAAAATTGAGTTCAAATAATAATGTTATTTTTATATAAAATTAATCATTATTCTACTCAAATTCATTAGAAGACAAAAAATATGCAATTGATAAACTTCAAATTAGTTTCTTTATGACAAAAGATACTACTTTTCACAAGATTCTTTAACATTAAGAGAAAGTCTATGAACAATATTGAGTTGGAGTCAGTATTGTTGTTTTTATTTTGTCCTAGCTATATGTTTCTATTTTAAAGGTACTAATTGGCTCTATGCTATATCAGATGTGGAATATAATACCCTTATATTTTCTTCACCTGTCTTTAATTTTATTATTTTTGCAGTTTTGATATTTTATTAGTCATATTGCTTTTTTAGAGCCATCATCCCTGGTTGGTCAGAACCCATTTTACTATGCCTTTCTATTCCAAAATAATTTAATTCATATGTTGATTTCTTGATTACATCAAGACAGGCAATATAAAGCAGTTATAATAAGGTTCAGTAGCCCCCCTTAGCCAGGGTTTCATTTATTGTGGCTTCATTTACCCATGGTCAACTGTGGTCAGAATATTAAATGGGAAATTTCAGAAATAAGCTTTACATAAATTTTAAATTGTGCTGTTCTAAGTAACATAATGAGATCTCATGTCATCCCTTTCTGTTCCATCTGGAACATGAATGTTCCCTTTGTCCATCATATACTTTAAATTTTTATAATATCTAAATTATCAAAGATAATAATTATTATTATTTTAATTTTTATTAATTTTTATACATATCTCCCCATTGCCCCCCTCCCTCCCAGGCATACCCCAACCCCCCAGTGTCTATGTTCATTGGTTATGCTTATATGCATGCATACAAGTCCTTTGATTGATCTCTTATCTACCTCACCTAATTTTAATCTTCCTGCTGTTATTTTTACAGTCTGTTTGAAGCTTTACTATCTCTATATCTATCCTTTTGTTCATCAATTTATAATGTTCTTTATTATCCAACAATGAGTGATATCATGTGATGCTTCTCCTTCATTGACTGGCTTATTTCAATAAGCATAAGGCTCTCCAGTTCCAACAAGGTTGCTGTAAATGGTAAGAATTCCTTCTTTTTAATGGCAGCATAGAATTCCATTGTGTAGATGTACCACAGTTTTCTGATCCACTCATCTGCTGACGGGCACCTAGGCTGTTTCCAAATTGTGGCTATTGTAAATTGTGCTGCTATGAACATAGGGGTGCATAAATCCTTTCTGATTGGTGTTTGTAATTTCTTAGGAAAAATTAAGAAATTTATCCTAAGAGTGGTATTACAGGGTCAAATGGGAGATCCATTTTTAGTTTTTTGAGGAAACTCCATACTGTTCTCCACAGTGGCTGCACAAGTCTGCATTCCTACCAACAGTGCACAAGGGTTCCTTTTTCTCCGCATCCTCGCCAACACTTGTCGTTTGTTGATTTGTTGATGATTGCCATTCTGACAGGGGTAAGATGGTATCGCATTGTCGTTTTGATTTGCATCTCTCGGATGATTAATGACTTTGAACATGTTTTCATGTGTCTCTTGGCCTTCCTTCTGTCGTCTTTTGAAAAGGTTCTATTTAGGTCTGTTGCCCATTTTTTTTATTGGATCCTTCATCTTCCTTTTATTAAGTTGTATATGTTGGCGGTAGATTTTGGAGATTAAACCTTTATCAGCAATAACATTTGCAAATATGTTCTCCCATACAGTGATCTTTCTTGTTGTTTTGTTGATGGTTTCTTTTGCTGTGCAAAAGCTTTTTATTTTGATGTAGTCCCATTTGTTTATTTTTTTCTTTAGCTTCCATTGCCTTAGGAGCAGTATCAGTGAAGAAGTTTTCGGCATATATCTGAGATTGTGCTGCCTGTGGATTCCTCTAGTATTTTTATGGTTTCCCTTCTAATGTTTAAGTCCTGTATCCATTTTGAGTTTATTTTTGTATTTGGTGTAAGTTGGTGGTCCAGTTTCATTTTTTTGCATGTATCTGTCCAATTATCCCAACACCATTTATTGAAGAGGCTATCTTGGCTCCATTGAATTTTCATGCATCCTTTGTCAAATATTAGTTGAGCATAGTGGTTTGGGTGGATATCTGGGTTCTCCATTCTATTCCATTGGTCTATATGTCTGTTCTTGTACCAGTACCAGACTGGTTTGAGAACAGTTACTTTGTAGTATAGCTTGAAATCTGGTATTGAGATCCCACCTGCTTTATTCTTCTTTCTCAGAATTGCTGTAGCTATTTGTGGTCTTTTTTAGCTCCAGATGAATCTAAGAAGAATTCTTTCTAGGTCTGTGAAATATGTCGTTGGTATTTTAATGGGTAGTGTATTGAATCTGTAGATTGCTTTGGGTAGTATGGACATTTTAATGATGTTGATTCTCCCAATCCATGAGCATGGTATGCTCTTCCATCTGTTAACATCTTCCTCTAACTCTTTTTTCAGTGTCCTGTAGTTTTCTGCATATAGGTCTTTTACCTATTTAGTTAGGTTTATTCCTAGGTACCTTAATTTTTTGGTGCGATGGTAAATGGGATTGCTTTTTTAGTTTCTCTTTCCGTCATTTCACTATTAGTGTATAGAAATGCCACAGACTTCTTAGCATTAATTTTGTATCCTGCTACATTGCTGAATTCATTAATTAAGTCAATTATTTTTGGAATAGAGTCCTTTGGGTTTTTTATGTACAATATCATGTCAACTGCAAATAAGGACAGCTCTACTTCTTTGTTTCCAATTTGGATGTCTTTTATTTCTTCTTCTTGTCTAATTGCAATGGCTAATACTTCCAGTACTATGTCGAACAGGAGAGGTGAGAGTGGCCATCCCTGTCTTGTTACTGTTCTTACGAGAAATGGTTTTAGTTTTTGCCCATTGAGTAGGATGTTAGATGTGGGTTTATCATATATGGCTTTTATGATGTTGAGGTATGATCCTTCTATTCACAATTTGCTGAGAGTTTTTACCAAGAAAGGGAGTTGGATTTTGTCAAATGCTTTTTCTGCATCAATTGATATGACTATGTGATTTTTATCTCTCAATTTGTTTATGTGATGTATCACATTTATTGATTTGTGGATATGGTGCCATCCCTGCATTCCTGAGATGAATCCTGCTTGGTCATGGTGTATGATCTTTCTGATGTACTGCTGCATCCGATAAGCTAGAATTTTGTTGAGGATTTTGGCATCCATGTTCATGAGAGATGTTGGCCTATAATTCTCTTTCATTGTGTTGTCTTTATCTGGTTTTGGTATTAGGGTGATGCTGGCTTCATAGAAGGTGTTTGGAAGTGTTCCTTCTTCTTGAATGTTTTTGAATAGTCTGAGGAGGATAGGTTTTAATTCTTCCTTGAATGTTTGGTAAAACTCTCCTGTGTAGCCATCTGGTCCCGGGCTTTTATTTGCTGGAAGCTTTTTGATGACTACTTCAATTTCTTCCATAGTTATTGGACTATTGAGATGTTTGGCTTCCTCCTCATTGAGTTTTGGGAAGTTATATTTTTCTAGGAATATGTGCATTTCTTGCAGGTTGTCCAATTTGTTGGAATAGAGTTGTTCATAGTATTTTTTAACAATCCTTTGTATTTCCACAGGATCTGTTGTTATTTCTCCTCTTTCATTTCTGATTTTGTTTATTTGGGTCTTCTCTCTTTGCTTCTTGGTGAGCCTTGCTAGATAGAGATCCATCAATCTTGTTTATCCTTTCAAAGAACCAGCTCTTTGTTTTGTTGATCTATTGAATTGTTTCTTTGGTCTCCAAGTTGTTTATCTCTGCTCTGATCTTCACTATTACCTTCCTTCTGAGTACATTGGACTTTTCTTGTTGCTCTCGTTCTAGCTCTTTGAGTTGTAGGTTTAGGTAATTTATTACCATTGTTTCTTGTTTTTTACAGTAGGCTTGTAGGGCTATGAACTTCCCTCTCAAGACTGCTTTCACTGTGTCCCATAAATTTTGTATTGTTGTGTTGTCATTGTCATTTGTTGCCATGATGTTTTTTATTTCTTCCTTGATCTCTCTGGTTACCCAGTCGTTGTTTAATAGCATGCTGTTTAGTCTCCATGTGTTTGATTTCTTTCTATTGTTTTTATTATAGTTGATGTCCAGTTTTATGCCACTGTAGTCTGAGAAAATGCTTGATATGATTTCTGTCTTCTTGAATTTGAAGAGACTTTTCTTATGACCCAACATATGATCTATCTTTGAAAATGACCCATGTGCACTGGAGAAGAATGTATATTTTGTGGCTTGGGGTGAAATGTTCTGAAGATGTCAATTAATTCCATCTGTTCTATTGAGTCATTTAGGATTGATTTTTCTTTGCTGATTTTTTGTTTAGAGGATTTGTCCAATGGTGACAGTGGGGTATTAAAGTCTCCTACTATGATTGTATTGCTGTCAATCTGTCCCTTAATATCCTCCATGAGTTTTTTTTTTTTATGTATTTAGGTGCTCCTATATTGGGTGCATATATGTTTACCAGAGTTATTTCTTCTTGTTGGATTGTTCCCTTTCGTATTATGAGGTGTCCTTCTTTATCTCTTGTTATGTCCTTCACTTTGAGATCTAATTTGTCAGATATAAGTATTGCAACCCCACCTTTTTTTTCATTTCCATTTGCCTGAAATACCATGTTCCATCCCTTCACCCTCAATCTGTGTGCATCTCTTTTCCTAAGGTGGGTTTCTTGCAGACAGCAGATATATGGATCAGGTTTTCTTATCCAATCGGTTACCCTATGTCTTTTGATTGGAGCATTTAATCCGTTTCCATTTAAAGTTATTATTGATAAGTACTTATCTGTTGCCATTTTTAGTCCTTACCCCTGATTTCCTTCTTCGCTTCCTCTTTCTTTTTATTACAGCAGACCCTTTAACATTTCTTGCATTGCTGGTTTGGTGGTAATATATTCCCTTAGTCCTTTTTTGTCTGTGAAGCTTTTGATTTCACCTTCAGTTTTGATTGAGAGTCTTGCAGGGTACAGTATTCTTGGATTCAGACCCTTCCTTTGCATGACTTTGTATATTTCATTCCATTCCCTTCTGGCCTGACGAGTTTCTGTTGAGAAGTCAGTAGCTAGTCTTATGGGGGTTCCTTTGTAGGTAACTTTCTGTTTCTCTCTGGCTGCTTTTAAGATTCTTACTTTGTCATCCGTGTTTGCCAATTTAATTATAATGTGCCTTGGTGTCGTTTTGTTGGGGTTCATTTTGCTTGGGACTCTGTGAACTTCTTGGATTTGTGTGGGTTTTTTCTTTCCTGTATTGGGGAAATTTTCCGTCATTATTTCTTCAAACACGTTCTCTAATCCTTGTTCAGTTTCCACTCTTTCTGGAACCCCAATTATGAGGATGTTGTTTTGTTTCATGTTATCCCAAAGTTCCCTTAGACTCTCCTCTTGCTCTTTAACTTTTTTTTCTAGAAGTTGCTGTACTTGGGTATTTTTTCCTACCGTGTCTTCTAGCTCACTGATGCGGTCCTCTGCTTCTTCTAGTCTACTTTTGATGCTTTCTATTGAGTTCTTTATAGCAGTGATGTCATTTTTCATTTCTTCTTGTTTATTCTGCACCTCTAGGTTCTTCTGAATTTTTCTTGCTGCTTCTTCATCTCCTCTTGGGTCTTCTTCATTTCCTCTTGTCTCTTACTCAGATTGTCGATTTTGTCTTCCATTCTTTTCATCCACCTTATGATCATTTCTCTGAACTCTTTCTCTGGCAGGCTTATTTTTGCTTCTATTTCGTTTACTTCCTTTCCTGGTGAAGCCTGCCTTTCTGTCTTATGTGGGCTGTTTCTTTTTCTGCCCATGGTCTTTCTTCTCTGGGTATCTGGTTATGTAGTTCTCTCTCCTATGTTGAGTGAAAGGCACAAACTACAACACGACCAGGTATAGTACACAATGCATTGAGTAGAAATGTATTTAAGATGTTAATAATCACAAATAAGGTGACCACCAATGAAGGACAAATTAGGGGTAAATAGAGAAAGAAGAAGAGAAAAATGAGGAAGAACGAAAAGAAAGAAGTGCCAAAATCAAATTGGGAGAGTGAGAAAAAAAAGATAAATAAATGAACAAATAAAATAAAATAAAATAAGAAAATAAAAAGGAGAAGAAGGATAAGGAAAATGAAGAGAAAAAATTCAGAGAGAAAAGAAATCGTATAAGAGAGAAAAGGGGAACAAAATATAGATGTCAGGAGACAACTCCAATAGAACAGTCACTAATTCCAATAAAGGCCAGGAACCAGTACCTAGAGATTAATGCAAACTGCAAATAGCAACTGGTATCTAGAGAGGTGAGGGAAAAGAGAGGTAGAAAACAAAGCAGGCAAATAGCAACAAAAGGATGTAGAGAAAAAACAAATTTTTGGCTAGTGAAGACAAGAAGAGAGAGGTTTATGTGGACTTGTAGTAGGGGATTTGACATTAGATATATAAAGGGAGTGAAATTTTAACCAGGTAAAGAGAAAGAATAGGGAGAATTTAAAGTTGGAAAAGTGAAAGAGCAACAAGACAACAAAATGGGGAAAGTTAGGAGGAAAGTGTTGGCATAAAGGTAGAGTTGAGTTGGAGTGAAATTATGCTAAAGGAAAGATGAAAATAGAATGTAGAACTCTAATCCCGAAATGAAATAAAGAGAAAACAAAATGACACTTGTTTTTTTCCAAAAAGGTAAAGTACTAGTAGTAATTAATAATACTAGTTGAAAACAAAAATGTAATAATTAAAAAGGTAAAATCAATTGAGGTGGAAAGAAAAAAAATATTCTTTTAATTAAAATATGTGAAAATGAAAAATAATAAAAAAAAAGAAAAAAGGGAAAAAAATAAAAAAAATAGAATGGTCCTTCACTTCCACTATTATTCTGCTTGGCACTCCTGTTTCTCAGTAGGGAAGGTATTGCAGTTCCCTGTGTTCCCTTCTTGGTGTTTTAATCTCTTTATTCTTTTGTGGTTATGCGAGAGTCAATTTGTGTGTCATCCACTGGGTGGCAGTGTTTCAGAATTGATCTCTGAGACAAAGCACAGGACCTCTCTAGGCTGTGCTCAGATCCTGCTACTCTGTGGTTCTCAAAGCCAGTTTGTGGGGATTTTGCAGCTGGGACACTGTAATAACTCCCAGGCTGTCCCTCTGCCCCAGAAAAAAACGAGTCGTTTTCTAGAGTTTGCCTCCACACTTAGGGATCACGCCCTGACCACCGCTGGGGACCTCTCCAGAGGCAGCTTTCCCACAGCCCAGTTCCCACAGTGTGCACGTCCCTGTTTTGCGGCCAGGGGGCGGGAGGGGGAGGTAGAAGACCTCACCCTGTCCCAGGCGAAATCTGAACCTTCCGCGCGCTTTGTGGATCTCCGAATCCACCGCCCGTGCATCCGTTCCACCTGGAGAGCCGTGTTCTGGGTCCCTGGCTGCTCGATGGGTGCCTCAGCCGCTGGCTTCAGACCGCCGCAGACATCCAACTCCCTCTGCAAGATGGCGCGGTCTCTGCGTTCTTGCAGGTGGCTCCGGAGGACCAAAGATAATTATTATTAACATGGCTAATTAATCTGTGCTAACATAGTGGATCAATGGGAAAGTATTGAAGGACAGTTGTTGGCTTGGAGCCCAAATAATCCCACAATGCCACCCATACACCTGGCCCTATGCATTACAAAGCTCTGACTATTCCATGTTGAAATCAGTAAGGTTAGTATATGAGTACAACAACACTAAATTGAGAGTAACATGGCACTTGACCCCACTAGTGACTGTGTTTTGAGAGAGTAATGCTAGTGTTCTCTGTGAGAAGCACAGTAACAATCCTATCCTATATAATAAAAGACTAGGTAGCGTCATGTGTGATGTCATCACAAGATGGCCACCACAAGATGGCTGCCCTCACATCTTCACAAGATGGCTGCCACAAGGTGGCCGACAGGGGAGGGCAGTTGGGGGCAAATAGGCCAGCAATGTAGGGCAGTTGGGGATAACCAGCCCTGCAGGGAAGGGCAGTTGGGTGTGACTGGGCCGGCAAGGAAGTTGAGGGCCACCAGGCCTTTAGGGTAAGGCAGTTGGGGGGACCAGGCCTGCAGGAGAGGGCCTAAACAAGCAGTTGGACATCCCCCAAGGGGTCCCAGATTGGAGAGGGTGCAGGCCGGACTAAGGGACACCCCCTTCTCCTTGTACAAATATCATGCACCCAGCCTCTAGTCCAGTGGTTCTCAACCTTCCTAATGCAGCGACCCTTTAAGACAGCTCCTCATGTAGTGGTGACCCCCAACCATAAAATGATTTCCGTTGCTACTTCATAACTGTAATTTTGCTACTGTTATGAACTGTAATGTAAATATCTGATATGCAGGATGTATTTTCATTGTTACAAATTGAACATAATTAAAGCATAATGATTAATTACAAAAACAATATGTAATTATATATTGTGAAATATTTATTTCTAATTACAAATAAATGAAATTTTGTCTTGAATCATGGTGTAGCATGGGTAACAGTCTTAATATGACAACAGTAAACTACATTGCTACATTTTGCTACACCGAGGAGTGGTGTGTTGGTTCCTAAGACCATGGGAAATAGGTGTTTTCCAATAGTCTTAGGCAACCCCTGTGAAAGGGTCGTTCGACCCCCAAAGGGGCCGCGACCCACAGGTTGAGAACCGCTGCTCTAGTCTATATATATAAAAGCCTAAGCAACTGGCCCACTGGTCAACTGCTGTGACATGCAGTGACCACCAGTGGGCAGATGCTCAACACAGGAGCTGCCAAGTGACAACAACTTTGCAGAGTGCCCTCTCACACTCTGGGACCCCTTGGGGGATGTTGGATTGACATTTTTGGCCCAATCCCCACAGGCCAGGCTGAGGGACACCACCTGCTGGAGGGACCCCACTCAATCTGCAGATGCCCTTAGAGCCCTGGCACTGTCCCAGGTGCCACCGGCCTGGGAGGAACTGCAAGAGGTTGGCTCCAGAGCATGTCTAGCCTGTCTTGCCCAGGCCTGCCCCACTGGCCACCTTCTAATTAATTTCCTTTCAATGTGCAGGAATTCATGCACCAGGCTTCTAGTTTTAGGATAAGAAGACACAAATCAAAGAGTTATAGAAAATGTGGCTTTTGCATAGAAATATACATAAGAGTTATTTAAGGGAACTTTCAGTTATAAGTATCACTGTCCTGCTACATAAAGACCTTTTTTAGCTACCATGCTGTGTGGAATGGACTGATAAGTTCATTTCAAGCATACATCATGTCTATGGCAAGTTGATATACTAGCAAAGAGAAAACCTATCAAGCTAACTATTTTTAAGTGTCAGCCTACTACATACAGTCTTCAATATATGGTAGCATCACCTTCATTAACATGGTCCATTAGTATAATGCATTTGATTCAAGAGTTTCTGCTCAATGTAGAAGTTTATGATTCTTAATGTGGAAAATAATACAATAATTAAATAATAATACAAAAATAACCACTGTATTTTACATACTTACAGCTGTAAACCTATTTTTGCTCTATCTGTATGTATGTGTAAAATCTAAGGATAATTAAAATTACATTTTTTGCAAAATTTTAATGACCCTTAGTTTGTAAAAATGTGAAATTGAAAATCTCAAAGACCTTTCTTTTATGTTCTTTATAACATATGTAATAATTTATTTTAATATTTTATTTAATTTTATTATTAAACTAGTGGCCCGGTGCACGATATCTGTGCATGGAGTGGAGGGTGTCCCTCAGCCTGGCCTACACCCTCTCTAATCTGGGACCCCTCAACTGCTGGTTTAGGCCCAATCTCAGTGGACATCTCTCTCGCAATCTGGGACTACTGTCTCCTAACTGCTCACCTGCCTGCTTGCCTGATCACCTCTAATCACTCTGCCTGTCAACATGCTCACCTCCATATGCCACCCCCCACTGGCCTTCTTGCCTCCAACTGCCTCCCCTGCCAGCCTGCTTGCCCCCAATTGCCCTCCTGCCAGCTTACTTGCCCCAAACTGCCCCCCTGCTCACCCCCAACTGTCCTCTCCTGCCAGCCCACTTGCCCCTAACTGCCCTCCCCTCCTGGCCTGATCACCCCTAAATGACTCTGCCTCGGCCCCGCCACCATGGCTGTGTCCAGAAAGATGTCCAGAAGGTCTCCCAGTCTAATTAGCATATTATGCTTTTATTAGTATAGATATTGTATTTAATTATTTTAAAAGCTGAGCAAAACAAAGCAAAAGAAGATTCATAATATTGTCAACTTTTAAGTAGAGAATTTCTTCATCAATTAAAATATCATTTGATCAGATGCATGCAATTTGATTTACCCATAAGGGATACACCCCTTGCATGACATGGTCTTTATTAATATATTTGTAGAATGCTATATTACAAATTGTATAAAGATCTAAATTCATAAAAAGAGATGCATGTGACATGATTTTTATTTAATTATGCTATGCTGTGTTTTTACATTTTCATCTTTTACTATAATAAAAAATACAGCTACAGTGGGTAAAGTCAAATGTGGTGAAATGCAACCTGTACATCCAAGTAATTTTCTGCAAATCATGGCCCTGACCAGGTGCCTCAAATGGTTGGAGCATTGTCCCAATCAGCCAGAGTTCCGGGTTGGATAGCAGGACAGGTCAGGACACATATATACAAGAATCAATCAATGGGTACATGGATAGATGTAGCACCAAATCCGTGTTTCTCTCTCTCTTTCTCCTTCTCTTTCCCCTGTCTCCTTCCTTCCTCTCTCTAAAATCAATAAATAAAAATTTGAGGAGGAAAATAAGATCTGCAAATCCATGGCTCTGATTAATTAGCAGTCTGGCTAGTTGGATTCCCAGGTGATACATATTAAATTCCATTATTTTTATGGTTTTTAATGGATAAGAAAAGGGAAAATCATTGAATTTGGAAAAGCAGAGACCATTGGCGATATTTGAGAGAGCAGTGTCATTAAAGGAGGGAGGGGAGCTATAAAGAAAATGGGATGCAATAAAATGAAACCAGCAGATAAATGCTTGGCATTTGAGATATTTAGTAATGAAAGAAAGAAAAAAATAAGTAAGAAAATAATTAATAGGGTAAGAAATAGAATGGATAAAACAGTTTAATAAAATGGAAGAGTTACAGTATGTTTGAGGATAGAAGGTAAATGCCTATAAAATAACTATGCTTTGAATATCATAGAGAAGAGGGAAATAAAAGTGATAATGAAAATGTTTTACGAATTAACAGAGTTTTAGTTCACTGATTGTTTCCTTAGCTTTTCTCAATAGTAAAGACTTGAAGCCCCAGGCTGCTAGAAAGAAAAACTAAAAAGGTAGAGCAGCATGGGCTCTGGAAATGGCCATTTTATTGTATCCCTCTCTCCTCCTTTTTCCTAACAGGCCCAGAGACAAAAGCAGGAAGTTAAAGGGGGTGGGGGGAGGAGGAGGAAGTACAGGGTGCTGACTTGCTCTATTTGACTCAGCTTGCAGGTTGGGGGAGGAGCTAATATTGGGACCACTTCCAATATTAGGCTGTTCAGATACATGTTTCATTTTGAAGTATCTGACTAAAAGCTTTCAGTCTCTCAACTGGAAACAATGAGGAAGCGATATGAGGAGCACAGACTAAACTAGCTGACAGAGTTTCTTTCCCCACATCAGTCCTTCTGCCCTTCATTTACTCTGGGTTCCCTGCCTTGACAGACCTTCCTTCATTTTATAGACACTTGTCCTCCAACTTTAGAGCTGTCCTAGCTTGTACTGTCTCTGCCATCATATACATTAGTGACTGGCAAAGCTTATTTTCCATTGAAATCACATGGAAAGCTTTTGAGATCCTGGTTAGGTAGGTCTGGTGCAGAGCCCAGGGACAGGTGATTCTGATGTCAATGATATGAAAATGACTCTGAAAAAAACAGTTCTAAGTAATGTACAAGGCTGTATATGTGTGTGCATTATTTATAATACTGATAACTTTTCATCTGTATTGTGTGTGTATATACATATACACACATATATATGTAAATTCATATTCCAAACAACATTTACATCAGACTCAAACTAGGAGCAGGATGATGCAAGTAATGTGGTTATAATGATCATTTTCTAGCTGTGACTGGTGTTCCTAAGTGGTTAGAGCATTGGCCTCCACATCTAAGGGTCTCAGGTTCGATTCCCAGTCAAGGGCACATACTGGGTTGCAGGTTTGATCCGCAGCCCAGGTCAGGGTGGGTGCTGGAGGTAACCAATCAATGAGTCTCTCTCACCTCGATGTTTCTCTCTTTAAAAATCAATGGAAAAAGTATCTTTGGGTGAGGATTAATAAAGAGAGAAAGAGAGAGAGAGAGAGAGAGAGAGAGAGAGAGAGAGAGAGAGAGGAAAAAGAAAGAAAGAAAGAAAGAAAGAAAGAAAGAAAGAAAGAAAGAAAGAAAGAAAGAAAGAAAGAAAGAAAGAAAAATAGTGCCTTTCCACTATTGAGGATATTCCCACAGACCCCTTAAGACCACACTGGATCATCACCTGCTAGATCCATTACCTCAGTTGGAATCATTGGCAATAAAGCGAAGGAAGTACCCTAGTGACCCAGTGGTTGGCAAACTGCCGCTCGCAAGTCATATGCAACACTTTGGCCCTTTGAGTGTGCTCTTCCACAAAATACCATGACCTGGGCGAGTCTAATTTGAAGAAGTGGTATTAAAAGAAGTTTAAGTTTAAAAAATTTGGCTTTCAAAAGAAATTTCAATTGTTGTACTATTGATATTTGGCTCTGTTGACTAATGAGTTTGCCTACCACTGCCCTAGTCCCTTCATTATTGAAGAAAGGGTAAGGTTCATGTGTTTGAGAGTGCTTACAAGTAAAGGAGATACAATTTTTCCAGCTGTCCTTTACCTTCTCAGCTAGGCAGAATAGCAAGGCCAACTGCTGAAGGTAAGACCAGTATAGGCCAGAGGGAGACTAAATTTGGAAATCAAAATGGGAAAGAGAAGCACCCTGTAGAACTCCACTAGGAATCAAGGAGTTCATTATATGCTACCATAAAAATGGGTTCTCCTGGCATGCAGAAATGTTTCAAATCAGGAATTCATCAATTTTGCATGATTTTTAAGTTCTAGCATAGTATTTATTTTTATTATCTTTTTTAAGTCAAAAATATTGCAAAGTTGAGTGTTTGGAATATTATGATTTCCCAATAAGAACTATCACTATGATGTGCAGTGCTAGGTGAGAATTACAGGGTGATTAATCCTGTTTCTAATACAATCGTTTATCTTCTTGCAACATTCATAATGAACTAGAGAAATAAAGCCCACTCTCATCTAAAGATACTTTACTTAGATTGGTTTTAAAAGGATTGACCTACTTCTGGCAATTTTCAAGTTTACACTAAGGTTTTGATAATTAAAATAAATTAAGCTTTGATAAAAAGCTGATTACAGAATTCAATAAAAACTGAAGGTTAAAAAAAACACATGTATTCAACACTAGCATTATTTTCCAATAAAGATAAAATCACCTAATCAAGTAATTATGGTTCTCTTTCTGTGAGTTAAAATGTTTTAAGTTTTGATAAAACCTGGAGGCTCCATTTCTACAAATTAAGCAGTAGCATCAGCATGCAGCACAGGAGCCTATTCACGACCATGGGCCTATTTCATTCTGTGTGATGAAACAGGGGTTTCTTCTACTGTGGCTCAGACAAGCCTATTCCTTTATTGTTACACGGTCAGTCCCAATTGGGAGAGGCTATTGCCTCTGTAAAGGTACTCACCAGCTGGGAGACCTGCATTTGGTGCCCTCCGGTCAGCTGAGTGGTGCTCCCACTGTGGGAGCGCACTGACCAGCAGTGGGCAGCTCCTGTGTTGAGTGTCTGCCCCATGGTGGTCAGTGCACATCATACCAACCAGTCAAATGGTTGAACGGTCACTTAGGCTTTTATATATATAGATACCTTACATGCTTTAAGCTCCCAAGTAAATGCTTGACTTTTAAAATGTGGAGTTCTGGTCTGACCCTGCAGAATGATCTAAGAATTATTGGCTGAAAAAATGCAAAAGAGCTGATACTCATCTGACCGTTGAAGCAGGTGCACTACACCCCATCCTCTCCCACCCCCAACCCCTGCATCAACTCTGAGAACTGCTGGACTGAAGTCGTCATCTCGCACCTGGAGACAGACAGGATGGTGACTAATGACACACCCCAGAAACTTGAGGGTTCCCTGAAACTGACATTCAGGCTCCTACTAGTACTGCCTTCTTCTTTGGTCTTTTCTCCCAGTGCTATTTCATTTGCTTCCTCAGTCTCCAGTGCCTACCACTCATTTAGACAGACAGGGTCATCATCTGACCCAGGCATGAACAGGGCTCCTCTAGCCTGCCCACTGCCGTGGCTGAGTTCCCTCTCTTTCTGATATTATAAAGATGTACATATGGCAGATTCTATTAACTCTAGAAAATAACTCTAGAGAAGTTATTCTTATTAAACTTTCACAGTAGTATCTGGAGCTCTCAAATTATATCTACTACTTTTCTGTCTTATCAGGAAAGTATTTATGTCCATATCATTTTTCCTATTGTAGGGTGGCATTTCTGCTTCTCCTCATACAGTGTGAGCTGCTTAGGGGCAGTTAATTCTCTTTGCAAGTCTAAATCACATATCTAAATACAAAAGAGTGTTCAATAAATATGAATTTTTAAAAGTGAGCAGTAGAGAAATAATAATCTCTCAACTTCTGCTTATATTCTGGTAATGAATGCCATTTTTACTCTTTTTAGGTCATTTCATCTCTGTCTCATTTTATTTGCCTATAAAATGGAAAATATGTCACTTTTCCTTGAAAAAGCATCACATGTTTGTAGAAGATGCTATGTCAAAATCTTATAAAAGCACAATCAATAATTATTAAGAATAAATGGATTAAAGATGGAAAATAAAGAGCTTTATCCTAGCTCTAATTCATTACTAATGATTGATACTTAATTCTTATATTCAGCTTCTCTACTTGTGAAATGAAAATAATCATAACACCCTTCATTTCTGTATTCAGATGTGTTCTAAGGATAAATAGGTGGGTATAAATCAATACATTATTAGTTTCTTTTTAAAAGACTATTTTTTAAAGGTCAAGTATTGAAAGTTTACTAAAAATAATGGAGGGGCTTCTTATTGATGCATGCAATTTTTAATAATACAAAATAACGATAAATCATAATTATAAGGCATTTTAACAAAAACAGTATTTTATGTATACCAACCTTATTCAATACCATGCAGGTGACTAAGAGTTGAGAACAAATACCATTCTTTACGGAATCTTCTTATAGTATATATAACAATTATTTATAATTACCATAATTAACATTTGTTTTATAACAAATGTTTCTTTAGTGTAATTTATCTAGAATATTATCATTTTCATCACTATCTTGTAAAGAAATATTTCCAAAATATACTTTTAATTATGATCAACTTTTTCTAAGTTGTTTCATTAATATTATTTTATGAAATTTCACTAATAGCTAAGGGAAACATAAATCTTAGCCTGCCTTATCTAAACATTTTACAAATGATGCATTAGTTTACTCTGCACTAAATAGGTCTTTTTAGATTATTCATGTTATTATTGCCAAAACAAAAATTATATGGCTTACAACAATTTGACTATTTTTAGCATTTTTTAGATAATATTACTATATTTCAAACAATTCTTATCTACTTTAAAATTGTAGATTAAAATGACAACTTTTGTTCATTTAAGGTCAATACATTTTTCTTTTTATAAATTGAACTAAAGTTTTCTGCCATTTTAAACTCTTGGACACAAGTCTTTCCTCATTGATGCTATCTAAAATCTTCAACAATCAAATTATTGCTCATAAAAAGTGAATAATATTATTGGTACCAAAATATATTTCATTTTCTGTACTGTATAACCACTAATAAATGCTCCCAATGCACATTATTTCTATTTAAAATACCAAGACTGTTCCCCATAATTCATGGGGAACTTAGGTAGAAGATGACTAGGGAGCAGAAAATTGTTTTTTACAGAAGTCTCCCAATATACCTGCAATACATGGCATTTTACATGCCTCTGACTGTGCTGCATAATACTGGAGGTAAATGGCCATGTTTCCCTGTGCCTACAAGGTTTGAACAATGCAGTTTCTTTATCTATAACTAGAGGTCCAGTGCATGAAAACTCATGTATTCAGGTTGGGGATCCCTGGATCTTGCTGGTGGCTGAGCAGAGCTCTTCCTGTGGGAGCTCATCAGCCACTGAGGCCAATCCTGCATTTAGTGTCTGTCCCCTGGTGGTAAATGTGCATCATAAAGACCAGTTGTTCCAGATCAGTCTGCCATTAGGGTCTATTTGCATAGTACCCTTTTATTATATAGGATAGATGTTCTTCCTGACTAAGCAGGGATTACAAGGGAAGCCCAGGGTGGCAGAGGGAAGCCAGTGCTGGCAGCCGGGGGAAGGAAGGCCTATTCTTCCACGAATTTTGTGCATCAGGCCTCTGGTTACATTATAAGATTATCCAAAGTCACTTCAAGAGGGCTCTCAAACAACTTCAGTCTGGCTTCTGTAAGTGTAACTTTTGACATCAAACAGTACAAACACCTTAGCTACTCAAAATATAGTGAGAAATGTTCTGTTAGAAAACCAATCTCATAAAAAAAACCTAATTCTGACAGCTCCTCCATTTCTGTGTGCCTGTGGCTTCATAAATTGTCTGTTTTCATCTATTATTAACCAAGAGGTTTGCTGTTTTCTTACCTTTGTGGACTTTTTCATAATCAACCATCTTACATCCTCAAAAACTGTACTGTTGCACTCCAGAACTTATGGAAATCTCTAAAACAAGCAAAGGAGCCCATCTGTGTGGAAGTGGCTGCTTGTTTGTTAAGTAGCTCCACAAATTTGCATTTGATTTTGGACTTCTATAAGGCTTAGATCCCTCTATGACAAAATTTCAATGATTAGTCTCCTCCCTATATCTTTTAATGTTTTTTCTAACCCTCATTTTTCAACAATATGAGTTTTTCAAATGAGTTAAACATTCAAACACTTAAACTGAAGAGGGGGTACATGGTGGGATATCCCCAAAAAGTCCTTACAAATTTTAAAATTTTATTCTTGTTTCCACATACAGATCTTAACCCCAGCACTTTTTTGTAAACTCTTTTTTGTCTGTTGATGATTAATTGAAGGCACATCATTTTTCTCTCTGTGCCCTGAGGGAGATGGAGCTGAGTGGGCTATGTCTGTGAGTGGCTGGGATTCCATCACAGCAAGGCTGCAGAGCTGGAATCCACAGCCCAGGTTTCTTAGGGACACACCTTCCAGAGTTGGGAGGAGAAAATTCAGGACAGTTGAGGGAGTTTTCTCTAAAACACATTTTTCAATTGAAGAAATGTTCTGTATTCTATAAGTGGTCCCCAAAACATGCCTATGCAGTTTAACAGCTGACAGCTCAATTGATATTTTTTTTTTCAAGCCAGACTAAGCTTTGAACAAAGGAAATTCATCCTAAATGCTACTGGAAATTTGAAAACATAGTAGAAGTACTATACTGCTTTTATAATTATTCAAAGTGTGTATATATTTGTAGGGGTGCTCACCAGGCTTTGAACGAAGAAAATTTATCCACTAGACATTTTTATGGGGATACCTAAAAGATAAAGTTTACAGTACAAAATGGGCAGCAGTTAACAAATTGAGGGCACACAAATACCAAACAAAATTATCCTTGATGTTTACTATTCCATTGCTTTACGTTATCAGCAGAGCCTGGACCAGAAGGGACATCAGTGTGAAAACAAGTATTGACAAAAAAAAAAAAAAAGAGATGTTTATTACTGTAGATTCTTTAAAATTTTTAAAATGAATTATATACTAATATACACTGACTTTATAATCATTCAAAGTGTGTATACATGTTTTGCACACTCTATATGATTCTTACTCTTTTAGTATTAAAATGTTTTTTTTTCTATAAAAGTAAGCAGGTATGGAAGTTGGTTATAAGGTTTTTGTTTATTTTTTTAAATCATCCTCAGTTGTTAAAAACTTTGCCAATCCAGATAGGTGCTCCCGTTTTTGTTGTTGCTATTGTTCCAAAAACTGTAGAGCACTTGAATTCAAAGTCACACCAAGCTCTCACTCTGGTTCTGAATCTGCAGCCCTCAGATCTACATAGCTAACTTGTTATTCCCAGGAGAAACTAGAGATAATAAGAGATGTCTCAGTTAATGGGGCACAGCCACTGTCCTTCATTCATGAACTGATCTTTATTGAATATCTACTATATAAGCACTGAGGATATATGGTACACTACTTTATTTAACTTTTTAAATTTGATTTCTAAAATGAGGTTTTTAGAGAAGGTCTCATGGAGACAGTACTGTTGGAGTGATACTTGAACCAAGTGAGGGAGCCCTTTTGCTTCCTGGAGGAAAAGCACAAAAGATAGAGGGAAGAGCATGTGCAAAGCCTTATTAAAAGAGTACGCTACTCCTTACGAAGGAGCAGCAGTGAAGTCAGCGTACTTGAGCGAAGTGAGCACATTGTTGAGAAGAGGTCCAAGAACTATCAGGGTGGGAGGAAAGTGCCAACGAAAAACTCCTCCCCCTCTCCCTCCACTCCCCACCTCCCAACAATGACATGGAAAGAAAGCTATGGAAGGATTTTGAGCAGAGATATAGCATAATATAACTTTTCATATTTTAGGATCACTCTGGCCACTGTGATAAGAATAGACTTGAAAGAAAACCAGGACTAAAACAGTAAAAACTATTTGAAGCCTTTTGGAATAACTGAAGTGAGAGATGATGATAATTTGTACCACAATAGTTCCAGTGAAGATAATGAGAACCTTTCACATTTATTTTGAAGGTAGAATCCTACAAGATTTAACAAAATTAGGTCATACTTTTCTGGTATGTATGGGTAAATAACTTCCTATGTCATTCCACCAACAAATACTTAACTGTAATTTACTGAAGTTGGTCATGAGACAATCGCATGATAATTCTCCATCCACACTTTCTTATGTCTTCCAAAGCTATGACAGTTAATGTTTAAAAGAAGAAATCAAAAACCAAAAGCAATGAAATACAATGGAGAGTAAAGTTTCAGTTCCTGTGAGTCTCAAACCAACCAAGCATTAAAGGATTAAAAATTTCTTAATGTCAATCCAATATGATACTGAAGAGAAAGAGAACCAAACTTTTGGATAACCCTTAAATGAATTTTAAAAGAATTTATTGTAATGGGAACCTCGAAAGCATATACTCTTTTTTATCTTTTGCTCTATTTTACCCAAAGCTAATGGGAGCTCATATGCTCTTAAAGACTCAACTTCGCAGCCCTGTCCAGACTTCTCCAAGGACAAATGCAATGTTATCAGAGACATGAGAAAGAGTTTTTTAGACACTTCTCTGCTACTAGCTACATCTTCCCATACTGGTGAGATTTGTATTCATATTATCCTGCAAAAGGATCTAAATAAGGAGGATAGGATCTTAAAGACAAACTTTTTACTTGTTCTGTATTATAAAAGGAATTTATCAGGAGGTTCTTTCTTCTATAAAGCATTAAGAATGCATTGTTACTTTGCAAAATATATAACTAATATCTAAATAAATAAATAGGATATGTCTGAGAATTAGATCTTTGAAGAATAGCATAATCTTTACATTGTCTTCCTCAAATAACAACTGGTGAACTAGAATTTTCATAGGAAACAAAGACAGTGATATGCAGAAAAATAACTAGCTTACGAGTTAGGAGACTTCTGTTTTAGTCTATGTCATACCTAAAATTTATGTCTTGGTAAGTCATTGGGGAGGTGAGCACATTCATTTCCTCAAGTTAAACAATGTGGACTAGATAATACTTAAAGTCTCTCTGGGCTGCAAATGGCCTGTGAGCTTTTAGATTTGCTAGCAGAGTAGGAATGCATAAGCTCTATATGCTGTAAGTAAAAGATGAACAGATGGCAAAGCTGACATTCTGTTAAAAAATTCAGGAACCTAATTTATACTCTCTTCTGGTTACAAGATCGTTCCACATCTATAAAGAAGCAAGTTCCAGGGTAAAATAAAAATCCTTTGAACTTCAGAATTCTTCAGTTTTATTTAAAAGAAAACCTTTTTTCAGATTACATTGAAATCATGTTTAAGAACAATCAATCTACAGAAATTGTTAGAATCATCAAATATGGAAAGGGGTGTTATATAAACAGCAATCCATATTTAAGGAAGTCAGCAGTGTTTGGGGAACATCCGAGTGAATACTCATTTATGTCGGTGGTACCTGGTATAGATTGCTTCATTAAACTTATTAGGGTGACATTGTTCAACATGAGCATGTAGGTGTCAAGTGTGGTTTTCTATGTTACAAGATCTGTATATTGCACCATGTGTCCACCAAAGTCAAATCTTCTGTCCCCTAGCATAAATTGTTGATTCAGAAAGTAAAGCATACACTTTATTTACTGACTTATTGCCATATTTTAAATATTTGATGAAAAATAAATAGTTGGAATTGATTTTCTATCCTGATAATACAAACTTGACTCAAATACGCTACAATTATCAGATTATAGACAAATGTTTTTATATCCATTTTCAGGCAAATTCATTTAATTAAAAATACAAGTAACCTTTGATTTTGCAATGCTAAATCCTATTCAGAAAACTCCCCTATATTAATCCTGGTATCAGAAAAAGCCATTCCATACTGTGATTTAAATATAATCTTTGAAAAAGTCCTGTAGGGTCTTGGGACTCTTTCTAAATGGGAAGAACGTGGGCAAGCAAATAGATAGATTTAAGTAGTAATTCAAAGCTTTTTCACTAGAGCTGACCTAATTCTTTGATTTAATGTTTGATATCCTTTCAGAAAAGGCAGTTGCTTATATGTCCTGAGCAGTGCCAGGGAGACATTAACTCAACATGACCATAGGGTAACATTCACAGGCTACTGTGTGGAAGAACTTTTGTTCATTGTTATAAGGTTTTCAATGGTTGTGACAGTTGGACCAGATCTACTAGAGACTGCTGGAGAGCAGGAAGGGAGGGAAAGGGGTTTCACCTTTCTGTGAAGATGCAGTTAAAGCAGCAAGTGTATCCCTAACAAGAATAGCAGGAGCCGTAGCACTCCTCAGAAATACCCCAGCACCCAGAGTGCTTCACTGCCAGAGGCATTCTCAGTCAAAAATGAGCTCTTAATAGGGGAATAAAAGTAACCCAAACAGAATGAAATTAAGTGTTTATTGTAATATAAACCATATTATAGAAGAGTATAAAAAGCAGACTTTAATGTCAGAGCAAAGCTCTATCAATTAATAGCCAAGTAACCTTGTCAAGAACTTCTCTATCATCAGTTTCTTTATATAAAATGAAGATAATAAAGGTAACACCATGTCTATAAAGCACTTAATACAGAATCTTCTTTGGATTATGTAGGTCTTCAATAATCATTAGTTATGTTTACATTTTTTAAATTCTTTACTGTTTAAAGTATTAGATATAGTATTGCATATGTCTCTTTTTACCCTCATTGGCCACCCCTTCTCCCCATTGCTGTTCTGGGCTACAAACATTGCACAGCTCCTGTTGCCTAGAGGTAGGATGCCTTAAGACAGAGGGAGGTAGAGTAGGTCACCGAACAATGGGTTGGTTGGAGTTTGGAGGGAAGTGGTGGTTCACAGTCCGGCCAAGCATGCCCAGGCGTTGTACCTATGCCCTGAGTTTCTTGGAAACGGCTGAAATAACTTTTGTAACCTTTGGATTGTCATTGTAAGTGGCCTAACTCCCTCTTGTGGTTTCCAAGTATAAATTTGCTGTAACACCTGTGGTCTGCACTGCAGTTCAGCCTTTGCTGAGGTGAAGTGCTGCAACTTTAGTAGCTGGTCAGCTTAATAAAGGCTCATAAATTTTGACCTCTGTCTCTGGTGGTCATCTTTTGCAGGTTGCCCCATAACAGTACATGACCCCCCTTAGAGTCTGTGTCCATTGGTTATGCTTATATGCATGCATACAAATCCTTTGGTTGATCTCTTATCTCCCACTCCCACCCTCCCTTGCCTTCACTCTGAAGAATTATGGACTGTTCGATGCTTCTGTGTCTCTGGATCTACTTTTGTTCTTCAGTTTATGTTGTTCATTATCTTCCACAAATGAATAAAATAATGTGATATTTTTCTTTCTCTGACTGACTTTTTTCACTTAGCATAATGCTCTCCATCCATGCTGTTGCAAATGCTAAGAGTTCTTTCTTTTTTACAGCAGCATAGTATTCCATTGTATAGATGCACCACAGTTTTTTAATCCATTCATCTGCTGATGGGCACTTAGGTTGTTTCCAAATCTTGGCTATTGTAAATTTTGCTGCTATGAACATAGGGTGCATATGTCCTTTCTGATTGTTGTTTCTGATTTCTTAGGATATATTCCTAGAAGTGGGGAAGTAAAAAATAAACAAATGGGACTACATCAAAATAAAAAGCTAATGCACAACAAAAGAAACCATCAACAAAACAACAATAAAGCCCACTTCCTGAGTGAACATATTTGCCAATGTTACATCCAATAAGGGCCTAATCTCCAAAATTTATAGGGAACTAATTAATCTAAACAAAAGGAAAATAAACAATCCAATCAAAGAATGGGCAAAGGACTTAAATAGACATTTTTCCAAAAGTGAACATTCAGAAGGCCAAGAGGCATATGAAAATATGCTCAAAGTCACTAATCATCCAAGAGATGCAAATCAAAATGATAATGAGATACCATCTCACACCTGTCAGAATGGCTAGCATCAACAAATCGACAAACGACAAATGCTAGTGGAGAAAAAGGAACCCTCGTACACTGATGTTGGGAATGCAGACAGTTGGCAGCCACTGTTGAAAACAGTATGGAGTTTCCTCAAAAAACTAAAAGTGGAACTCCCCTTTGACCCATTTATTTTTATTATTATCTTTATTATCATTAAGATTGATCAAATGGGGGGGTAATATTGAAAAGACAAGATTTTTACTGTTGCCATTCAATTCAATCTAATTCTTATTGAATTTATTCTTTTTTGTGTATGAAAAAAAATAACTGGAGAAACAAAAATTACTAAGAACTAATCTAATACTTTAAGAAGACTAGACAAGTAAACTAACAATTAAAATTATTATAATTCAACATTCTTGAGATCAGTAACTGAGTCATTGTATACTTTGTCCTTTCAAAAGTATCACATAGTACTTACTTGATAAATAATTTAATTAAATTGGTGAGACATGAGCTACAATTACTGTATAAAGAGATAGCTAGGGAAATATTAAGAAAATAAAATCTCAATATAAGGTCAGAAAATTCTTCTAAAATGCCCTAACACTAAAACTGAGGCGTCGAGTAAGACTGGAAGGTACAGTGAGGATGAAGAATACACACTTTCGCCAAAACCAGTTTGGCTCAGTGGATAGAGTGTGAGCCTGTGAATGGAGAGGTCCTGGGTTTGATTCCAGTCAAGGGCATGTGCCTTGGTTGCAGAGGCAGCTGATGGATGTTTCTCTCTCATCGATGTTTCTGGCTCTCTCTCCCTTGCTCTCTGTGAAAAATCAATAAAATCGTGTTTGTTTTTTTAAAAAAAGAATACAAACTTTCTCAGCATAAGGAGTAGCCATTGCAATGCACTATGAAGAGAGAACTGGATTTATTCAGCAAACTGTCAATCTTTAGCATGACTTAAGTAATGCATACCTAAGATAGACAGTCAGAGATTGGTGTGGGATAATAAGTATCCCTCCCACTTTCACCTCCACTCTGTTCCATTCTCCTTTATTTCTCTTCATAGCACATATAACTTATTTTTGTTATATTAAAAATGTATATGTGTATTTTTTTATTGTCTGCCTCAGCCACTGGACTGTAAGCTTCATGAAGATAGGCACATTGTGCTGTTTTTATTATTTCTATGTTTGCAGTCCCTAGAGCAAGTCCACACTCAATAAATATTCATTGAATGAAAATTGACAGAATGACTAAGAAGGGAGTTGCTTATGAAATATTTTAAATATAATATTTAGGAAGAAATGTCAGGATGACTAAGCATGAGGGTGGAGAAGAATGACAAGTCTGAGAGCATCTCCTGAATTTCTGGTTGAAGTGACTGAGGGAATGCCTAATAACTGCAAATGAAATTCAAGACTAAGAGTTAAATTTTTGTTTTTGAGAGGGTGTGGGGTGTTTTTATATATTATAATTCCCCCACCCAACCAGTATGGCTCAGTGGTTGAGCATCATGAACCAGGAGGTCACCAATCGATACTTGGTCAAGGCTCATGACCAAATTGTAGGCTCAATCACCAGTAAGGGGGCATGCAGGAGCCAGCCGATAGATGATTCTCTGTCATCATTGATGTTTCTCTCTCTTCCTCTTCCTTTCTCTCTTTGAAATCAATAATAACATTATGATTTCCCAAAAGTTGTGGGGAGGAATTTCCTTACCTACCAAGAATTGACAGTATTTCCCTTAAATGGACAACAGCATTCTGCATTTAGTCAACCAGGGGAATGAAGCTAATTTTTATTAACAGCTTCAGAGCAAATTACTATAACCAGCAAAATCTTACATTAATCATCTTCTTTGCATAGAAGTCAAAATTAAATGATTGAAGGGCTTTCAATAATCTGCCTCAGATCCATATAGTTGAAATGAAAAACACAATTTTTGCAGTTGAAAGTAACTGAGTCTATCCCAAAACTCATTATTTGTCATCCAGCATGTTGTTCAAGAAATCACTCTTTATTTAGGTGAAAACCCTCAGAGTCATTTCCCTATGAAAGAAATTTAATAGTGAATAATCAAAAGTACTGTGAAGTCATTGATATGAGTTTGCAATTACTTCTTGGAACTGAGCTATTCTCAGTGGACTATAAAAATTCGACTCATTATATGGTGACTACTTACTTCATCCTGTGTTTGTTCCTGCTAGGAAGAGAAATTGTCTCTGTAATTGTATAAAATCCTGTTACCAGAATCATCACAAGAAAATTATGTACAGCTACTCCTTTTCTGAAGAAAAGACACAAGTAGCATTTTAAAATACCACTTTCATTTTTGGATTCTTTTCTCTTCTTGCTTTCCAGTTGAATGTTTTCCGCTTCTTTATATTTCAAATTTTTTACTTGATTCTTGCCATCCTCTAGTCTGCTGTTAGGACTCTGTATAATATTTTTTATTTCAGTCAGTGTCTCTAGTATGTCCTTTTTCATCTCCTCTTTGGTCTCACTGAATTTATCCAAGTTTTCTAGCATATTCTTGAAAAACCTTATAAGCGTGGTTTTGAACTCTATATCCAGTCGTTTTTTTCCCTCCTTTTTTTTTTTTGTTTGTAATCCCTTCCCTTGTCTCGGCATTTTCACTATGTCGGGAGAACTTCTGTGTTGGATTCATCCTTATGATACCAGACATGCAAAACCGAAGAAGCCTCTGTTGAGCTTGGGAGGGATGGAGTCTCAGGGCTTAAGGGACCGCCTTGCCTTCCAGTCGGCCCCGCCCTCCATGGCCCCTGAGTCTCACGTGACTGGGTAATCGCTGGAGTGGTCCTTGTGCCGGAGTGCCCGCAGTGCCTCTAGACCGCTGCCCCTCCGGCTCCCCTGTGCACCAGGACCACATGAGACTAGGTCCCCAGGGTTTTGCCCAAAACAAGGGCTTGGTGGAGTCAGAAGTGGCACAGTGGGGAGGGTCTGTATCCCGCCCACTCGTGTAAGCCAGCAGCACAATCAGCAATCTGTCCTGTACGCAGTGCGGTGAGCGCCACCAGGCCTTTGATCTTTTGCGACTCCCCTAAATTTCCGTGCACTTCTCCCTTTTCACAGTCCAAACTCCCCCCATATGAGTTTCGGCTGGACCTGGGGTTAGTGTTGTAAGATAAGGGGTTCAATGCCTATGAGAGTCTCTTTTTCCCTCCTGCCAGAGAAAACCAGCCAGGTACTCCAGCACCCGCTCTCTCCACGTGCGCGTATTTGTACCTCAGCTTTTTGCAGCTCCTCTGGGTCTCTGTGAGCCCCTCTCTTTCCCTCTAGTTGTAGAACTTCCACTCAACCAGTGTTCCTATGGTTCTGGATAATGGCCATTCTGTCTTTTAGTTGTAGTTTTGAAATTGTTGTGCGAGGCAGCAGTGTAGGTGTTTACCTATGCCGCCATCTTGGATTCTCCCTCAAAAATGTGAAGATAATGTAAGGAGCCTCTGGGACAGCTTTAAGCATACCAACATCAGAATTGTGGGGGTGCCAGAAGAAGAGAGAGAGCAAGATACGGAAAACCTACTTAAAGAAATAATGACTGAAAACTTCCCACATCTGGTAAAAGAAATAGACATACAAGTCCAGGAAGCACACAGAACCCCAAATAAAAGGAACCCAAAGAGGACCACACCAAGACACATCATAATTAAAATACCAAGAGCAAAAGACAAAGAGAGAATATTAAAAGCAGCAAGAGAAAAACAGTTCATTACCTACAAGGGAGCACCCATACGACTGTCAGCTGATTTCTCAACAGAAACGATGCAGGCCAGACTGGAGTGGCAAGAAATATTCAACGTGATGAATAGCAAGAACCTACAACCAAGAATACTCTATTCAGCAAAGCTATCATTCAGAATTGAAGGGCAGAGAAAGAGCTTCACAGATAAGAAAAAGCTAAAGGAGTTCATCAACTCCAAACCAGTATTATATGAAATGCTGAAAGGTACTCTTTTAGAAGAGGAAGAAGAAAAAGGGAAAAGCCAAAAAATTATGAACAACAAATACATATCTATCAACAAGTGAATCTAAAAATTAAGTGAATTAAATATTTGATCAACAGAATAAACTGGTGAATATAATAGAATCAGGAGCACAGAAAGGGAGTAGACTGATAATTCTCAGGGGGACAAAAATCATAAAGCATCAAACAGACTGTGAAATTACAGCAGAAAGATTAAAGTTAGGTGAGGTAGATAAGTGATCAATCAAAGGACTTGTATGCATGCATATAGCATAACCAATGATCACAGACACTGGGGGGGTGGGGTATGCCTGGGAGGGAGGGGGGCAATGGGGAGATATGTATAAAAAATTAATAAAAATTAATAAAAAGAAAAAAAATTAAAAAATAAATAAAATAAAATACCACTTTCAGGGAGAATCCAAGATGGTGGCATAGGTAAACCCCTACACTGCTTCCTCGCACAACAATTTCAAAACTACAACTAGAAAGACAGAACAGACATCATCCAGAACCACAGGAAAGCTGGCTGAGTGAAATTCTACAACTAGAAGGAAAGAGAGGGGCTCACAGAGAACCAGAGGAGCTGCAAAAAGCTGAGGTATGGAGACGCACACATGCAGAGAGCGGGTGCTGGCTTTCTCTGGCAAGAGGGAGATGGAGACTTTCAAAGGCATTGAACACCTTATCCTACGATACTAAACCCTAGAACCAGCTGAAACTCATACGGGGGAAGTTTGGACTGTGAAGGGGGAGAAGTGCAGGGAAATTTATGGGAGTCGCAAAAGATCAGAAGTCTGGTGGTGCACACAGCACTGCTCACAGAAGACCAACTGTTGATTGTGCTGCTGGCTTTCACAAGTGGACGAGAGACAGAGCTTCCCAACTGTGCCACTTGTAACTCCACTAAACCCCAGTTTCGGGTGAAACCCTGGGGACCCAGACTTGTGTGGTCCCGGACCGCCAGGGAGCCAGAGGGGCAGCAGTCTAGAGGCACTGAGAGAGAGAGAGAAAAAGAGAGAGAGAGAGAGAGAGAGAGAGAGAGAGAGAGAGAGAGAGAGAACGCACAGGGACCACTCCAGGGATTGATTACCCAGTCACGTGAGACTCAGGGGCTGTGGAGGGTGGGGCCGACTGGAAGGCAAGGCGGTCTCTTAAGCCCTGAGACTCCACCCATCCCAAGCTCAACAGAGAGGCTTTTGCAGTTTTGCAAGTCTGGTATCATAAGGCTGAATCCAACACAGAAGTTCTCCCAGCATAGTGAAAATGCTGAGACAAGGAAAGGGATCACAACCAAAAGAAATGGAGGAAAACAAACAACTGGATATAGAGTTCAAAACCACGCTTATAAGGTTTTTCAAGACTATCCTAGAAAAGTTGGATAAAGTTAGCGAGACCCAAGAGGAGATGAAAAAGGACCAACTAGAGATGGAAAAGATCCAACTAGAGATGGAAAAGGACCAACTAGAAATTAAACATACACTGACTGAAATAAAAAATATTATACAGAGACCTAACAGCAGACTAGAGGAAGGCAAGAGTCAAGTCAAAAATTTGAAATATAAAGAATCAGAAAACACTCAACTGGAAAAGCAAGAAGAAAAAAGAATAAAAAAATGTGAAGATAATGTAAGGAGCCTCTGGGACAGCTTCAAGCGTACCAACATCAGAATTGTGGGGGTTCCTCAAGAGAGAGAGCAAGATAGTGAAAACCTATTTAAAGAAATAATGACTGAAACCTTCCCATATCTGGTAAAAGAAATAGACTTACAAGTCCAGGAAGCACACAGAACCCCATATAAAAGGAATCCAAAGAGGACCACACCAAGACACATCATAATTGAAATACCAAGAGCAAAAGACAGAGAGAGAATATTAAAAGCAGCAAGAGAAAAACAGTTCATTACCTACAAGGGAGCATCCATACAATTGTCAGCTGATTTCTCAACAGAAATGATGAAGGCCAGATGGGAGTGGCAAGAAATATTCAATGTGATGAATAGCAAGAACCTACAACCAAGAATAATCTATTCAGCAAAGCTATCATTCAGAATTAAAGGGCAGATAAAGAACTTCACAGATAAGAAAAACTAAAGGAGTTCATCAACTCCAAACCAGTATTATATGAAATGCTGAAAGGTACTCTTTTAGAAGAGGAAGAAGAAAAAGGGAAAAGCCAAAAAATTATGAACAACAAATACATATCTATCAACAAGTGAATCTAAAAATAAAGTGAATTAAAAAATTTGATGAACAGAATAAACTGGTGAATATAATAGAATCAGGAGCACGGAAAGGGAGTGAACTGATAATTCTAGGGGAAATGAGGGAGGGGTGTACAGGGAGAGATTGGACAAAAATCATACACCTATGGATGAGGTCAACGAGAGGGAGGTAAGGGTAGAGGGAGGGGTAGGAGCCGGGTGGAGGGGAGCTATGGAGGGGAAAAAAGAGAAACTAATGTAATAATCTGAATAATAAAGGTTTAATTGAAGTAAATAAATAAATAAAGCTGTGAAACCTCCCCCCCCAAAAAAAAAAGATTGAAAAAAATAATTAAAAAATAAAATACCACTTTCCAATCAAGCAAAATGAATGCTTTTGGCTTTATGCATAAAAGCTAGGCCCAAATTAATATTTTTTGCAGTTTGGCACGTGAATACAACAAACTGATATTAATATATTGTGTAACATTTCTGTGTGTTTTGTTGCGAGTGGGTGCTTTCATGATTAATTAATGAGCTTTCTATTGGATTCAAACTTCAACATAGGATAGAATAAATTAATTCATCTTTAAGAACCAGAATTCGGTGTCATTGGCTATTTTGCACCCTCAACCAATGAACCCACTTTTCCATTTTAGCTGAGGATTTGTTTTTATGAATCAAAAGTATTTCTGTTTTTATAATTTAGAATAGATTTCACAATTCCTTTAATATTTGGATTTTTTAGGCTTATTTTAGTTTATTAATGACTCAAGGTGGTTGCTCTGAAGACTGATAATGAATACTCTAGATCAATTTTCAGGGAAACTGTAAGGACTTCTTGAGTCATGCCAGACTTTTGTTCCTACAAATTATGACATTCCTCTGCCCTCGTTTAGAATTGTATTGACCATATTCTTTTGGGGCCAAAATGTATAAAATAAGTAGTTCTCATGTCACTGTAATTCCACTTAATATTCCTGATCATCAGTGCAAAAGGTATCTCTAGATTGAAACATAAGATATGGTTGAAATATGAATATATTAGACAACAATGCCAATCTCATGGTTCTATCTAGTGTATTGAAAAATGAGGGGACAAGTATAGAATTTTGAATATTAACATCGTCCTTTCCCTCCATTTTTTTTGAGAATCAATCTAGACTGTAGTAATCATAACATTATACCTGAAATAATTTTAGTAGCCTCCTATTTGGATTATTTCATTTCTTCCTTCTCTTTCTCGGTGAATCTATCATTTTCACTACTGCTATAAAAACAATTTTTTACATCTGTCTCTTTTCTGTTCCAAAGCCTCCAGTGTTTTTCTGTTGTCAATGGAGTAAAATTGAACTTTCAGTATCTAATTATTCAAAAGTATTTATTGAGTGCCATTTTATTGCAAGATACTCTTCTAGCACATTGAACAAAACAAAATCTGCCTTTGTGAGCTTACATTCTAGGAGGGAAATAGACTAAAAAAGAAAACAGAAAAAAATAGATACTATATTAGATGGCAGTCTTGGGTGAAAATAAAACACAAGAGGAAAATAGGAAACCTCAGGGCAGGGCATTGAAACTTTAGAGAAGGTAGCCTACGATGGTCTCACAGAAGGGAGGGCATTCGAGTAAAGCCCTAAAGGAAGTGAAAGGGTGAACCTCAAAGACCCACCTTGGAGAGAGCAGTGGAAGACAAAAGCCTGATATGGATGCGGACCTGGCAGATTCTCACAGCTGCAAAGAGGCCAGCTAGCTGGTGATGTTTGCGAGTGAGAGAACAGTAGATGAGGTCAGAGATGTGGGGCTGTCCAGGCCACCTTAAAGAAGCAATGAGAGAATTTTGAGCTATGAGTGATATGATCTGGCTTGCTTGCAACTATGCTATTCATAGTCTGAAGGGGGCAAAAAGCAGAGCAAGGACACCTTGAGACTAGACAAGAGATTATGATGGTTTGGATCTGGGTGGTGACAGTGAAGACAGGAAGAAATTATCATAGTCTTGATATATTTTTAAGATAACAGACAGGAAATGTTAAAGTGTGAGATATATTGTGAGAGAAAGAATTGACAATAACTGTTATTTAAAGGCCTTCCTGACACAGCTCACCTTCCTTTCCTATTTCATCTTCTGCTATTGGCTAAAGTGTAGTGAAAAAGTCTCTAGACTTAATTAAGCATGGAGGGCCTAAATTCAAACTGTAGCTCTGTCACTTATTAGAATTATGATTTGATGTAAATTACATAAACTAGCTCAGTTTCTTTACCTATGGATGAGGATATTAATAGTTCTCAGGGCTCTTATGAGGTTCAGTCATATTGTAAAGTGATAATAAAGCATAATCTAGTTTATGAATCCCGTACTCCAGCAAATTAGTCTGTTAATTATCAGGACTGCATTAAGTATTTCTCAGTCTTCCTGCCTCTCTGCCTTTGTGTTATGCTGCAGTAGCTCATCTGTGAAACGCTCCCATCTTCTAAGGACCACATCACATCCCAGGTCATTCTCCCTGCAGTAAAATCCCTTTCATTACTCTTCTTTTCAACTCAACACTTTGCTTTCCCAAAATTTTGGCATCTTGATTAAGTTTAAGATTCAAAATTAAATCTTAAACACTTTAAATGCTTGATATGAGACAAACATTGTTTGGGTGTCTATTAATTCACAAATGAATATTTTAATCCCCTTAAGAGCATACAATGGTTGCATTTTGTGCTTCTGAATTGTAAGCTCTATATAGTGTGATATGAAAGATAAAAGCAGACTTGTGAATTTTATATAGGGTAATAAAAAATAAAAAAATATGAGCAAAATAACATCTATATAGAAATGTTTGTTCTAATTAGGAAGTTTTTAAGAATGTTCTAATTAGCAAGTTTTGAAAGAATGCCTTTATTGCATAAAGAAGTTGTCTATAGTAAAAAAATAATAATAATGATAGATACTCATAGTACTGAGGAGATAAAAAAATGTTGGAGGAAAACTTGAAAAAAATTCAGTTTATTCTTATAGAATATTAAAAAATACAGAGATGATCTCTAGAAAAATCAATGTCTATAGCAAGAGAGAAAAATGGGTGCCTCAAACCTGTCATAATTTAATATATTGTTTTAAGATGAAGAAGGAACTGCAAGAAGTGTATCATCAGGAATTCATTGACACCTGAAATCCAAATAGAAAATAAGTGTTTCTTCAAGAGATCAAAAAAGTCCCTAAAGTGCCTTCCTTCTGAAACAAAAGCAAAATGACCACCAGTAGAACAGATGTTCATTATGCTCAAATCCTCCTCCTCCTTATCCCTATGTTTCCTCAGTCACCAAATTAATTCATTCCACCCCTTAATCTAGACTCTAGGCTCATTTGGTCTCCTAACTGGTTTTTCTAGTTCTTGTGTTAAAGTTATCCACTGTATTCTTCACAGTCAGCTAAATGATCGCTCTAAAACACATTTAGTCTTGTCACTATCTTCTTAAAATCTTTAAGGAGTAAAGAACAAAATGATGTTGCCCGGTAGAGAAGGCCCTAGGATATGCCCACTCTTTGCAGCCTTTAAAGCTCTTTTTATAGACCATACCAATTCTCCACATACCCTTCTTGTTTTTCCAAACACACAAGATAAACTGAGATATTTCAGGTACCTGATTGTGTTCTGCCAACTCTCTTCTTACTTCTAAACTTTTCAACATCCTGATTCCTCTCCACAAATTTCCATTAATTCATTCATTCATTAATTCAAACAACTCTATTTAACATCTACTGAGCACCACTGGACTAAGTTCTGAGCACAGAAATAGAACCTACCTTCATGGAACAGTGTGGCAGCTGCAAGACACTAATAACATCATCATTCAAATGTGTGTTTAGAAACTGTGGTCAAATCTAAGAAAGAAATACACTGAGTGTCCAGATTATTATGAACTCTGAACACATAATAATCTGGCCACTCAGTGTATTTGTATCTCAAATGGGTACCAAAAGTATTCTAGACTTTTGCTGTAGATCAGCCAACTATTTTCCCTGAGTTTTCTACCAGCCAGTGCAAAGGAGAAAACTTATCATGTGCTTGATTTATAGTATCTTTGATATCAAATAAATGAGGTACTCAAGAAAAGTACACTGAGTGGCCAGATTGTTATGCGTTCAGAAATAATAATAATCTGGCCACTCAGTGTATACAGAAAGCTGTAAAAACTAACCTGACAAAGAAATGATATAGTCAGAAGGTAAGTGAGGTCTGAGATAAAATCTGAAAGAAAGTAAAAGTTGAGGGAAACAGTCTTTTAAAGGGAGCAGTGTCACTTGCAAAGGCACTGGGGTAGAGCTACATGGTACCTCTAGAACATCTGAGAAGCCATTTTTGTGGAGGTGAGGAAGGTGAGTAGGATAGTACATAAAATGAGTCTGGAAAGAAGTAGGGGACCAGTGTGACCAGGTTTGAGTATGTATCATAAAATAGTAAGAAGATATTAAAGTCTTCATACAAAGAAGTGCCACAGAGTTTCTGTCTAAAAACATCAAGTTAGTTGCTATGTGAACAAGTGACTATATGACTTAATGGGCTCATGTATGCTTTGTACTGAAAGAAAATTCTCCAGTGGCCCAGTTCTAGAAAAGCTCAAGAGAAATAAGTAAAAATAGTGTCAGGGCATCCCTGAGAGGAGCCATGCAGTGCCCTGAAGCTGTGGCAAATTGTTGAAACTGCCTGCTACCTGCCTGTAGTAATAAGGGTTAGATTGCCTTGCAACTTACAGGAAAGTGCAAGATTTACAGTATCAAATGCCTCTAGACAATGCCAGGTGAATTGCATATGGACACTACAACATAGGAATCAGGTGACACTGAGTGTCATTGTCAGAAAATGTAAAAGGCCTTAAGAACACCTTTGAGGATGGATTTTCTATTTTTACTCTTAATTATTTGTAGAAAAGTGAACACTAAATATGTTCTATCTTATCTTAGATTTAAATGTATGGCTTCAAGCAGAATAAGTTGGAAGATCTTTGCTCATTTTCACTGATGGAACTACATCATAAATAAATGCTAGAGTTGCAACTGCAGACAATTGTAACCAGTGGCAACGTCAGTCACTCTGTCTGCATGCTGAGACCTCTGGATCCGGGCTGCAGCCTTGGACATGTCTCAGGGCCCTAGTGCACTGGAAACAACCTAAAAGGTTATTAAAGCTGCTCTGCAGCTCCAGGACGGTGGCATTCAGGGCTGGGAGGATTGCAGACTCCTGTTCCTCTCTGTGACAGAGGCTATGCACAACATGAAATAAACTTTGAGACAGACACACCTTTCTTTTCAAATGCTGGTAATTGTGCCAGACCAGAGAAATCAATGGTGCAGTAATGGGGATCCGCAGAGCAATTTATAAGATTAATGGGAGAGGCTTTAATTTGAAGAAGTACACACTGTTGCTACCTCCCTTTGTTACTTCTTTTCAAGCTTTACATCTCCTCATGGGTCTTACCCAGCTCTCTAATTTCCAGACCATCGCCCATGACCTAGATGTTGCTCTATCCCATATTCATGACAACAGTATACCCCTCATCTCATTACTACATTATCCTGATGATTTTTCTTGATAATTTCTACCTTCTCATTTCTCATTTTCTCCTCAATCTTTCACTCTCAAGAAATATGACTGAAATACCCAGCATTCATTGATGCTGCTTCTACTGATTGCACCAATGACCTAATTAAAAAGCATTATGAGCACTTCTGTTATTAGCTAAATGAAGTTTCTTTACAGCAGATGGTTAACTTCCTACATTTTTAAATTAACCCTGACATAAATTTCTCCTGATTCTCTTCCTGCCTCTCTGTGTACAGATAGTTGAATCAAATAACTTGCAAAACAGAACAACAAATAAATAAGCTCAGCTTATGTTGCTAGTAGCCACATCTCTGGATAGTATTACTCATCCAAAATAGGTCATTATCCATAGATAATATAAAAGTATTGATGTGTAAGGCTGCAGCAGCTCAAGATTGCTTATATCACTATGGTTCTATTTAAAATAATTGATAATTTAACTGCATGAGATAACATTTAAAATTATTTGTAGGTATAATTGATAGTGCTCTTAAATAACTGTGAAAAAGCCCTGAATTACTAATCCAATAATGTGATTTGGACATAGAATCCCCTTACTACTATTATATTCAAATTATTTTGGTTTTGAAGTTATATATATAATACAATATAATTTGTATAACAGTTACCAAAGTATCAGTTTTACTAGATAGTTGATTTCTTGTAGAATCAAAATCATGTCTTGTCATATCTTAAAGAATCTTGGATGTAGTAGGTTTTCAATAAATTGATTAAAATGTTAGACAGCTTTTTTTTTTAAGAAGAAGACTTGAGAGATCTTTTACAGTAGTGAATTTCCCATTAGTGTAATGATATTCATCTAAAACTACAGTATTCATTTTCTGGCCAACAATATTGCATAACAGATTGTCTAGTAACTAGAAGTTACAAATCATAGTCAGATGTAGAATTAGTACAATTTGACTTGTGATTTTCCAGTTTATATAACAGGTAAGTTACATAATCATAGATTCAATAGCAGTATTTGCTGCAATTTATGATGTATTCCCAACTATCTTAGCAAATAAATAAGACACACATCTGAGTAGCAATGAAAAATTAAATATTAAAATCAAACACAGCTTACTAAAGAATTCAAGTTTACAACCTGGCTCTGAAACTATAATTATTAGCCTTTTGCACTGTATTGCAAAAATACCATTTACTTCTGATTGAGATTAATGGCTCTTTTTAGACAACCAACTTTCTTTGCCATTTAACAAAGATTGTATCCTAAGGTTTTGTCTTATTTCAGGTCTAGTATTATTTATAAATCTGAAAAATCAGATAACAAAATGCTGAATTTATTTTTGTTTTATTCATATAAAAGTTCTGTAGGCACGAAAATAACAACCTGGATGTCTAATACTGACATGAAGCCTGATAACAACCACATGATGCAAAAAAATAAAAATAAACAAAAAAAAACAAACACTAACTAAAAACTGCCAAGCTCTGAGTTGATCCCAGGGAGCAGGAAGACTCCTTTGACATGTGTGGCCAAAGTTTATCAATTTTACAACATGCAAAAATTATCAAACAAGCAAAAAGTCTTTAAATAATTTTGGTATGACAATAAGAAAGAAAAAAATAGTATGATGTGAATTGGTATTTAAAAAAAAAAACACATGGCAGAGACCTGTTTGGCTCAGTGGATAGAGCGTTGGCCTGCGGATTGAAAGGTCCCGGGTTCGATTCCGGTCAGGGGCATGTACCTTGCTTTCAGGCACATCTCCAGTGTGGGGTGTGCAGGAGGCGGCTGATCGATGTCTCTCTATCATCGATGTTTCTGACTTTCTATCCCTCTTCCTTCCTCTCTGTGAAAAATCAATAAAATATATTAAAAAAAAAACACATGTTCATAGATGCCAAAAATAAATAAAAGGAACATTGCCTCACTTATTATCAGGGAGAAGTCCTGGTAACAGAATAAATGAGGCATGGGCATGCACATTAAGATAGGACTCTGATCATCATGTTACCTGTGCGTCAAATAAGAAACAAGGGGAAGACTACTGGGTTTGGGGAGGGGAGGTAGGGATAATCTAGGTAAAATTTGAAAAAATAATTACAGGCATACATTACAAAAGGAAAGACTAAATGGAGCAATATATAGTAATTAACATGTCCTCTTTGGGGAATTTTTTTCATTTAGATAAAAATGAATCCCGACTGCCACAATATTTCATTTGGCAGGATATCAGGTAATTTATATTTCAAATATGATCTCATCATCAGTTCTATCTGTTGATATTAACTGAACATTCATAATATTTGAAACTCTGATGTGTAGAACACATACCTAAAGATCAAAATCTTTAAATCTGAGACACACATACCAATGAAAACTGATATGTGCTCTTATCTTACTTATGCTGTATAGTCATTTTAAATCTTCACTTTTCATTCATCCAGCTCTCCATTCTAACTCCAGGGACCAGAGCAGGGAGAAACAATAGGCAGCTGCCATAGAATGAGCTGGGATAAGCATTAAACCTCTTTTTGCTAATCTTCTAAGGATATATTTAGAGAGAGTGGAAGGGAGGGTGGAGGAGAGAGACAGGAAAGAAATATCAATGTGAAAGAGACACATAGATTGGTTACTTCCTGCACACTTGCTGGGTTGGGTATTGAATCCAAAACTCTGGTAGGTGTCCTTCACCAGGAACTGAACCCACGACCCTTCAGTGCAGGGGCCGAGGCTCTAACCACTGAGAGCACACCGACCAGGGCACCTTCTTAAGGAGGTATTTTTTATGCTAAGCCAATGGCGGGGGCGGGGGGAGAGAGAAGCAGGTTGGGGGGAATAACTCATTAGGGGCTCTGATCCTAACCAACCCTTGCTTAAGGGCTATTCATAGATCCAAAGTATCTTTCCCCTTTCTCTCATATTTCATTTTATAACCATAAGCTGTGAAAAGTGAAAGGTCAAGACAATGTTGGCATGAAGAAGTACTCTGAGTGCTGGATTCATAAGTTTGCCACTTTGTCCTTGACCCAGATACTAAGATCTGTGATTTCCCTTCCACATGCAGCAAATCTGGACCAAATACAAGGCAGAACTATCCAGTCATCTCTGGAAGCCTTCCTCCAGCTAAATAAATACCCCTCCTTTCTCAGCAATCTTGGATGTACTTCTCAACTTTCAAGACCCAACTCAAGTTGTTTCTATTTCATGGCATTTGTCCTTGTCCCATCAAGACAGATTTAACCAAACTTTTCCTAGGGCCAAAACTTTTATCTTGAGAGCAGTTATCATATGGTTTTTAAACTAATTTATATCTGTGAATTTGAATGGCTATTTCCTCTACTAGCCTATAAATTTGAGTACACAGTGAAGTCTCTCACGCAATGGATCATTCAATTCATCCCCATTCGACATTATTCCCACGCTACAAAAAGAGTTAAATAATGCCTTCCCCATTTACAATAATGGGTCCTCTATAAATATTGCATTGTCATAACCAAAAGTGCAGGTTCAGCTGCCTGCCACAAGAAAAGCCAAACTCGTCAAACAGGTGCTGGTGCAAAAAGAAAGCGATTTCTTCAAGGTAGCAAACTGGAGAACAGTGGACTTCCAGCTCAAAAATCGCCTTCCTCCCTTCCTGTTCAAGCCCACTGTTCTTTCAGAGATAGGAAGGGGAGGGCTTTTTATCTACCCAATCATCTTGCTAGCTTTCCTGTGCGAGAGCCCTGTCCATTCATCTTTCTAGTTTTTTGGGGTTTTTTTTTGCGTACTTAGTGTAAGAATCTACCTCTGTGTTCATTAGGCCAATGGGGGAGACATCCAGGCGCTTCATTTTACTGTTGATGGTAACATTGTTCCTTTCACATCTTCTCTTCTGTAGTTGAACTAAAAAATGCTATTGCTACCTTGCTCAAAGGGATAGTCAAAACATAGGTTCAAAATTAATTCTATATATTGTGCAAAATTACCAAAAAGTATCTATGAAATTATGATTGATTACAGGTGGTATTGTATTTGGTTTTTGGTTTATCTTATTAAAAACTAGAGGCTTGGTGCACAAAATTAATGCATGGGGAGGGAGTGTCCCTCAGCTCAGCCTGCACCCTCTCCAATCTGGGACCGCTTGAGGGATGTCCGATTGGCCGTTTAGGCCTGGACTTAGGATCAGGCCTAAATGGGCAGTCAGACATCCTTCCCATAATCCAGGACTGTTGGCTCCTAACTGCTCTCCTGCCTGCCTTCAAGATCAGATGCACATTGCTTTTGACATTTTTCTGTCGATAACAGTGGTTTCTTTCAGCTGCAGAGCTACCTTGTATCAATAGTAGATGTTTAGGCATAGTCCCACCTCTCTGCTGTCAGGTGAATGAGAGTCCTGGCTATCAGGTGATAGAGAGCTGTCTGACCAACCGCTGATTTTCTAGGGGTGGGACTTCCTCCTCCCTGTTGTCAGATGGCTATCAGGCCACTGAGAGCTGTCTGACCAACGGCTGATTCTGGCTGATTCTGTAGAGGTGGGACTTCCTGCTCCCTGTTGTCAGAGTCTAGGCCAGCACAAACTGGGACACAGCATTAAGTCCTGCTGTGCCAAAAGACCCAGAGTCAGCACCCTGCCCACTTGCATTTGTACCCTGGATGCAGCATCCACCCTCATGGAAGGGCTGACAGGCCCAGACATTTCCAGAGACTGGGGAGCTATGAGGCTGAATCCTCCGCAGGAATGGACGAATCCTGCCTCTTCCCTTGGTCCCCATGACCCCTGGCCAGGCCAATAGGCCCAAACAATCCAGCCTCCCTGCTCAGTCTCAGACACTCCAGAGGCGGCAGAGCAGCAAGACATGATCTGCTACTGGAGTGGGCGGATCCTGCACAACCCCTGGCTGGCCCACAGACCCAAACACTCCAGCCTCACTGCTCAGCACCAGACACTCCAGAAGCTGCAGAGCCGTGAAGCATTATCTGCTACTGGAGTAGATGGATCCCACTTCTCTGCTTGGTTTCTGGGACTCCTGACTGGGCTGACAGGCCCAAACACTCCAGCAGCAAGGCTGAGGGACTGGGCACCACCACCTTGTGACTACAAGGTCACCATTTTGTTGCAGAGTGATGGTTAATTTGCATATTACTCTTTTATTAGATAGGGTGTATCTAGAACAATGTAATATTCTTCAGTAGAGAAATTTTGACAGCTTACTCAAAGAAGGATGTTGCTTTTTCCTATTTTATTCAAGAAATGTTTTAAAGGATCTTGTCCCAAATAAAAAATAAAAAATAAAATGGCCTAAACTTGTTTGGCTCAGTGGATAGAGCATCGGCCTATAGACTGAAAAGTCTCAGGTTTGATCCCAGTAAAGAGCATGTATTCTGGTTGTGGGCATATCCCCAGTAAGAGGTGTGCAGGAGGCAGCTGATCAATGTCTCTCTCTCATCAATGTTTCTAACTCTCTATCCCTCTCCCTTCCTCTCTGTAAAAAATCAATAAAATATATTTTTTAAAAATAACTTGAAAATAACCGCTCATGTTTTTAAATTTATAAGCATCCACTGAATATTTTGGAACATAAAAATGTAGGTATAGAACCAGTGCCTGCATACATAATTAAAGGGAAATAAAAGATGCTCTTAGTAATCATCTGGATTTTTTCCCCACTAGGATATTCAATACTTCAAGCTATTATGGAAAAAGCAGGACAAAATGGTTGGCATGTCAGCGCTATATGTGTGGAAAATTTTAATGATGTCAGCTATAGACAACTTCTAGAAGAACTGGATAGAAGACAAGAGAAGAAATTTGTCATAGATTGTGAGATAGAGAGGCTTCAAAATATATTAGAACAGGTAAGTCCTGGATTTTATACTATTATTAACCTAGTTCTTCTACTAAAAACGCTGGCCTTTGGTTTACTTGTCCCCATCAATATCCTCTCTGAACCGTTTAGTTTAAAGTCTGGAGTTAGGAAGTTTTCATTCTATGGTTTATCTCCAAGATTAAATAATAATCTGCTATTGCAAAGGCCATTTTGGTTTAGGTCTCAAAGCAGGAAGGAGGACTATTTCTCAGACATTCTCTGTACAATAGAAAGAGCCTTTTGTGAACCATCAAGATTTCTTGACCTCCTATTGTCATAAACATTAATTTTTTCTTCTATATCTGTATATTTCAGAAATGAACTTTATTGTTGAAAGTAATACAGATGTCCCTTTCCCCTATCCTCCTCATTAACCCCTCCCCCCAATCAGGTATTCACCACATTATGGTCTGTGCCCATGAGTTATACGGGTCATGCATACCTGCATATAAATTTTTAGTTAATCTCTCCCCACCCACCCACCTAATTTTGAAGATTAATGCCATTCCATCTAAAATATTTGAATACTTGAAAAATGTAATATTTGTGACTGTGTGCTTTTTCTAACCTTTAAAGGAATCGTTATAGGAGAAATAGCAACATGAATTAATAAAGCAATGAAACAAAGCAAAATTAAGTGGCATACGGTGCACAGCATAATTTCTTCTAGATGTGTTAAGTAAATACATTACCACCACAAGAAAGGTGGTTTTCAACTCTCCACATGAAGGAAGAATCCTTGAACAAAGCTTTCAATAAATATTTATTTATTTGATTTGAAGGAAATTATAAAATAGAGCTTTATATTGTGTTAAATGATAGAAAAATATTGCCAAATAATGGATAACATTTGCATTACCCCTCACCTGCATATCATGATGGAACTTTGAAAGACCTTATTTGGACAAAATTACAGTGAATGAATGCCATCTAGTGGTCTCAGAAATGTTTGCCTGTATTCATCTACAATAATTGAGTTAGCTAGACAACATGCAGCATGATGATTTTTGGGTTAGTTTGCTATATATACTTTATCTACATAATTATATGATTTTATTTGTGATAGTAAATTTACCAACAAAAAGATTTATTTCTAATAATAACTTAAATATGCAATTATTCAAAACTAACATGTGTTTCAGAGATTTCTCATTATAAGAGGGCATTAAACCAGCTGCCTTAAATTTCCTTCCTCAACTATATTAGAGTTTTTAAAAGTTAAAAATTTTAAAAATGTGGTATTTCTTTTAAAGGTCTAGTAAAGCCAGAGCATACTATAGAGGAAACGATAGCATATTCACCTTCAGTCATTCTTTATAGAAGGAAAAAAAAAACACTTGATTGAAGAAATATGTCTATATTATATTGGGAAATAATTCATTACAAATCTGTCCATTATCCAGGTTTATTCCTAAAAGAGCCCAGAATTATTAAGATTATCATTATTCAGGGTATATGAAATTTTTAATATCTTTTTATGGAAACCAAGGAAAAACATTCTTTCATACTTCAACTCAAAGTTGTATTCTTCCTTTCTCCCATTCCCATCCGGGTTGAGAGTTTGGGTTGTTTGACCTGAACAACTGAGGCTTTGTAAATAACTTCTCATGAATCCCAGAGAACAGTCCATTCTAAGACCTGCTGGTTGCCAAGTTCCTGTCAAAGCTTGAGTGAGGCTCAGAAAGACCCTCCACGTAGCACCTGTGCTTCAAAGGCTGTTTTTGGAGAAGCCAACTGAGTGGCTAAATCACACTGACCCATTTCAGAGGTATAACTGGTTTCTCAGAAGAAAATCAGCACACCAGAGTGATTTGGATTAAATCTTTGAATAAGCCTTAAATAAGCTCTTCTAAGGGAACTGGACATCTTAATTTTTCTTGTAATTTCAAAGTCTTTTTTTTACCCACCCTTATTGAGATATAAATTATGTATAACATTGTGTCAGTTTAAGATGTACCATATGATAATGAGATACCTTAATAATATATTGTTGAAATGATTACCACAGTAGAATTAGTTAAAAGTCTATTACTTCACATAATTATCATTTCTTTTGGTGGCTGAGAATATTTACAATCCATTTTCTTAACAACTTTCAAGGCTATAATACAGTGTTGTTAATAATAGTCACCATGCTATACATTACAACCCCAGAACTTAGAAACCTTGAATGTCTACCTTTTCAATTTCTATTTTTCTTGCTTAATGATAAAAGGTTTCTGTTCTATCATGACAGCATAGTGATAATGAGGCTAGTAATAGACCTTTGTCCCTTTAAAATGCCTTCTCAAGTATAACTCTCATCAATTATAGCAAAGACTAGGGTATTGTAAGAATATAATGTATTTTTAATTGTCCTATAAAATTTCTCTGTAAGAAAAGCTTATTTCTGATACACACACACACACACACACTAGAAGTCAAGTACACAAATTTTGTGCACTGGGTAGGGAGTGTCCCTCAACCCATCCTGCACCCTCTCCTGTCTAGGACTCTATGGGATTGGGCCTAAACTGGCAGTCGGACATCCCTCTTGCAATCCAAGACTGCTGGCTCCTAATTGCTCATCTGCCTGCCTGCCTGATTGTCCCTAAACACTTTCCTCTGTCAACCTGATCACCCCTAACTGCTCTCCCCTACTGGCCTGATCACCCTTAACTGCCTCTGCCTTGGCCCTGCCATCAGGGCTTTGTTCAGAAGAACAGCCGGAAGGATATCCTGAAGACATCTGGTCTAATTAGCATACTATCCTTTTATTAGTATATTCATTCACTGCACCGCTAAGCAAAATAACTTTTAATATTCCTAGGTCTACCCTTGACTCATTTAAACACAAGAGCTAATCCAGATAGTGTCAGGAATTTGTACATGCATTTCCATAGCTTTGTGGTTCAACATCTTGAATAAATGGAGATAATATAGAAAACAACTTTAGAGAATAATCAAAGCATTTTTTAAGTAAAATGCTAAGTAGTATTGATCAGAAAAGTATTTTAAAAGAAGTAGCCCTCTCTCAGGGGATGGTGAAATTAATACTATGAAGATAAGGAGTTATGTCAGTAAGTTTCTAGAAAGATGGGCATCCTGTATGCCTTCATGTTACAGTAGCATACTGTCAATAATTACTTTTTGGACAATTCAATTTGTATCAATTTTTAAAATCATAATGTAAATAGCTCACACAATTTCCTCTCAAAATATATTAATGGACAACTGTAGTTAGAGAAACACTTCATCTTCTGTATGTTTTCCAAATCATTTGTATGCCATGAACTAATGCATTCTTATAAATGTACTAGAGGCTCTGGTATACCAAAATTCATGCACTTGGGTGAAGGGGCCCTCAGCCCAACCTGCACCCTCTCGTGAGGAGTGGGCCTAAGCCACAGTCTGGCCTTCCTCTGGGAGAGGCAACCAGGCGGGCTGATCAGGGGATGGCATCAACCGACGAGTGGCTGGCCCCACCTCCCCCAATTGCCCCTCTACCACTGTTGGTTGCTGCCGCTCCCACATGGCCATCCCCTCCCTCTGCCAGCTGGCATGCACCTTGGCTGGCCTGGTGCTGCATGCTCATGGGTCCCGCCCCCTGCTGACTGGTTGTTCTGCTGTTTGGTCGATTTGCATATGTTGTTTATATTATATAGGATTGCTTTTTAAAATAGCAGTTAACCATATTCTCATTCAAACATTTCAAAACATGAGCATTAAAACGATTATTTGAAATTATAGCTTAAAATATATTGATTTTTCTACCTTAAATTACACCATAGTAAAAATTATGTAAATATCCCTCACTGAGTTATTTAAAACAATAGAAACATGAGAAAACTGTGATGTTATATGTTTGTCCTTTTGTTTGCACCAGTCTTCAATAAAATTTCATTTTTGGCTCTCAAAATCCAGTGGGCAATTTGGTCCACTCATCTACAGAAAAAGAACATTGAAAAGAAACTTATAACTAAAATTTTTTTAACATTTGTTGAATTTTTTTATCAATTATTGATAGAAAGAATCTCAAATCTTACTTAATATAACCAGTTGGACAATGGCATTATTCATTTCAACCTATTTTCTTGCTCTAACAATATGTCAATTTATAGAATAGTTCATAATAGCTAAATTTAACTGGAAACAAATGAATTGTTTTCATATCAAAATAAATGGCTTATTGCTGGATCCTTTCAAACATTATGAATTTTTATAGATATCTGTTAATTTTTCATCTTGAACCTGATTACTTGAAAAGAGTCCCAGGGTACTCTAACACCCTATCAATTGAACACTGAAAAAACAGATTTTGATTCACAAGTTTAATCCAATAGCAAAACAGCAACAAAAACTTGATCCTTATCTTTCTGGCAACTGACATCAAATATTATTTAAACAAAATAGCACTTAAAGTTAACAGTTGCTCACAAATTTACTCCATCCTAAGAAAAACCTAAGGCCCTACAACTAGATTTCTATGTTCCTGTTTGTCAAGGAAATGTTTCTCTAGTGAACATTCAACTCATTCTTTGAAACATGCTATTGTCACAATGGGCAATGGGATGGCTTGTACTCTTCTAATTCATTCTTTGATCAATTCACTTGTAGCTTGAAAATTATGATTTTTTAAAAAAAAAAAAGATAAGTGTTTTCACTTTTTGAGAGATGAATAAATCATTAATTGTTTATTTTCAAAGTAAGTGAATCAGTTAACACACGATTCTTCTTTCTTTTTTTATAATACACTTTTATGTTTTTTTATTGATTTTAAAGAGATAGAAAGGAAGGGGGAAGGAGAGAAATATCAATGTGAGAGAGAAGCATCCATCAGCTGCCTACTGCACACCCTTAGTGAGAATGAAACCCACAACCTGGGCATGTGCCCTGACCAGAAATCAAACCCACAAGCTTTTGCTCCATGGGATAATGTTCAACCGAGTCACCCATCCATGGCTCTTCTCCTTTCTTATTTTAGATAAGGAGCACTGGACTGAGGTGATCTTGAAGAGTCTTGTTCACTCTACAAGTTAATAATATTATTTGCAATTAAGACTTCCTAATGATTGTGTGTGATCCTGAAGCAATATATAATTTTACCCATGGGATACTGTGCTGTAGAGGAGCAAAATAAAACCTCAGTCAAGTGGCATTGTATGTGTATTCATTTATTCTACAAATACTTACAGAGTTCTCCCTTTATGTTCAGGCACTGTGCTTGGCTGAAGATAAAACGATGAGCAAAACAGATACATTTTCTGTTCTGCTTAGTAATTCTTATCTAGTTAACTTTGGGTTAAACAAAGAGCATTTGCCAAAATACTACTAAAATAAAGGTATCCACTCCTTTGGAAATACAGTGCATAGAAAGTGATCAACAATTTCATATTGCTGCAGGGATTTTGTTCTGAGTGCCAGTTCTTGTTGGATAGATGATGATATTAAAGGCAGAGAACTGGAACTATATGGACCCTGGGACATAGCATAGATGTTTCTAAGAAATCTAACTGAATAAACAAAGCAGATACGAGGTGAAGATGGCAAGAAGTGCTTTAGAGCACGAAATAGCTGTTTATCAAAAGAATGGAGAAAGCTTGGATAGTATGGCTTAGTGGTTGAGGATCGACCTGTGAACCAAGAAGTCTCAGTTTGATTCCCTGTCAGGGCATATGCCCAGGTTTCAGGCTCAATCCACACAGGAGGCAGCTGATCAATTATTCTCTCTCATTATTGATATTTCTACCTCTCTCTCCCTTTCCCCTTCCTCTCTCTGAAATAATTAAAAAAAAAACTTTAAAAAAGAAAAAGAGAGGTAAGTAACAAAAAGGAACACCAAGAGGAAAGCTAGCTTCAGTTTAAGTAGTCGTTATAGAATAGACATGATCATTGGAGATAATAGAGCTTCAATCATTTGTATCATTGAGCAGGATTAGGCAACATAGTTTCTGACAGTAGGAATGAGCCAACAGCAGGAGACAGGCCAACTCTGCACTTGACTCCTTATTTATTCATTCAACATCTATCTATGTTCTAGGCACTGCAGGCTGTAACAAGATGAGCAAAACATGGTCCCTGTACCAGGAACTCTCAAATATAAGTAATTACTATGTGATGGGTTCAGAAACAGAATTAGTACCAAATGTATCAGAAATCCAAAACATGCAGGGATAAGTATAATCACAACAGTCAGAAATTCATCCTGGGGAAAAAAAGACATTAAATGGAAATGCACTGTATTTTCCCAGGAATAGCAAAAAGGTATAGGGTTTTCTAGATAGAAACTGTAAAGTCCAGGTAGTCTGAGAAAGTTCAGAAGATGACTTCTGAGGGGATAAAAATTGGGTGGAGGGCAAAGGTGAAGCTGTGGAGATTGGAGATAGCAGGAATAAGGATTGATTGTACTGCATTTGCTTAGTGCTCTGCCTTTGCTGTTGAAATCTTATCTCCATCATAGCAGGGTCTCTGTTTATCATTTACCAATATATTCCCAGGTATATGAAAAGGATAAAAAAATAATTGTGGACTAATGAAGGTCTGCAATGAGCTTCCCACGAAGATGCAGGCAGGAGTTACAACTCTTAATGTGTTTAAGGGTAGAGCACCCAGCAGCGCTTGACGGTGCAGGGGGTCAGCCCTCCATCATCTGTGAAGTTTTCTTATCCAGAATCTCGCCCTCCAAAGATGATTGGAAATTCAGGTTTTCTAGAGTTTGTTGTGTAGGTTGTGAAAAGCACAAGAGTTTTATTTCCATATGTTAAAGCAACAATGAGTGAAATACAATGGGAACAAATCGGGCACTCAAATAAATTGCTATGGCAAAGAAATCACAAGAGCGATTTCCCGCACTGCAGTGCTGGCAGCGCTTGCTGCTATTGCATCATATAAAGCAACTCCTGCATAGGAGCTTAGCCAGGGCAGGAGCTGCCACAAAGTGAGGAGAAACTTAAAAGACACCAGGTTATGCTCACCCCCGGGGGGGGCCCCCATATTACTTCTTTAGTCTTACTTTTTTAGTTGAACTGATTTAAATGTGCAAATCCCATTATGCATTGGGTTTGTTGTTTTCACAGAAAACAGAAACACCTTTACAGACCATGGTCAGGCTGGTGCAAATGGAATTAGTGGGCGTTATAAAAGCTTCTCTGATTGTCTCTTAGCAACTATTACCATGGTTACAGCTATTCCTCGTTTTCTTTTAGAGTAAAGATGCTAAAATAAAAGGAAAAGTGAAGACAGCAAAAATATAAATTTTAAGAAGAAAAATATGGTTGTTGAGCACAAGTACTTTTACCTTAGAATTGTGATTTATAGGATTTGTTTTCAATTAAATTTGTTTTAATCGATGCTACAAGAACACTTATTAGAATAGTTGTCATTTTCTTGTTGACTCAAACATTCAAAAGTTCAGCTTCTTTTAAAAAGATAAAGGAAAATCTGTTTGATAATTTTATATATATATAATTTGTTTTCTAGCCTTAAATAAAAATCAGCTGCACAGACTTATCTACTATGGTTTAGGGATAGGTAAGTAATAGCCCTTATTAAATAGAAATAAAGAGGATTAACTTCATAATTTATTTCAATAGAATATTGCAGCTGCTTTTTAAATGTTTAAAAGGCAGTGAGAGTAACAAAATGGAAGCAAAACATCCAACAATGCCTTTGAGGATACTTTTTCTGAGTCTTGTAAGTATTATAAATACAACTACACTTTATAAATTCTAGGGAATTTACATTAAATAGTTTAGTAATTGAGTGTACTACCTGTTAGTAAATGAAGTGATCCATCTTTTTAGAAAGATAATAGAACAAATTCATTCCTAATCCTCTCCTTGAGATTAACCACATAAATGTACAGGATTTCCCTGCCAATTGTCTAGATTTTCTCTGAGCTCATATAAAACTGTTGCCAAGTTTAAGATCAGATTGAAGGAAATTAAAGTGTTATTTTTACCAAAAAAAAACATGTGTGTGTGGTTGGGGAGAGAGTAAGTTTTACCTAATTTGTATGAAGGAAGTTTACTTTCTATTTGAAGGGTTATTTTTAACACATGATTATTATAGTCTTCCAAGTCCAGGCTGAAATCTCTGTACTTGCCCTGTGCCCTGTGTCCTTTCTTTAAGTCCACAGAGCATACATTGGAAATATATATATATATATATATATATATATATATATATACACACATACACATACACACACATACACACACACACACACACACTCTAGAGGCCCAGTGCACGAAATTTGTGCATGGGGGGCAGGGTGTCCCTCAGCCCAGCCTGTTCCCTCTCCAATCTGGGACCCCTCGAGGGATGTCTGGCTGCCCATTTAGGCCAGAACCTGGTAGGATTGAGCCTAAATAGGCAGCCGGACATTCCTCTCACAATCCAGGACTGCTAGCTCCCTACTGCTTGCCTGCCAGCCTGGTTACTCCTAACTGCCCTCCCCTGCAGGCCTGGTTCTCCCCAACTGCATTCCCTTGCAGGCCTAGTCACCCCTAACTGCCTTCCTTTGCAGGCTTGATTGCCCCCAACTGCCCTCCCTTGCAGGCCTGGTCCCTCCCAACTGCCATCCCCTGCTGGCCATCTTGTGGTAGCCACCTTGTGTCCACATGGAGCAGCCATCTTTGACCACATGGGAGCAGCCATCTTGTGTGTTGAAGTGATGGTTGATTTGCATATTACTCTTTTATTAGATAAGATATATATGAATTTTATTTTTAGAATTAGTTTCGTGTTTATTTTTGCTGATTGTTATAAACTTTAATGTCAAATATTCTAGTATAATAGAATGATATAATAATGCAAAAATTTTGCAGGTAACACAAGAGAAACAAATTTTCTTATCTTTGCTTACTCTACCATTCATTTTCCTTTCTTGCAAATATACACAACACTTATCCATTTGCTCATTTATTCAACAAACATTTATTCACTATCTACTAATTTTCAAGTACCATTTATAAAGTTAAATTGACTTCAATGTATACCTTGAAGGAATTTCAATTCTAAAGGAAAATAGAGGAACACAAACAAATAATACAGCATATGTTTGAGATATACTAAAGATGAAAGCAAATTATTGAAAGATAAGTCAGCATTCCCAGGAAGAAAAGCTGAAAGAGTGCACTCAAAGCGTGTTCAAAGAAGAGCTCTGAGAGAAAGCCTCATGTGCAAGGCTGGAACAACTAGTGTGGCGGCAGGAGAAGGCAGATGGCAGACAAGTTATGAAGAGCTCATAGGCTTTACCTGGGAGTTTTAAATACATCATAATATTTACATGTCATTGGAGGTTTTAAATAGGATGGAATTTGTATTTTAAAAAGATAATTCTGTTGACAACATAGACAATGGACTGGAAGGTGGACACCCTTGTGACTAATTATGTACTAAATGAGCATATGTTCTTAATATTTATACTTTATATTTATGAGTCATAGATAACAGTATATAACTTTATGTATTTGATGTCTATGCAACAAATATTTATTCAGTGTTTATTATGGATCAGAAACTGTGGCAAGCTCAGTAAATTCCCTACCTCATGGAGCTTATATGTCAGTGAGGGAGCCACACAATAAAACAAATTATTTATATACTAGAGGCCCAGTGCACAAATTCGTGCACCAGTGGGGTCCCTCAGCCTGGCCTGCAGGATCAGGCAAAAACTGACTCTCCAACATCCCCTGAGGGGTCCCAGATTGCAAGAGGGAGTAGGCCAATGGCACAGAGGTGCACAGTTGGGGCTGGGGAGAGATCCAGGAGGTTGGCCAGCCAAGGTGGAACTATGAGAGGACTCCAGGGCATGTCCAGCATGTCTCACTCAGTCCTGATCTGCTGGACCCAGCATAAGCTAACTACCAGTCAGAGAGTCTGCCTCCTGGTGGTCAGTGCACATCATAGTGAGTGGTTGAGCAACCTTAGCGTATTATTAGCATATTGCATTTTGATTGGTTGAATGGCTGGCCGGTTGACCAGAAACTTAGCATATTAGGCTTTTAGGACTAGAAGCCCAGTGTGTGAATTTGTACACCAGTGAGATCCCTTGGCCTGGCCTATAGGATCCGGCCAAAACCAGCTCTGACATCCCTGAGGAGTCCTGGATTGTGAGAGGATGCAGGCCAGAGATGAGGGACCCACCAGTGTATGATCAGGTCCAGGGAGAGACATGAAAGGTTGGCCAGCTGACGAGGGACCACAGGAGGACTCCAGATCCTATTGGTAGGACCCCAGCAGCAAGCTAACCTACAGATCAGAGTGCCTGCCCCCGGGAGTCAGTGCATGTCATAGCAACTGGTTGACCATTTGCCCCCTGGTGGACAGTGCATGTCATAGTAAGCTGTTTAGTGGCCTTAGCATATCATTAGCATATTACGCTTTGATTGGTTGAATGACCCAACAGGTGAAAGAATATTTATCATATTAGGCTTTTATAAAATAGGATATCAAGTAGTGATGATGAGATATTGTTTACTAAGTGCATTTATTAAATGGCTACTTTACCAAACATTATGATATATTGGGCATTATAGTCTCTATTATTTTTATTACGATTTTGTGAAGTTTAATCTGAATGGGATTTTTTAAAATTTATTTTTATAAAGTTAACAGTATAGTCAGTCATTATGAATAATAGTCTTTAAATTTTATTGCCTTATGTGATAATATGGGCAAAAGACCTACCCAGTGAGGTTGCTATGCAAATATTACATACCAACACCAAATAAGAGAATCTCATTTATTAGGAAGAGGTATATTTTTTCCTCCTTTTCTCTGTCAGTGATGACCTTTCATTTGTTTGTTTTTAAAAGTGATTTTGGAGTTATTCATTTGAACAAATGTGAAGGGTTCACTCATAAAAGCTTTTGCTCCTTTATTGAGACAGGATATGTGCTTATATCTATTTCCTCTCTCTCTGAAGCCACTTCATAGCAAACTGGCCTCTCATACCAAATTGTCTGAAGTAGGACATAACATATACATTTAAATGCAAAGAAAACATACTACTGCAATAAAAGAGAATATCTCTGCAAGCAAATGTCTTATATATTTACTTAATCACAATTTTATCTGTTGAATATAACTACAAACATGCAAATTTAGAAACTCATAAAAGTTACTAGCTGAAGTTGCAAAACAGTGAAGTGCTACCACAAAAATTATGGATAGAATTTATCTTAAATATGCTTCACATGGTTTAGGTTGTGTCTTTACTGTGGGTAAAAATGATCAACACTGAGTAGAAATAAGAATGTGCCATTAAAATGAATAATGCTTGAAATGTGTGTTAAAGCTAAGGAAAGATGTGAGTGAGGATAATGCTATAGGAAGGATGACCTTAAACAACCTTATAAAACTGTTGTACAGAACTGCAAACTTTATCTTGCTCTTGAGATGTTAGTGTACTTTAGTATGTTAAAATCTCTAAAACTTTATAAAGCAAAAAAAAAAACAAACAACCTTAAACCTTATTTAACCTAGTGTTACCTGCAAATGTGATCATAGGGTATTTTACAGTCACCTCTTAATAATTGATTTGCTTAAAAATATGCTCCCTCAAATTTTCTGTATAAGCCAAGGTATTTTTCAGTGATGACATACCCTATCAGGAACATCTCAAGAAATGAGATATTCTGATTGATATAAAGTTAACTCTATGTCTTACCATTTATGTAGTTTCCATTTCACAGAGAACATCATAAAATGTATTTAACACTGAACTATACTGCACATAGAACTTTTAATTGATCACTTTGAGCTTTTCACAAAATTATTTATTTTATTGAGTTGAATTGGCATTAAATTTAGGATATGTACTTGAACTATCATTTTAAACATACATCTAGTAAATTACAAACTGTACAAAACTGAATTCAAATCATTTAAGCCTTTATGCTAATTAGCTTCTGTGGGAACCCCTTACACATCCCACGTGTTTCAGGGTTCAGGTTCAGGGTTGGGGTTCTCGAGAAGGCCGCACACAAATGAAAGAGATTAAGGAAAGTATTAATTTGGTGATTTGGGGACCAGGCAGGAGCCCAAGAGAGGACTACACCCCGCTCTGGCCTTGCTATCCCTTTTATTAAGACTATGGGATACATCCATAGCCTTTAGGCAGAAAATTCCAATAACAGAAATTTACATAAGACAAACAAGTGGAGGCTCTTCAGCTAACAATGTCTCAACTAAACAGTGAGTGATTAGCTCTGACCTTTCAGAGCAATTAAGGTTAACCAACCTTCTGGTTTCTTGTCCACATCTTTCTATTAGTGAGACAATGATCAGTTTCCAGCAAGTTTTGATATTTATTTATAAAGAATTTTCAAACCTAGAAGTGGATGTGTTACAATTTACCTCCTAATTCTCTGTCTGTGTGCCCCTGACCCATTCTAGTGCAAATGCAAGTTAGCAGTATCTTGCATATAAGCTGCCATTCAAATAAAAAATATGTTCAGACAGGAGATTATTTGAAGAGAAGGAACTGTGTCTTATTTCATTATGAGAAATCTAGTTATTTTCATAAACAAGTTAGGCATTATCAAATACTAATGTGATAAAGAGGTTACTCTCTCATGGATCGTATTATTCATTTTGTTCTTATGATAGATAGATTAATATTGGTCAGAAACATGTCTTTTTTATAGCTGTGGCCTAAGAAAGGCAATAGGCTGCAATATAAAACAAAAAATTGTACTCAAAAGACCTGGACTAGAGTCCCAGCTTTATCACTTAACTAGAGACCCAGTGCATGAAATTTGTGTACAAGGGGGGAGGGGAAGCAGAGAGAAGGGGTGTCCCTCAGCCCAGCTTGCACCATCTCCAATATGGGACCCCTCAAGAGGTGTCCAACTGCCCATTTAGGCCCGTTCTCACAATCCAGGACTGCTGGCTCCCAACTGCTCACCTTGCTGATTTCCCCTAACTGCTTCTGCCTGCTAGCCTGACCACCCCCTAACCACTCCCCTGCCAGCCTGATTGATGCCTAACTTTTCCCCTGCCTGCTTATTTGCCCCTAACTGCCCTCCCTGCAGGCCTAGTCCCCCTCAACTGCTCTCCCCTGCAGGCCTTGGTTCCCCAAAACTGCCCTTCCCTGCAGGCCCGGTAACCCCCAACTTCCTTCCTCTGCTGGTCTGGTCATCCCTAACTACCCTCCCCTGCAAGCTTGATTGCCCCAACTGCCCTTCCTTATAGGCCTGGTCCCTCTCAATTGCCCTGCCCTTCTGGCCTGATCACCCACAACTGCCCTCCCTTGCAGGCCAACTTGTAGTGTCCATCTTGTGTCCACATGGGGGCAAGATCTTTAACCACATGGGAGTAGCCATCTTGTGTATTGGAATGATGGTCAATCTGCATATTACTCTTTTAGTAGATAAGATAAGAGACCTGGTGCATGGGTGGTGGCCAGCTGGTTTTCCCTGAAGGGTGTCCCAGATTAGGGTGAGGGTTTCCTTGAGGTGTGGGGTGTCCTGGGTGAGGGACCTGTGTTGGTTTGCAGGCCAGTCCCCCCCCCGCACCCCCAGCTACCAAAACGGAGGCCCGGGTATATGGGATTTACTTATCTTCTATAATTGAAACTTTGTACCATTGAGTGGAGGCCTGGGCCTGCCAGGGTGTGCGGAAAGCTGGGCTTCCTCCATCGCCGGGAAAACCCATGTCTCTCTCCTGCTCTCTCTGCTCAATCTTCGTTGAGATTAATTTGCATACATACTCCTGATTGGCTGGTGGACATGGCTGGTGGGTGTGTCTGGTGGTATAGTGGAGGTATGGTCAGTTTGCATGTTACTCTTTTATTAGATAGGATGCTTCTGTTTATTTAATGTGATTGTTTTTTATTTTTGTTTTTGTTTTGTTTTTTAATTAAATCTTTATTATTCAGATTATTACATTTGTTTCTCTTTTTTCCCCTCCATAGCACCCCTCCACCCAAATCCCACTCTTCCCTCTGCCCTTACCTCCCTCCCATTGACCTCATCCATAGGTGTATGATTTTTGTCCAGTCTCTCCCTGTATCCCCCTCACCCCTTCCCCCTGAGAATTATCAGTCCACTCCCTTTCTGTGCTCCTGATTCTATTATATTCACCAGTTTATTCTGTTGATCAAATTTTTAATTCACTTAATTTTTAGATTCACTTGAGAGATATGCATTTGTTGTTCATAATTTTTTGTCTTTTACCTTTTTCTTCTTCCTCTTCTAAAAGAGTACCTTTCAGCATTTCATATAATACTGGTTTGGAGTTGATGAACTCCTTTAGTTTTTCTTATCTGTGAAGCTCTTTATCAGCCCTTCAATTTTGAATGATAGCTTTGCTGGATAGAGTATTCTTGGTTGTAGGTTCTTGCTATTCATCACATTTAATATTTCTTGCCACTCCCATCTGGCCTACATCATTTCTGTTGAGAAATCAGGTAACAATTGTATGGGTGCTCCCTTGTAGGTAATGAACTGTTTTTCTCTTGCTGCTTTTAATATTCTCTCTCTGTCTTTTGCTCTTGGTATTTTAATGATGATGTGTCTTGTTGTAGTCTTCTTTGGATTCCTTTTATATGGGGTTCTGTGTGCTTCCTGAACTTGTAAGTCTATTTCTTTAACCAGATGTGGTAAGTTTTCAGTCATTATTTCTTTAAATAGGTTTTCAGTATCTTGCTCTCTCTCTTCTTCTGGCACCCCCACAATTCTGATGTTGGTACGCTTGAAGCTGTTCCAGAGGCTTCTTACATTATCTTCACATTTTTGGATTCTTTTCTCTTCTTGCTTTTCCAGTTGAGTGTTTTCTGCTTCTTTATACTTCAAATTTTTGACTTGATTCTTGCCTTTCTCTAGTCTGCTGTTAGGTCTCTGTATAATATTTTTTATTTCAGTCAGTGTATGTTTAATTTCTAGTTGGTCCTTTTTTTCATCTTTAGTTGGTCCTTTCCAGCTCTAGTTGGTCCTTTTCCATCTCTAGTTGGTCCTTTTTCATCTCTTGGCTCTTGCTAACTTTATCCAACTTTTCTAGGATATTCTTGAAAAACCTTATAAGCATGGTTTTGAACTCTATATCCAGTCGTTTGTTTTCCTCCATTTCTTTTGTTTGTGATCCCTTCCCTTGTCTTGGCATTTTCACTATGCTGTGAGAACTTCTTTGTTGGATTCAGCCTTATGATAGCAGACTTGCAAAACCGCAGAAGCCTCTCTGTTGAGCTTGGGATGGGTGGAGTCTCAGGGCTTAAGAGACCACCTTGCCTTCCAGTCAGCCCCGCCCACCATGACCACTGAGTCTCACATGACTGGGTAATTGCTGGAGTGGTCCTTGTGCACATGCACAGTGCCTCTAGACAGCTGCCTTTCCGGTTCTCATGCGCTCCAAGACCACACGAGTCTAGGTCCCAGGGGTTTTGCCCGAAACTGGGGCTTAGTGGAGTCAGAAGTGGCACAATTAGGAGTGTCTGTCTCCTGCCCACTCATGAAAGCCTGTGGCACAATCAGCAGTCGGTCCTCTGCTGCAGTGCTGTGCATGCCACCAGACCTCTGATCTTTTGGGACTCCCTTAAATTTCGGTGCACCTCTCCCTTTTCACCGTCCAAACTCCCCTGTATGTGTTTCGGCTAGATCTGGGGTTTAGTGACGTTAAATAAGGGGTTTAATGCCATTGAGAGTCTCCGTCTCCCTCCCGCCAGAGAAAGCCAGCCAGGTACTCCAGCACCCGCTCTCTCCACGTGCGCATCTCTGTTCCTCAGCTTTTTGCAGCTCCTCTGGGTCTCTGTGAGCCCCTCACTTTCCTTCTAGTTGTAGAATTTCCACTCAGCCAGCTTTTCTGTGGCTCTGGATGATGTCTGTTCTCTTTTAGTTGTAGTTTTGAAATTGTTGTGCGAGGCAGCAGTGTAGGTGTTTACCTATGCTTCCATCTTGGATTCTACTAATGTGATTGTTAATGAAAGCACAGGATTAACCTCTCCAACTATATTGCATTCAAATGATTTTTATATTGCCTCTTACAAAATGTCTTTACAATTAAAGAAGAGCATACTGCTCATTGGTTCTTTCAAGCTGTTCTGTGTATTCCAAATCAATAATTACAAATTCCACAGAATATTTTGTGCCTCTTTGCAAGTACTTTAAAATCACTAAATTAAAATGCTATCAACTTAAAATGGATCTCTACCAAGTGATATTCAGAGTTAACATAATAAGAATTATAACATTATTCAACCTTTCTGGATATAGAATTATCAAACCACCATAATTGTCAGAGAGAAGAATATATAGGTGTATTCTACTATGTGCTTTTCTGTACTGTTGGCAGTTACCTTGATGAGGTAGAGTATAATGGAGTGGGAATTAAACACCTGGTTTTCAGCACTTGCTTTCCATTCATAGTTCTACCACCCTGTTCAAATCATATCTTGCAGAGTCCTCAATGTGGGAGAGGTATATGTAAAAGTATCTACAATTTGTTATCTGAAAGGATAAACCTGAAGGATTTTTTTTTAATTCTTTATTGTTGAAATTATTACATATGTCTCTTTTTCCCCCTATTGACTTCTCCTTACCCACTCCCATGCCCCAGGACAGGCCCTCATTCCCCTACTGTCTGTGTCTATTGGTCATGCTTATATGCATGCATGTAAGTACTTTAGATGATCTTTACTCCTTTCCCTACCCTACTCTCCCTCTGACGTTTGATGATCTGTTCCATGCTTCTGTGTCTCTGGATCTATTTTTGTTTATCAGTTTATGCTGTTAATTATATTTCACACATGATTGAAATCATGTGATACTTACCTTTCTCCGACTGGCTTATTTAACTGAGCATAATGCTCTCCAGGTCCATCCATGCTCTTGGAAATGGTAAGAGTTCTTTCTTTTTTACAGCAGAGTAGGATTCCATTGTATACATTTACTACTGTTTTTTAATCCACTCATTTGCTGATGGGCATTTAGGCTGTTTCCAAATCGTATCTATAGTAAATTTTACTGCTATAAACCCAGGGGTGCATATGTCCTTTCTGATTGATGTTTCATATTTTGGGAATATATTCTAAGAAATGGGATTACTGGGTCAAATGGGAGTTACATTTTTAATTTTTTGAGAAATGTCATACTTTTTTTGAAAGAGGATGTATCAGTCTGCACTCCCACCAGCAATGTTAGAAGGTTCTCTTTTCTCCACATCCTCACCAGCACTTGTCTTTTATTGATTTCTGGATGATAGTCATTCTGATAGATGTGAGATGAAACCTCATTATCATTTTGATTTGCATCTCTCAGATGATTAGTGACTTTGAGCAATTTTTCATATATCTCTTGGCCTTTTAAATGTCCACTTTCAAAAGTGTCTATTTAGGTCCTTTGCCCATTTTTTTTTATTGGATTATTTATCTTCCTTTTGCTAAATTGCATGAGTTCCCTATAATTTTGGAGATTAAACTGTTATAAGATATAACATTGGCAAATATATTCTCCCAGGCAGTGGACTCTCTTGTTGTTTTGTTGATGATTTCTTTTGCTGTACTGAAACATTTTATTTTGATGTAGCCCCATTTCTTTATTTTCTCCTTAGCTTCCATTGTCCTAGGAGATGTATTGGTAAACATATTGCTAGGAGTTAAGTCTGATATTTTGCTGTCTATGAATTCTTCTAAGATTTAAAAAAAAAAATTTTATTGATTTTTTTACAAAGAGGAACGGAGAGAGGGATAGAGAGTCAGAAACATCAATGAGAGAGAAACATCGATCAGCTGCCTCCTGCATAACCCCCATTGGGGATGTGCCCACAACCAAGGTACATGCCTTTGACCAGAATCAAACCCAGGACCCTTCAGTCTGCAGGCTGATGCTCTATCCACTGAGCCAAACCAGTTTCAGCAAATTCTTCTAAGATTTTTATGGTTTCCTCTCATGTTTAAGTCTTTTATCCATTTTGAATTTAATTTTGGGTATGCTGTAAGTTGGTGGTCTAGTTCCTCTCTCCCTCTCTCTTTCTTTCTCTCTTCCTTTCTCTCTCTCTCTCTTCCTTCCTTCCTTTATTCCTTCCTTACTTCCTTTCTTTCTCTCTTTCTTTTTTGCATATACTTGTCCAATTATCCCAACACGATTTATTGAAGAGACTCCATGGTATGCTCTTGCCTTCTTTGTCAACTATTAATTGAGCATAATAGCTTGAGTTGATTTCTGGGTTCTTTGTTCTGTTCCATTGGTCAATATGTCTGTTCTTGTGCCAGTACCTGGCAGTTTTGAGAACAGTGCCTTTGTAATACTGTTTGATATCTTGTATTGAGATTCCCTCCAACTTTGTTCTTTCTCAGGATTGCTGTAGCTATGCAGAGTCTTTTTTATTCCAGATGAATTTTTGGAGAGTTTGTTCTAGGTCTGTGCAATATGCCATTTCTACTTTAATGGGGATTGCATTGAAACTATAGATTGCTTTGGGTAGTATGGAGATTTTAATGATGTTGATTTCACCAACCCATGAATACTGTATGTTCTTCCATCTGTTTATGTCTTCCTCTATCTCTTTTTTTCAATGTCCTGTGGTTTTCTGAGTACAGGTCTTTTACTTCTTTAGTTAAGTTTATTCCTAGGAATCTTAATTTTTTTTTTGTAGTGGTAAATGGGATTATTTTTTTTAGTTTCTCTTTCTATGAGTTCATTATTAATGTGTAAAAAGCCATAGATTTCTGGGTATTAATTTAGTATCCTGATACATTGACAAATTCATATACTAACTCCAGTAGTTTTTTTATGGAGTATTTGTGGTTTTCTATGTATAATATCATGTCATCTGCAAATAAGGACAATTTTACTTATTCTTTTCCAATTTGGATGCCTTTTACTTCTTCTTGTCTGATCACTATGGCTAGCACTTCCAGAACTATGTTGAATAAGAGTGGTAAAAGTGGGCATCTCTGTCTTATTCCTATTCTTAGGGAAATCCTTTTAGTTTTTGCCCATTGAGTATGATGTTGGCTATAGGTTTGTCATATAAGGCTTTTGTTATGTTGAGATATGATCCCTCTATTTCCACTTTGCTAAGAGTTTTTATCAAGAAAGGGTATTGGATTTTTTCAAATGCCTTTTCTGCATTGATGATATGATTATGTGATTTTTGTCTCTGAATTTGTTTATGTGATGTGTCACTTTTATTGATTTGTTGATATTGTACCATCCTTGCATCCCTGGAATAAATCCCAGTTGGTCATGGTGTATGATCTTTCTAATATAAGGCTGGATCCAATTTACAAGAATTTTGTAGAGGATTTAAGCATCTATGTTCATTAGGGATATTGGCCTGTAGTTCTCTTTCTTTGTGGTGTCTCTATCTGGTTTTAGAATTAGGGTAATGCTGGCTTCATAGAAAGAACTTGGAAGTATTCCTTCCTCTTGAATTTTTTGGAATAGTCTGAGGAGGATAGGTTTTAGTTCTTTGAATGCTTGGTAGAACTCCCCTGTAAAGTCATCCAGACCAGAGCTTTTGTTTTCTGGGAGATTTTTGATTACCACTTCAATTTCTTCAGTAGTTATTGGCCTATTCAAGTTTTTTTATTCTTCTTGATTGAGTTTTGGAAGCTTGTATTTTTCTAAGAATATATCCATTTCATCTAGGTAGTCCAGTTGGTTGGCATAGAATTGTTCATAGTATTTTTCCATAATATTTTGCATTTCTGTGGGATTGGTTGTTACCTCACCTCTTTCATTTCTGATTTTATTTATTTGGGTCCTCTCTCTTTGCTTCTTAGTGAGCCTGGTTAGAGGTTCATCAATCTTGTTTATCCTTTCAAAGAACCTTGGTTTCACTAATCTTTTGTATTAGATTTTTGGTTTTAGGGGTTGTTGTTGTTTTTGTTTATTTGTTGTTGTTTTTTTACTTGGTCTCTATGTCATTTATTTCTGCTCTGATCTTTATTATTTCCTTCCATCTGCTTATGCTGGGCTTTTCTTTTTGCTCTCCTTCTAATTCTTTGATTTGTAGGGTTAGATAATTTATTACCATATTACCATCTTTTCTTGTTTGTTTGTTTGTTTTTGTTTTGTTTTTGAGGTAGGCCTGGAGAGCTATGAATGTCCCTCTTAGGATTGCTTTCACTGTGTCCCAAAGATTTTGGATTATTGTGTTTTCATTGTCATTTGTTACCACGATGCTTTTAATTGTTTTTTAATCTCTTTGGTAATACAATCATTGTTAAATAGCATGCTATTTAGCCTCCAACTCTGATTTTTTTCATTGTTTTTATTGTAGTTGATTTCTAATTTTATGCCATTGTGATTTGAAAAGATGCTTGATATGATTCCTATCTCCTTGAATTTGAAGAGACTTTGTCTGTGTCCCGATATGTTGTTTATCTTTGAAAATGTCCCATGTGCATTTGACAAGTATGTATATTCTGTAGTTTTTGGGGTGAAATATTTTGAAGATGCCAATTAATTCCATCTGATCCAGTGAGTCATTTAGGATTGATATTTCTTTGCCAATTTTTTTTGTCTTAGAGGATTTATCCAGTGGTGTCAATGGGGTATTCAAGTCCCCTACTATGACTATATTGCTGTCAATCTCTTCCTTAATGTCTTCCAGGAGGTTTTTTTATGTATTTAACTTCTCCTGTATTGGGTACATATATGTTTACCAGAGTCATATCCTCTTGTTGAATTGTTCCCTTTAATATTATGAAGTAGCCTTCCTTATCTATTGTAATGGCATTAACCTTGACATCTATTTTGTCAGATATAAGTATCACTACCCCAGCTTTTATTCTTTATGTCCGTTTGCCTGAAAATTTTTTTCCATCCCTTCACTTTCAGTCTGTGTGAGTCCCTTGTTCTGAGGTGGGTCTCTTATAGACAGCATATATGTGGGTCATGTTTTCTTATCCATTCAGTCACACTATGTCTTTTGATTGGAGCATTTAACCTATTTATGTTTAAGGTTATTATTGATAAGTAGTTATTTGTAGCCATTTTTATTCTTTATATTGTTGTTTCTTCTTCCCTTTCTATTTTTTCTTTTTACAATAGTCCCTTTTGCATGTCTGCATTGCTGGCTTGCTGGTAATCAGCTTCCTCACCTTTTTTTTTTTTTTGGTCTGTAAAGGTCCTAATTTCCTCTTCAATTTTGAATGATAGTCTTGATGGATAGTGTATTCTTGGATTCAGTCCCTTCCTTTGCCTCATTTTGTATACTTCATTCCATTCCCTTTTGGCCTAATGTGTTTCTGTAGGGAAATCATTTGATAGTCTAATGGGAGATTGCTTGCAAGTAACTTTCTGTCTCTCTTTCAGCCTTTAGTGTTTGCCATTGTAATAATGACATTTTTTATAAGTTTTATTTATTTATTTTTATTTTTTATTTATTTTATTTTATTTTTTAATTAAATCTTTATTATTCAGATTTTACATTTGTTTCTCTTTTTTCCCCTCCACCCAGCTCCCACCCCTCCCTCTGCCCTTAGCTCCCTCCAATTGATCTCATCCATAGGTATATGATTTTTGTCCAGTCTCTCCCTGTACACCCCTCACCCCTTCCCCCCTGAGAATTATCAGTCCACTCCCTTTCTGTGCTCCTGATTCTATTATATTCACCAGTTTATTCTGTTGATCAAATTTTTAATTCACTTAATTTTTAGATTCACTTGTTGATAGATACGTATTTGTTGTTCATAATTTTTTGGCTTTTACCTTTTTCTTCTTCCT
>JAAGEH010000005.1:32599074-32666096 GCA_011751065.1 Lasiurus cinereus | reverse complement strand
GTATTTGTTGTTCATAATTTTTTGGCTTTTACCTTTTTCTTCTTCCTCTTCTAAAAGAGTACCTTTCAGCATTTCATATAATACTGGTTTGGAGTTGATGAACTCCTTTAGCTTTTTCTTATCTGTGAACTCTTTATCTGCCCTTCAATTCTGAATGTTAGCTTTGCTGGATAGATTATTCTTGGTTGTAGGTTCTTGCTATTCATCACGTTGAATATTTCTTGCCACTCCCGTCTGGCCTGCATCATTTCTGTTGAGTAATCAGCTGACAGTCGAATGGGTGCTCCCTTGTAGGTAATAAACTGTTTTTCTCTTGCTGCTTTTAATATTCTCTCTTTCTCTTTTGCTCTTGGCATTTTAATTATGATGTGTCTTGGTGTAGTCCTCTTTAGATTCCTTTTCTATGGGGTTCTGTGTGCTTCCTGGACTTGTAAGTCTATTTATTTTACCAGATGTGGGAAGTTTTCAGTCATTATTTCTTTAAACAGGTTTTCAGTATCTTGCTCTCTCTCTTCTTCTGGCACCCCCACAATTCTGATGTTAGTACGCTGAAAGCTGTCCCGAGTCTCCTTACATTATGTTCACATTTTTGGATTCTTTTCTCTTCTTGCTTTTCCAGTTGAATGTTGTCTGCTTCTTTATATTTCAGATTTTTTACTTGATTGTTGTCTTTCTCTAGTCTGCTGTTAGGACTCTGTATAATATTTTTTATTTCAGTCAGTGTATGTTTAATTTCTATTTGGTTCTTTATCATCTTTAGTAGGACCTTTTCCATCTCTAGTTGGCTCTTTTGTATCGCTAGTTGGTCCTTTTTTATCTCCTCTTGGGTCTCACTAAATTTATCGAATTTTTCTAGCATATTCTTGAAAAACCTTATAAGCGTGGTTTTGAACTCTATATCCAGTCGTGTTTTTTTTCTCCATTTCTTTTGTTTGTGATCCCTTCCCTTGTTTCGGCATTTTCACTATGCCGGGAGAACTTCTTTGTTGGATTCAGCCTTATGATACCAGATGCAAAACCGAAGAAGCCTCTGTTGAGCTTGGGATGGGTGGAGTCTCAGGGCTTAAGGGACCGCCTTGCCTTCCAGTCGGCCCCGCCCTCCACGGCCTCTGAGTCTGACGAGACTGGGTAATCCCTGGAGCGGTCCTTGTGCGCGCGCGCACCCGCAGTGCCTCTAACCGCTGCCTTTCCAGCTCCCCTGAGCACTAGGACCACACGAGTCGAGGTCCCCAGGGTTTCGCACGAAACAGGGGCTTAGTGAAGTCAGAAGTGGCACAGTTGGGAGGGTCTGTCTCCCGCCCACTCGCGAAAGCCAGCAGCACAATCAGCAATCTGTCCTGCATGCAGCACTGTCCGCGTGCGAGACCAGACCTGATCTTCTGCGACTCCCCTAAATTTCCGTGCACCTCTCCCTTTTCACAGTCCCAACTCCCCCTATATGAGTTTCGCTGGATCTGGGGTTTAGTGTCGTAAAATAAGGGGTTCAATGCCTTTGGGAGTCTCCGTTTCCCTCCCGCCAGAGAAAGCCAGCCAGGTTCTCCGGCACCCGCTCTCTCAGAGCGCGCGTCTCAGTACCTCGGCTTTTTGCAGCTCCTCTGGGTCTCCGTGAGCCCCTCTCTTTCCTTCTAGCTGTAGAACTTACACTCAGCCAGCTTTCCTGTGGTTCTGGATGATGTCCGTTCTGTCTTTTAGTTGTAGTTTTGAAATCGTTGTGCGAGGCAGCAGTGTAGGTGTTTACCTATGCCGCCATCTTGGATTCCTCCAATAATGACATTTTTTGGTGTGGGTCTTTTGGGCTCATCTCGTTTGAGTCTCTCTGTGCTTGTGTGACCTTGTCCCCAAGTTAGAGAACTTTTCTGTAATTATTTCTTCAAACAGGTTTTCTAATCCTTGCTCCTATTCTTGTCCTTCTGGAATCCTTATTATGCAGATTTTGCTTCATTTAATATTGTTCCATAATTTCCTTAAACTCCTCCTTCTTTCTAATTTTTTTTCTCCAATGGCTGCTCAGATTGGGTGTTATTTTTCTATCCTATCTTCTAACACGCTGATCTGGTTCTCTGCTTCTTCTAGTCTACTGTTGAAACCTTCTGTTGTGTTCTTTATTGCAGCTATGTCATTCTTAATTTCTTCTTGATTCTTATGCATGTTGGCAAATTTCTCATCGAACCTTTTGAGCATCCTTATAACCATTTCTCTGAATTCTTTCTCGGACAAATAGCTTGCCCCCATTTCATTTTGTTCCTTTTCTGGTGATTCCTCATTCCTTTTCTTTTGGGTATTGTTTCTTTGCTTCCCCATTTTTGCTGTCTTTTTGTATTAGTTCCTAAGATATGTGAGTTTGATCCCTTTCTGGCCTTGGGCAACCTGCTTGAGGTCTGAGAAGTTGAAGCCCCTAGCAGACCAATGTTGTGTGATTCCTTAGCCCAGAAGCTGGGTCTGACTTAAATTTCATGCCTTTATCTCTGCTCTGAGTTGTATTCCTTTCCCGTATGGATCCAGCTCTTCAGTTTTCCACTGCAGGTGCTCAGGTCGGCAGGGACACGTGCACATTTCTTCTGGTGTGTGATTCTAGCAGGGTTCTGGAGCACAAGATCTGGGCAATTTGGGTCCTAGTACCTGAAGCCCTGAAGCATTGGGTCTAGCCAAATGGGTACTGAGAGTGCAGAGGTCCCTGAAACATCATTTCCAGGCACCATTATTGGGCATGGTTGGTCCAGACATGCAGGGTCTCTGAAGTGCCAGTTCTGGATGCAAGAACCTGGAATGCAGTGTCTAGGGCCACAGTGTCCTGGCATGCTGGGTCCTGGCACACATGTTGCTGATCACAGTGATCACCTAGAGGTTCTTGAAGCGCTGGGTCCTGGTGTGTGGCAAGTGGGTGCACAGGTTCCTGATGGTGGGAAGGTGCAACATGGGAGGTCTCTCTTGCCTACAGTCACTACTGGGATCTAGCAGCGAGGTAAGGTGCCCTTCACTGCAGGGGTGACAGGTGAACAGCTCACCATGCAGGTGCCTGGTGGTGTCTGGGGACAACAGTCTGGGTATTGGTGTTGCTGCACTTCTGGCCTCTGTTGCACTCCCTTCAAAATGATATGGGCTCCAGGCTCAATATTCCCCAGCCTTGGAGTGCTGGAGAGCCCTATCTGCCAGCCTTGAGATTCCTATGAGATCTAATGTCCTTCAGTCAACCACACACACCACACACATGTCCACACACACACCCCAATTCTTTACTCACATGATCTCCCTCTCTGCCATCCTGCTGGCCACTATGTTCGATTCCAGAAATTATTTTTATTATTTGGAATAAAGCTGAAGAAAGAAACAAAATCAAACCAGTACTAAAAATGGGCATCCTGTAATAATATAAGAACATGTGAAGGGGGAAATCATGTTTCAAGAATATAAATAATTTATTAAATAAAGATATTGATTCTTATTTTTCTATATAAGACAATAAACATTTTAAATCAAATTTAGATATTCGAGTAAAAGTATTTTGCACAACTTGAGTTCCTCATTATACATAGAGATTAGGGATGCAGAATATAACAGATGAAAAGCGTGGGACAGGCAACAAAAGTGTGCTAATTTATTTTCAATTGGAAACTATCTTGGTTTGGTTCCCCACAGAAGCAGACCTTCAGACAAGGGTTTATGTGTAATTAATTGGTTTATTAAGTGAAAAACATATTTGAGGCAGAGTGGAGAAATGCAGCCAATAAAAGGTGCATTTATCTAGCAAATTACTGTGGGTGAAAGGGACTTAATATCATGTGAAATTAATGTAAACTAATTACTGGAGCTGGTGCAGAACCAGATGTCAGAAGCATCTCAGAAGCAGCTCCTGTCAGTTATTGCATGAGGCTGCTGGGGAAAAGGGATTAATCCCCTGGCTCTCTAACCTGATCTCCCCACCACCTACCCCACCCCCAAAGGTAAAGGAGGCTCTAGAAATCAGAGAAGAAACTCAGCCAAGGAAATTCAGGTGCTGGCAGTTACAAGTATGCTTTGACATGGTAAGAGGGAAAGCATGGGCAGGGCACCAGGAATGTCTATCACAGTGACTAACAACAGTCATAGCACTTTTAAGTCTGTATATGATTCTAGAGCCCAGAGAACTCTACCTCAACATCTTTTACTGGACATGAGCCGGCTTCTACTAGGAACTTCTGGTGAGAGAAAGATCTCTACTTTCAGAAGTAACTACTGCCTTTATGGGCAGCTCACTTCCTTTCTCTTTCCCTTAGAAAAGAGTTTGTCCTACTTAGAAGCTTTTATGATTTCTAACATCTCCAAGTATAGAAGAGAATAAAAAGTACATATATACACATTTGTTTGTTCTCCTAAAATACTTGATAAGAGCTCTAATTTTCTATGTTCTCCCCAGATCTCTTCTCACACTAAAAAACAACCTCAGTTCTGTTTGGTCTGAACTTTCCTCTCCCTATCTGTGCATCATATGCTCCAAACTAAAAGTCCTTCTTTTATCTTATAAGATTGTAGTTTAAGTCCACAACTTGTTTGCAAAAGCCCTTTGCCTTATGTTTTTCTTTTTATAAGAACTGAAGAAAACTAACTAAACAAACTTGCTTTGGCGTTTGTCTATAATAAAATATTTTGAAGCATCTTTAACATCAGCATTCGAGTTTGACATTTTTGGAAAAGAAATGGATTAGTGAGAGTGACTGCCCTCATTACAATAAATGTCTAACATTTAACACCAAATAGGTAGTACTGTTTTCTCCATGTCACTGAATTCTCTGTAACATGATAACTGGGGGAGAAATTTCCAACTGACATGAAATCTAATTAAGAAGGGAGACCAAGCCCTGGCTGGTGTGGCTCAGTTGGTTGAGCACCATCCCATGCATGGAGAGGTTGCTGATTGTATTCCCAGTCAGGGCACATGCCTGGGTTGCTGGTTCCATCCCTAGTAAGGAGCATGCAGGAGACAGGTGATCAATCTTTCTCCCTTTTTTAATCTCTCTCTCTCTCTCATTCTATCAATAAAAGCATATTTTTAAAAAGGGAGGGAGACCAAAATTATTCATATTTTAATCGTGTGCCATTTCAGGTCTTTAGCTTGAAGACAGTGCTCAATATAACACTCACAGTTTCATAATAATAGTTTCAGGTAATACATATCAGCTCTATTCTCAAAAGATCCCTGAATATTGTATGAACCATTGATACATAAAAGATTAATATAAATTCTGATTGTGGATTGAAGACTAAACTTTATTCATTTTCAAGTCTCAAATTGATCATAACATACTAGTGTTTATGACATTTATATTCTCATTAACTTCTTTATTTATCCAATCCATATTTAATAGGATCTATTATCTCTTAAAGACATCTTTGTTCTCCCAATCAAATGATACCATCTTTCCTTAAACCCACACCACTTCCTTTACTTTACCTTCTATTAAAGTTTAATAAGCATCCTTGTAACAGCAGCACTGACTTAACGTTATAATCCTTGAATTTTCTAACTGTAAATGTATGCACAAAAGACATTTACTGATCTATCTTTTTGTAAAGGTGAAGATGTGTAAAAATTTCCTGGGTTTATTTTTCCTAATTTTAATAAATAAGTAAAGGTTTAAAAATCCCAGTTCCATTCATAAAAATAGATTATGCCATAATTTATAATAATAAAAGCATAATATGCTAATTAGATCAGATGTCCTCTGTACAACCTTCCAGACAAAGCCAGGGTTGCAAGGGAATCTAGGGTCCCAGGTGCCAGAGGGAAGCTGGTGCCAGCAGCCAGGGGAGAGAAGGCTTACTTTTGCATGAATTTTGTGCATCAAGCCTCTAGTTTGTTAATAAAACAATTGCAGTGATGCCATCTGGCATTTACCTTATTGATGTGCATAAGCTTGATTTTAGAACTAAATCTGTCCAACACTGTGGCTATTTCCTAAAAAAACAAACAAGAAAGAGTAAGTAAAGGAATCAATTAATCACTTTTCCTAAGTGTTTTATTCTTATAAAGATGGGTTCTATTGAAAGCATATGATCAGAATAACTTGTATGTCCTTCTTAACCCATCCTTATTTAGAACTCTACTCCAGGCACTCAATCATTATTCTTTGCTTAGTTTCAAACTGTTTCTTTTAAGAAGATAAATAATAAAAATGCAGATTTGTTACTCCTAGATTTTTCTGTCTTTATAAAAGACCATAATTAATTTTTGCAACAGTCATCACCCTAGGCATTGTTTTCCCTTGACAACTCAGCCAAAATACGTGAATGAAGATAGTGCCATTTTATATTCATATCTTCCCCTCAAGCTGTTTCTTTCCATTCTTCATAAAGAATAACATCAGAGACACAGGTTTGGACTACATTCAAATTCAAGTCACTCAGATTTTTTTTTTACATAAAATAGTCTTCACTTTGTTTGAGATGATGAAAGATGTAAAACAACATTAATGACATTGTTAATTTCACCCAGTCATTTTTTTTTTACTTAAATAATTGATATTCTGGGTATAGGGTTCTTTACTATGGAGTATAAATTGGATTTTTTCACAAAGAAACTTTCATCAAGTGGCGGATAGTTGACAGAAGGACCAAGATCTTGCATCTTGCATTAAACCATGACCATCCCAGGAAAGGGTGGTGAGTGTTCAAGCAATGAGGTCTTTGCAACCATGTGTGCAGCACAGTTATTTTTTCCCCAGCCTGGATCTAGATCAGCAAAAATGGTATTCTTTCTAGCATCACCAGCCAGGTAAATAAATCTGCAGATCACTGCTCCCTGGGGCCCTCATTTCCCAGAATGCTGATGGATATCAAGTTCTACGAAGCCTTTACTGCCAGTATTCTTGTCATTTTTGTTTTTTTGTGGTTTCTCTAAATTCTCATTTCTTTAAAATGTATTATATAACTTTTAATGTATGATAGTTCTTTTCCAATCTAAAACTGATACTGATTTCTTTACAAAGATACACAGTGCAGAATTTCCACTGGTTTCACATTTATAAGTATTACACTTTAAAGTGAATTTAAAAGAAAGCAGAGGTAATATATTGACTGAGGCCACACAGAAATCATAAGCTAAGGGTACTGAAAAAGAAGAGATAGGATTTGCATGGGATCTTAGAGAGTGCAAAAAGGTTTAAATGGCCACAACAGAGAAAGTCAGGATGAATCAGTAAGAGATATATTGTGGGTTGCCCAGAAGAAATAAGCCCTGAATTTTCTTTATAATCTCATCTATTTATTGCTTATCTTTACCTTTATGGTGAGATGCTCAAGGGAAATTTATTTTAGGTAAATTGTGGACAAGATAAACCTGACATACAAAACATGTAAAAATGCTATGTAAAACATTTCAAATGCATAGCTGAACTTCCAAGGAAGTAAAGAAAACCTTTAGGGACCAAAAATAAAAGATGACTACACCAAAGGAAGTTGCCAGATTGGATAACCTGACTGGGAATTTAATGCTCACCCAAGAATAGGAACTTACGACTCAGACAAGGCAATAAATTGTATCTAAGATCTCATAGTAAGCCAGACTATTGAAGGGTAACAACCCAATAAAAGAACAGAAGAAAATCTATTATCTATACAAGGAGTCAACTAAGTGTTTTCTGTCTTGGTGTGGGCTTAGTTTGATGAGGAATATATATTCTGTAAGAACTTGACACACAGTCTTCTTCAGACAACTTGTATTTATAACTTATACACACAAATAGAAATAGATAAATTATTAGACAAGTGGCCCTACTTCCCAGACTAATATGGTTCAGTTGGTTCAATATTGCAGTATCTGTTAGAAGCAAACACACACACACAAATATTTGAAAGAATTTTAAGAAATATTGGTTGAGAATTTCCCAGAATTGTTAAAGGGTAATCCTCATTGTCAGGAAGTACAACAAATTCTGAATAATATAAACAAAAATGAAAAAGTAAAAATGTAAACTCGGAGAATCCAAATGGCGGCATAGGTAAACACCTACACTGCTGCCTCGCACAACAATTTCAAAACTACAACTAAAAGACAGAACAGACATCATCCAGAACCACAGGAAAGCTGGCTGAGTGGAAGTTCTACAACTAGAGGGAAAGAGAGGGGCTCACAGAGACCCAGAGGAGCTGCAAAAAGCTGAGGTACGGAGACGCGCGCGAGGAGAGAGTGGGTGCCAGAGTACCTGGCTGATTTTCTCTGGCGGGAGGGAAACGGGGACTCTCAAAGGTATTGAACCCCTTATCCTATGACACTAAACCCCAGATCCAGCCAAAACTCATATGGGGGGAGTTTGGACTGTGAAAAGGAAGAAGTGCACGGAAATGTAGGGGAGTCTCAAAAGATCAAAGGCCTGGTGGTACGCACCGCACTGCGCACAGGACAGATTGCTGATTGTGCTGCTGGCTTTCGCGAGTGGGAGGGAGACAGACCCTCCCAACTGTGCCACTTCTGACTCCACCAAGCCCCTGTTTGGGCAAAACCCTGGGGACCTAGTCTCATGTGTTCCTGGTGCGCAGGGGAGCCGGAGGGGCAGCGGTCTAGAGGCACTTCGGGTGCTCAGGCACAAGGACAGCTCCAGCGATTACCCAGTCACGTGAGACTCAGGGGCCGTGGAGGGCAGGGCCGACTGGAAGGCAAGGCGGTCCCTTAAGCCCTGAGACTTCACCCATCCCAAGCTCAACAGAGGCTTCTTCAGTTTTGCAAGTCTGGTATCATAAGGCTGAATCACAGAAGTTCTCCCAACATAGTGAAAATGCTGAGACAAGGGAAGGGATCACAAACAAAAGAAATGGAGGAAAAAAAACGACTGGATATAGAGTTCAAAACCACGCTTATAAGGTTTTTCAAGAATATACTAGAAAAGTTGGATAAATTTAGTGAGACCCAAGAGGAGATGAAAAAGGACATACTAGAGACACTGACTGAAATAAAAAATATTATACAGAGTCCTAACAGCAGACTAGAGGATGGCAAGAATCAAGTCAAAAATTTGAAATATAAAGAAGCAGAAAACATTCAACTGGAAAAGCAAGAAGAGAAAAGAATCCAAAATGTGGAGATAATGTAAGGAGCCTCTGGGACAGCTTCAAGCGTACCAACATCAGAATTGTGGGGGTGCCAAGAGAAGAGAGAGAGCAAGATACTGAAAACCTATTTAAAGAAATAATGACAAGTCCAGTAAGCACACAGAACCCTAAATAAAAGGAATCCAAAGAGGACCACACCAAGACACATCATCATTAAAATACCAAGAGCAAAAGACAAAGAGAGAATATTAAAAGCAGCAAGAGAAAAACAGTTCATTACCTACAAGGGAGCACCCATACGACTGTCAGCTGATTTCTCAACAGAAACTATTCAGGCCAGATGGGAGTGGCCAGAAATATTCAATGTGATGAATAGCAAGAACCTACAACCAAGAATAATCTATCCAGCAAAGCTATCATTCAGAATTGAAGGGCAGAGAAAGAGCTTCACAGATAAGAAAAAGCTAAAGGAGTTCATCAACTCCAAACCAGTATTATATGAAATGCTGAAAGGTACTCTTTTAGAAGAGGAAGAAGAAAAAGATAAATGACAAAAAATTATGAACAACAAATACTTATCTATCAACAAGTGAATCTAAAAATTAAGTGAATTAAAAATCTGATCAACAGAATAAACTGGTGAATATAATAGAATCAGGAGCACAGAAAGGGAGTAGACTGATAATTCAGGGGGACAAAAAGCATAAAGCATCAAACAGACTGTGAAATTACAGCAGAAAGATTAAAGTTAGGTGAGGTAGATAAGGGATGAATCAAAGGACTTGTATGCATGCATATAAGCATAACCAATGATCACAGACACTGGGGGGTTGGGGTATGCCTGGGAGGGAGGGGGGCAATGGGGAGATATGTATAAAAATTAATAAAAAGTAATAAAAAGAAAAAAAATATTAAAAAATGTAAACTCATGGTAGTGAAGATAAACTTGAAGACAAAGAGATCTTAGATGTAGCCAAAAGAAAAATGAAATAAGCAGTGATTTCATTTCACTGATAGCCATGTGTGCAAAACTGTTTCCCACCACAATTCCTAGGATTTACATAGGGTTTTCCTGTATTTTAAACACAAGTCACTAATTTACAAAGAAATAGTTTTAGAGGATAATAAAATGCTAAAGACAACTTACTTTTTTTTATGACGATGATGATGAAAGTCCATGAAAATCTTATATTGCATTGTTACATTTGAGGTGACAAATCAGGTTACAAAATTGCTTACTATTAACTGTCATTAGATTTTCTCTGGAAGAATTTTTTTAGTTTTAAAATAAGATTTTTACTTTTTAGTGCAGAAATTCAGTTGTACTTCTTTAAAAAAATCTTATTTATTTTTCTTAAAAATGTCTATGTTCCTAATTCCTTCAAACTTCCTAAAAAAAACATTTGCAGGCTAAAAAAATGAATCTAGTAAAGAGAAAGTACCTTGATGATGTCTTCTCCTTATTTTCTTTTTTATAATAAAACTAGAGGCCTGGTGCATGAATTCATGCACAGGTAGGGTCACTGGGCCTGGCTGGAGATTGGGGCCCATTGGGGTAGCCGGCCATGGTGATGGACCACAAGTGGCTGGCTGGACATAGAAGGTTGGCTGTGGAGTGCACTGACCAACAGGAAGAAGCTCTTGTGCTGAGCATCTGTCCCTTGGTGGTCAGTGCACATCATAATGACTGGTCAACTGGTTGTAACAGTCGCTTAAGCTTTTATATATAGATACTGCTATACCCATATGCAAGTGAGAATTAACAATTATGTGGTATTAGAAGTATCTGAAAACAGAAATTGGACTTAGAAATATATTGTTTGCTCCTCACAACAGTAATCCAATTTACTCAGAAAATAATTCTTACCAGTTGAAGACATCTAACAATTTATTGTGCATTTCTATAAATTATCAGTAAATTAAGAACATCTAAATTTTTTTAAACAAAATCATTTTAAGCTTCTTATGTTAGTATATATTTTATAGAAATACTAGTGGCCTGGTGCATGGGATTCATGTACATTGAAAGGATATAAATTAGGAGAAATATATTAATATCGCAGTTCACCCTTTCTCTATAATAGAAGTATCAGAGATGAAAGAAAATTAGTAAAATGAATATGAAAATAATATATAAGTTGAATAATAAGTAAACAATAACAACATTATATAACAATAACAAAGACATGATATAAAAATAACAAAAACACAAAATAAAAACAACCAAAATATGATATAAAAACAATGACTGATAAATTGATTAAATTTATCTAATATCTCCCTGTATACCACATTCAGAGTAAAAAAAACTCTCAGAGTGCTTGACTATTTTCCTTGTGATGAAGTATTTACAACTTTAATTTTAACATCACACGCTCTTCAAACTAGAGAGAAAGCAACATATAAGCAACCATATCAGAAAACAGGTTCAGATAGGAATATTCCTATTCTGTCTAGAGTTTGTCCTTGTGATTTGTTAATAGTCATTGCAAATGCTGGCATCATGGGAAACTGTCTTCAAATTAATTTAAATGGGAGACCAGTGTCAGATGGGGACAAATCAATTCTTGGGATCAGAACAACCTCTCTTTCTGCAGTTCCATTTAATACTTCAGCTTGGATTATATGAAGTTGCAATCTTGTGATAATAAATCCAGTACCATTACAAAGAACTCATTTATTATTAAGATTTCTCAGTAGCATAATGATTGCACCTACTTTCAATTTTAATTTATGCCTTGCCATAAATTAAAATTTTCAAAGGAGTAATACTATTAAGAAATTCTACAGGAAAATTTTCCTTTTTGGCATCATTTGTTGAATAAATGAAATCATCACTCAAATAGGTGTGAAAATCTCCACTTTCTTTCAGCTTTAGAATGTCAACAAAAACAACCAAATTCAGGATCAATAATGACAGATCAAAACACACATGTGTGATTGGTGCCAGCGAGAGCTTTATATGTATTGCACATGTGCAAGTCAAAGTTTATTTTTAAATTGCCAGTGCACGTCATATGTACCGACCAGTCAGTTGGTCAGATGGACAAACAGATGGACGGTTGGTCACTTAGCCTTTTATAAATATAGATATGTAAACTATATTCATTTGGATAATTCACTCTCATAAGAAAAATTATGTCATTTTCTCATCAGCTTTTATAAGGAATTGTGCTAAAAGGTTAAAATTTTATGTTAAAAATATAATCATTCAGTAAAATTAAAATTGGTTTCTCTTGTTTCCTTATATATTCACAGATTGTGAGTGTTGGAAAGCATGTTAAAGGCTACCATTATATCATCGCAAACTTGGTAAGAGCTCTTTATTTTCTATTTTTCATAAGAATTTCTCAAGCATTCAATATTATTTTAACTATGCCTCAAAATAATGTTCCAATAACTGATGGCAATATATTACTTACTAATCAGTTGAAGAATTGTTACTATATTACTTACTAAGATTTGTTGCATAGGATTCTATTTTTATTTCAAAAATCATTATAATTCTAATATAGAATTCAATATATTTGATGCAAATTAGCTTGTTATCTGCCAATATGACCTTTAAAGCTAATTACAATGTTTGCTTTACTATGATATCACTCCACATTAAATAATGGCCTTTTCTCTGTATAGATGATAAGTGCCACTCTATGAATAAAGAATGCCAGAGATCAACATGGAAATTAATTGGGAGAAATATTAATTAACAGCCGGGAGAGAGAAAGTGTGACAGAGGAAAGGAGTGAGAGGGACGTATGCTACATGTGTGGTGTGTGTGTAGGTGACTGAGGGACAGTTAGATAATACAGGAGTCCCTGGCACTGGCAGATTTAGTTCTCCTAGATGGGTAGGCCCTGCAACCACTGCAGGCACTCCCAGGTCTGCACAGCTTTGGCACAGAATCCACACCATCTTGAAGTGGGGAGCAGCAGAGGTCAGAATCATAGCAACATCAATCTCCAGACTAACTTCTGACACCGCCATGTACCTCTGAATGGGAGCTGCTTGCTAGCCATAACCCATGTGAAACCAACACCATGCTTTTGCAGTGAGTAGCATGATACCCACACCATAGCTCCCAGACATCTGCAGTGAGTGCATGCCAGAGAGACTTTCCAAGCTGCATCTTTTCACTGGAGCCCAGATACAGCATCCCAGGATCCCACACTTCAGATCTCCAGCTGTGAGTGCAAACCAGGGTTACCTCTGCCCAACCCTGTCCCCAGTCCCAATACAAAGCTGCAATCCAGGTTGTCCTCCACTGCTAGCCCAGAGAGAGCCCTCAGTTGGAGCATACTCAACCCGAGGCCCAGCACAGAGCTGCCAGTACAACCAGATGTGTCCAGCCACGGGTCACAGGACCACGCTAAAAGTGCACTGTAAGATGGACCTAAGGTACCATCCTGCCTTGGGTGCTTGGGTGCTGGGGCCGTGCAGTGAATTGCATGCCAGAGGGCTCTGGGTCCTCACAGGGAGTCACACACCACAGGAACTGTTCAGGTGTCCCTACAAACCCCAGGTATCTGAAGCAGAAACTGAGGGACCAGAGCCATGGGAGAATGGGATACAATTCAGAACAGAGACAATAAAGTATGAAACTCAAGGCATAGCCAGCCTCTGGGCTAGAGAGTCCTGAATCATTGAACCACTAAGGGCTTCAACCTTTCAGACCCTAAGCAGGGTTCCCAGCTCCAGAAAGAGACAACAAAAATGGGGAGAAAAAAGAAGCAATCAACAAAGAAAAGAAAATAAAGAATTGCCAGAAAAGGAATAAAATGAAATGGAGGCAAGCTAATTGTCAAAGAAAGAATTCCGAGTAATGGTTTATGAATGCTCAAAAATCTGGATGAGAAATTCGCCGTGTGTAAGAAATAAGAGGAAATGAAGAATGACATAGCTGCAATAAAGAACACAATGGAAGATTTCAACAGTAGACTAGAAGAAGCGGAGGTCCAAATCAGTGAGTTAGAAGACAGGATAGAAAAATAACACTGAATCTGAACAACAATTGGAGAAAAAAATTACAAAGGAGAAGAATATAAGGGAGCTATGGGATAACATGAAATGAAGTAACATCCATATAATAGAGGTTCCAGAAGGATAAGAAGAGAAGCAAGGATTAGAAAATCTATTTGAAGAAATGAATTAAGCCCTAGCTGGTTTGGCTCAGTGGATAGAGCATTTGCCTGTGGACTCAGTGGTCCTGGGTTCGATTCTGGTCAAGGGCACATGCCTGGGTTGCGGGCTCGGTCCCCAATGAGGGGGCATGCAGGAGGCAGCCAGTCAATGATTCTCTCTCATCATTGACGTTTCTATCTCTCCCTCTCCCTCTCCCTTCCTCTCTGAAATAAATAAAAAATATATTTTAAAAAAGAAATGGATTAAATGCTCCAATCAAAAGACATAGGGTGGTTGAATGGATAAGAAAACATGACCCACATATTTGTTGTCGATAAGAGACCCACCTCAGAACAAGGGACTCACACAGATTGAAAGTGAAGGGATGGGAAAAAAATTTTGAGGCAAAAAGAAATGAAAGAAATGATGCGGTAGCAATACTTATATCTGACAAAATAGACCTCAAGGTGAAGGCCATAACAAGAGATAAGGAAGGCTACTTCATAATACTAAAGGGATCAGTAAAAGAAGAGGATATAATTCTGACAATATGCACCCAATGCAGGAGCACCCAAATACATAAAAAAGCTTCTGGAGGATATCAAGGGTGAAATCAACAGCAATACAATCACAGTAGGGGACTTTAATTCCCCATTGGCATCATAGAATAAATTCTCTAGGGAAAAAAAAGAACAGTAAAGAAACAGTAATCCTTAACAACTCACTAGATCAGATGGAACTAATTGACATCTTCATAACATTTCACCCCAAAGCTATAGAATATACATTTTCCTCAAGTGCACATGGGACATTTTAAAAAACAGGCAACAGCCCTGACTGATTTGGCTCAATGGATAGAGCATCAGCCTGCAGACTGAAGGGCCTCATGTTCGATTCCAGTCAAAGGCATTTACCTTTGTTGCAGGTACATTCCCATTCAGAGATGTGCAGGAGGCAGCTGATCAATGTTTCTCTCTCGTCGATGTTTCTAGCTCTCTATCCCTCTCCCTTCCTCTCTGTAAAAAATCAATAAAATATATTTTAAAATAAATAAATAAAAAACAAAAAACAGGCAACATATTGGGATACAAGCAAATCTCTTCAAATTTAAGAAGCTTGAAATCATATCAAGCATCATCTTAGAGCACAATGGCATAAAATTAGAAATCAACTAAATAAAAACAATTTTTAAAAATCAAGCACTTGGAGGCTAAATAGCATGCTATTAAACAATGAATGGGTTACCAAAGAGATCAAAGAAGAAATAAAAATCATCCTGGAAACAAATGACAATAAAAATACAACAATCCAAATCCTATGAGACACAGTGAAAGCAGTTCTGAGAGGGAAGTTCGTAGCTCTACAAGCCTACCTCAAAAAAAAAAAAAGAAAGAAAGAAAGAAAGAAAGAGGAAAACTGATAATAAATTATCTAACCCTACAACTTAAAGAGAGCAACAAGGAAACCCCAGAGTAAACAAAAGGAAAGAAATAATAAACATCAAAGTGGAAAAAATGACATAGACACCAAAAAATAAAAATAAAAAAGATAATAAAACCAAAGAGTTAGTTCTTTGGACGGATAAACAAGGTTGATGAACCTCTAGCCAGGCTCACCATGATGCAGAGAGAGGACCCAAATAAACCAAATCAGAAATAAAAGAGACAATTAACAACCAAACCCACATAAATACAAAGGATTGTAAAAAAAAGAAATACTAAGAACAACTTTATTCCAACAAACTGGACAACCTAAATAAGATGGATATTCCTAGAAAAATACAATTTTTCAATAATCAGGAAAAATCAGAACACCTAAATAGGCCAATAACAACTGATAAAATTGATGCAGTAATCAAAAAACTTCCAGCAAACAAAAACTCCAGTCCAGATGGCTTCACATGGGAGTTTTACCAAACATTCAAAGAAGAACTAAAACCTATCTTTCTTAGACTATTCCAAAAAATTCAAGAGAAAGGAACACTTCCAAGCTCTCTCTATGAAGCCAGCATTACCCTAACCTCAAAACCAGATAAAGACACTACAAAGAAAGAATTACAGGCCAATATCCCTGATGAACATAAATGCTAAAATCCTCAAAATTTCTAGCAAATCAGATCCAGCATTACATTAGAAAGATTATCACCCTGACAAAGTAGGATTTATTCCAGGGATGCAAAGATGGTACAATATATACACATCAATAAATGTTATACATCACATAAACAAATTGAAAAATAAAAATCACACAATCATGTCAATTGATGCAGAAAAAGGTGTTGACAAATTCCAACACCTTTTCTTGATAAAAACTCTCAGCAAAGTGGGAGTAGAGGGATCATACCTCAACATAATAAAAGCCTTATATGACAAACCTAAAACCAACATCATACTCAATGGGCAAAAATTAAAAGAGAACTACAACTAAAAGACAGAACGGACAGCATTCAGAACCACAGGAAAGCTGGCTGAGTGGAAATTCTACAACTAGAAGGAAACAGAGGGACTCACAGACACCCAGAGGAGCTGCAAAAAGCTGAGGTACGGAGATGGACGCATGGAGAGAGCCAGTACTGGAGTACCTGGCTGGCTTTCTCTGGCAGGAGGGATATGGAGACTCCTAACAGCATTGAACCCCTGCTAAGGTACTGAACCCCAGGTCCAGGTGAGACTCATACAGGGGGAGTTTGGACTGTGAAAAGGGAGAAGTGCACAAAAATTTAGAGGAGTCACGAAAGGGCAGAAGTCTGGTGGCACACACAGCACTGCGCACAGAAGATGGATTGCTGATTGTGCCTCTGGCTTTAACAATTAGGCGGGAACAGAGCCGCCCAACTGCGCCACTTCTAACTTCCCTAAATCCCAGTTTCAGGCAAAACCCTGGGGAACCAGACTCATATGGTCCCAGAGCGCAGAGGAGCCGGAAAGGCAGCGGTCTAGAGGCTACGTGTGTGCACAGGGACTGCTCCAGAGACTACCCAGAGTCATGTGAGACCCAGAGGCCATGGCGGACAGGGCCGACTTGAAGGCAAGGTGGTCCAATAAGCCCTGAGACTCCACCCATCCCAAGCTCAACAGAGAGGCTTCTGCGGTTTTGCAAGTCTGCTATCATAAGGCTGAATCCAACAAAGAAGTTCTCACAGCATAGTGAAAATGCAGAGACAAAGGAAGAGATCACAAACAAAAGAAATGGAGGAAAACAAATGACTGGATATAGAGTTCAAAACCACTCTTATAAGGTTTTTCAAGAATATCCTAGAAAAGTTGGATAAAGTTAGCGAGAGCCAAGAGGAGGTGAAAAAGGACCAACTAGAGATGAAAAAGGACAAACTAGAGATGAAAAAGGACCAATTAAGTGAAATTAAACATACACTGACTGAAATAAAAAATATTACACAGAGTCCTAACAGCAGACTAGAGAAAGGTAAGAATCAAGTCAAAAATTTGAAATATAAAGAAGCAGAAAACACTCAACTGGAAAAGCAAGAAGAGAAAAGAATCCAAAATTGTGAAGATAATGTAAGGAGCCTCTGGGACAGCTTCAAGCATACCAACATCAGAATTGTGAGGGTGCCAGAAGAAGAGAGAGAGCAAGATACTGAAAACCTATTTAAAGAAATAATGACTGAAAATTTCCCCCATCTGGTAAAAGAAATATAATTATAAGTCCAGGAAGCACACAGAACCTCATATAAAAGGAATCCAAAGAGGACCACACCAAGACACATCATCATTAAAATACCAAGAGCAAAAGACAAAGAGAGAATATTAAAAGCAGCAAGAGAAAAGCCGTTAATTACCTACAAGGGAGCACCCATTTGATTGGTCAGCTGATTTCTCAACAGAAACTATTCAGGCCAGATGGGAGTGGCAAGAAATATTCAACATGATGAATAGCAAGAACCTACAACCAAGAATACTCTATCCAGCAAAGCTATCATTCAGAATTGAAGGGCAGATAAAAAGCTTCACAGACAAGTAAAAGCTAAAGGAGTTCATCAACACCAAACCAGTATTTTAAGAAATGCTGAAAGGTACTTGGTAAGAAGAGGAAGAAGAAATAGGTAAAAGATAAAAAATTATGAACAACGAATACGTATCTATCAACAAGTGAATCTAAAAATTGAGTGAATTTAAAATTTGATCTAAAGAATAAACTAGTGAATAGAATAGAATCAGGAGCACAGAGAGGTAGTGGACTGATAATTCCCAGGGGGAAAGGGTGAGGGGAGTGCAGGGAGAGACTGGACAAAAATCATACACCTATGGATGAGGTCAATGCCTGGAGGAAAGGGTAGAGGAGGGGTGGGAGCTGGGTGGAGGGGAGCTATGGAGGGGAAAAATATAGAATCAAATGCAATAATCTGAATAATAAAGATTTAATTTAAAAAAAATTAAAAAAATTAAAAGAATTTTGTCTAAGAACAGGGACAAGACAGCCATGCCCTCTTTCACAACTCTTTTTTGGCATACTACTGAAATTGCCAACCATAGTGATCAGACAAGAAGAAGAAATAAAAGGCATCCAAATTGGAAAAGAAGTAAAACTGTCATTATTCACTGATGACATGATATTGTACCTTGAAATCCTTCAATACTGCATCTAAAAACTGCTTGACTTAATATGTAAATTTGGCAATGTAGTATAAAATAAAATTAATACCTAGAAATATATGGCATTTTTATACACCAATGATGAACTCACAGAAGGAGAAAAAAAATCCCATTTACCACTACAACCAAAAATTAAGATATCTAGTAATTAACTTAACTAAGGAGCTAAAAGACCTGTACTCAGAAAACTACAGGACATTGAAAAAAAAGATAGAGGAAGATAAACCAGTGGAAGAATATAACGTGTTCAAGGACTGGTAGAGACATCATTAAAATGTCCATACTACCCAAAGATATCTATAGATTCAATGCAATTCCCATTAAAGTGGCAATGGCATATTTCACAGACCTAGAACAAACTCTCCAAAAATGTATTTGGAGGCTCGGTGGTGGATGATGGCGGCTGGCAGGACAGAGGTGAGGGAGAGGAAGTGAGTGAGGGGACAAAAAGAGAGGGTGAGGGTGTGTGTGGTGGGTGTGTGATTGAGTGAGGAACAGATGAATCTCACAGGAGCAGTGGAGGCTGGCAGTCCAGGCTTTCTTGGACAAGGAGAGACTGCCATCGCGGCTCTCACTCCCCGGACTACGGGACTTGGACGCGGAGCCCACGCCATCTTGAAGGGGAAAACAGCCTTTCTTTGGGAACTCACCCACACTTTCAGCCAGACAGGCCTTGGAGCTGCCCTGCAACCCAACAGCCACTCCATCCAGAGTCCCTCAGATCCGTGGACCCTGAAACCTCCGCCTCCAAAGCAAAAACAACTCCAAGACCAAGCGGACTCCTGCAACAGAGAGGAACTGACAGGTCTGCGCCAACCACGAAGGCAAGAGGAGAAACAGTCTAGAGATGGAAGATGCTGACTACGCCTTGCCATGCGAGCAGTTAGCAGCTGTGCATTGCTGCAGGATGCCTAGGACCAAACCAGAGAGGGTCGGACCGGCATTGCCACCATTTGTCTACCATCCGGATACCATTGATGACATGTACACATAAGGAACTGTTTGACATTGAAACTGGGATTCAAAGCTATCAGACATTGAAATTGAAACTCAAACATTTTTCTTTTGCTCTTGTGGGTTTATTTCTAGCCTACAGGGGCAAAATGTTTTTAAAGATAAGAATCAGGGGTGGGGAGGAAGCAGATGCAGAGCCAAAGAAGCAATGAACAGACTGTCATGCTACAGTGGGAAGGCAGGGGAGGTTGTGGGGAGGGGCCTGTAGGAGATCAACCGAAGAATTTGTATACATGTGTGTGTAGGCATAGCCAGTGGATACAGGGCAATGGGAGAGGTGGGGAGGAGAATGATGAGGGCATGTACTGGGGGGTGGGGAGGGCAATAGGGAAAATAAATAAATAAATAAATAAATAAATAAATAAATAAATAATAAAATACATAACTAGTAGATCAGATATGCACAATACCTGATTCTAGTGTGTTGCAAATTCCTACAGCCAGGTGTCCATCTTATCCTCATCCCTTGTCTGAAGCTGTTAAGGGACCACCTGGAATCTTTGCTTGGTGTGTCCAGGGACACTAGCCTGCTTGTGGTGTGTCGTATACTTATAAATGACCCACGTACAGTGTGATGCTATGTTGCTAGCCTAGAAGTGTATCCACCTCCAGTTCTCTAAGAAGTGAAGAGGTTGACAGACACGTGTTCCCTGTGGCTTAGTCAGCACCTGCACTGGCAGGATGAGTAGACAAGTCGAAGAAGTATCTCGCACTCATCACCTCCAGACTGTTTCTGTGAACCACACAGGACCCCTGTCACAGGCAAAACCAGACAACCATACCTTCAACCAAATTTATCAAGGACCCCACTCCATCCTATAGTGCAAACACTGAGGTGGCTATGTTTCTCAGATGCTTTTAGCCAAATAAATGCAAAGCTATCTTAAAAAAAAAAATTCATCTGGAATAAAACAAAAAAAAGATCCTGAATAGCTGCAGCAATCCTGAGAAAGATGAACAAAGTTGAAGGGATCACAAAACCAGATATCAAGCTATATTACAATGCCACTGTTCTCAAAACAGCATGGTACAGGCACAAGAACAGACACATGGGACAGAACAGAGAGCCCAGAAATATATCCAAGACATTATGCTCAATTAATATTTGACAAAGGAAGCAAGAGCATGCAATGGAGTCAAGACAGTATCTTCAATAAATGGTGTTGGGAAAATTGGACAAATACATGCAAAAAAATGAAACCCACCAACTTACACCATATACAAAATAAAGTCAAAATGGATAGAAGACTTAAACAGAAGACAGAAAACCATAAAAATCTCTGAAGAATCTATAGGCAGCAAAATCTTAGATATAGCTTATAACATTGTTTACTGACATATTTCCTAGTACAATTAAAAGGAAGGAGAAAATAAACAAATGGGACTACATCAAAATAAAAAGCTTCTGCACAGCAAAAGAAACCATCAAAAAAAAAAAACAAGAAAACCTACTGCATGGGAGAACATATTTGCCAATATGACATCTAATAAGAGTTCAATCTCCAAAACTTATAGGGAACTCATACAACTTAATAAAACCAAGATAAACAATCCAATAAAAAAAATGAGCAAAGGACCTAAATAGACACTTTTCAAAAGAGGACATACAGAAGGCCAAGAGACATATGAAAAAATGTTCAGTCACCAATCATCTGAGAAATAAAAACTACAGTGAGGTATTATCTTACACCTGTAAGAATGGCTATCAACAAATCAACAAATGACAAATGCTGGTGGGATGTGGAGAAAGAGAACTGCTGGTGAGAATGCACATTGGTGCAGCCGCTATGGAAAACAGAATGAAGTTTCCTCAAAAAATTTAAAATGTAACTCCCATTTGACTCAGTAATCCCACTCCTAGGAATATATCCCAAAAAGTCAGAAACACCAATCAGAAAGAACTTATGCATCCCTATGTTCATAGCAGCACAATTTACAATAGCTAAGATTTGAAACAAGCTAAGTGCCCATCAGCAGAATAGTGGATTAAAAAACTGTGGTACATCTATACTATGAAGTACTATGCTGCTGTAAAACAGAAAGACTCTTAACCATTTGCAACAGCTTGGATGGACTTGGAGAGCATTATGCTAAGTGAAATAAGCCAGTCAGAGAAAGATAAGTATCACATGATCTCACTCATTTGTGGAACATAATGAACAACATAAACTGATGAACAAAAATAATCTAGAGACAGAATTATCAAACAGACCATCAAACCTCAGAGGGAAGACTTAGGGAGGAAATGTGGGTCAGGGTGGGGAAATAAGAGATCAAATTAAAAACTTGAATTCATATAAGTATAATCTATGGACATAGACAATGCGGGGGGAGGGGTAAAGACCAAGGCTGGGGAGCAGGGACAGACTGGGAGAGGACAATAGGGAGTAAAGGAAACATATGTAATACTTTCAACAATAAAGATTTTTTTAATAAAAATTAATAAATAAATTATAAAGGATAGCCTAAAATGACCATTCTAAAAACAACACACTGGGTTTTTCTCCCAAGATTTTGTTTGGGACTTGAATTATAAATATAAGTTATCATTTATGAAATGAGTAGAGGCCCAGCATGCATGAAGTTGTGCATGAGAAGCTTGTTCCGCTTGCCTCAGCTGGTCCTCTGCCTATCACCACTTATAGCTTGCTGCCACTCATAGCTCTCTGCCACTTATAGCCCTCCACCACTCGTAGCTCTCCGCTGCTAGTAGCCCGTGCCCTGCTCTGCCCTCGATGAGAGCCACTGTTCATGGGCCAGGGAAGAGGGAAGGGACTGAGAAGTGCTCAATGCACCTCTTGGTGACCAGTCTTTGGTCGTTACAGCATCATGACCATTGGGTTTTTATTATATAGATAATACAAAGTGAATAAAAAAAAGATTGCCAATATGTAAAGGTATTATAAGAATGATGGAAACTGGCAAACCATGTTCTCTAATTTTAATAAAATCAAGATTGAAATGGCTATTTAAGAAAGTTTTGTATTGTAATTCAAATTGTTTAAACATTATGTCAGTTTTTTTCATATTAAATGTAATTGGTTTTTTAATCAGACATAAGCATTAGTATAAAATCCTTAATGACCTAAGGCAAATCTTTTTAAATTCTTGGCAAGTATTTCTTAACTCTGCCAAGTAGAGAATGAACTAGCCATACAAGGGATATTCTCCTTGCTTTATTAGCGTACCATCTGCCCCACAAACTTGATCTCAAAAGTGGTATATCTTAGAGAAGTTCAGAATGTTTTTTTTCTTTTTCACATTTCCACCAATTTCTTTGGAGAAGATATCGTTCTGGAAGAAGGAAAACAAACAATGGCTGCAAAGAGATTGCAATGTATCTACTATCTTCATTACATATTAAGACAGGAATTTTCTGTGGTTAGTGACCTCAGTTTCATTACAGAATTGAGATATTAAAATGCACCAATAGACTATAAACAGTTACTGTATTGTGTTTCTTGAATAATGTATAATTATACTACTTAAGGGATTATCATGAAGATACTGAGAAACTTTGACTAATGCTTTTCATTATTTTTAGAAGGCCCAGAGTCTGAATATTACAATATATTTATAAAAATTCAAATATATATATGTAAATTTTAAAACTAGTATATTCTGCTATTAATCACTGTAAGACCAAAAAGAAAATTTCATGCTTATGAAATGTCTGAATTCACAATGACATTATATAAGGAGATTCTGGCAAATAGCAGGTTTTGACATATATTCTTTCCAAACAATGGAATTTGGAAAAAGAAAGTTGACATGTTATAATTTGTTATGCCAGAAATAAATTTCTAACATTGACAAATCAATACAAAATGGAAAGAATTAATAACTATAATATCCTAATGCATATCACAGACTGTCTTAAACAGCCCTGCTAAATGGTAGCATATGTAAGTTAATCTGTAAAATAACTAATTAACAGCATATGGAGTAGAAAAATAGTTTGCTTGTATTTGTAATATAATTATCACTCTGACTAAAAATAACCAAGCTTTTACCATACATTGTTGGTATCATTGTAACATATGACTAGGCCAGTAATTTGTACATATCTACATTATAATATAGTTTATTAATATAGATTCTATTGACTTATTTATTTATCCTTAAGAAACTGACTTTCAAAAGCAGAATGATTTTTGTTTCATTGGGCCAATCAACAGCTATTTCTTGAGAACTATGCCCATTAGGTTCCCAAATGTGAAATCAATTAAGTAGCAAAAGAAAGATTGTATTAATATTATACTTAATATTGAAAGACTGAGTGATTTTCCCCTAAGATTACTCACAAGACAAGAATGTCCCTCTCCTCATTTTTATTGAACATTGTACTAAAGACTCAAGCAAGGGATGCTAGGCAAGAAAATAAATAAAAGGCATCCAGATTGAGAAAGACAGTTTTATATATAGAAAATCCTAAGAAATCTATTTTAAAAAACTGAAAACTAATAAATGGGTTTAGCAGGGTTGCAAAATATAAGGTAAATATATAAAAATCTCTGTATTTCTATACAGTAACAACAAACATTCTAAAATTAAAGTTAAGAAAAGAATTATATTTCTAAATCACAATTATAATACTCAATTAATGGGGTTGTTACTTTACCAACTCATCAAGATTGATTTAGTTGGAGAGATCAAGATGGAGACAGAGGAAGCTCCTGAATGTCCTTCATCCCACATATGCACACACAGAGCAATTCCTCTGAAAGAAATGCAGAAAGTAGCTGAGTTACTCTTATACTTCAGGCAACTAAGAAAATATCCACATCAAAATGGGTAGGAAAGTCTAAGACACATTCTCTCCATAAGCACTATCCCTGGTACAATGTCATACAAATTTAAGGGAATCCCCAATTCTGAGTTTCTCCATGAGGAGCAAAGATTTGGACTAAAAAGTTATCAGCCCTGACACTCAGGAGACAGACACCCCCAAAAAATGTCTACCTCTGAAAACCAATGGCACATGTATCCACAAAATCCATAGAACTATAGGAAAATAGAAGCCATTCTAAAAAAGTGCATGAGCACACCATGTGGCTATTCCAACAGGCCTCACCAAAGAGGCGAAAGTAAAACACCCGTATCCCAGTATTTTCCTGGAAGAGGATTGACTCTATGCTTTGCAACCTTCTGCCTGAGAGTTCATTTTCAAGGATCTAGCTTCACACATGTAGGAGCTGGCTGTGATCCTCCAAGCACCTGGGAGAGCTGGTAACCTTGTATGCCACTTTCTTTCCTCCAGCTTCCTATTACTGTAAACCAAGTTGCCAACCTGTCTGTAGGAGATTGTACACATGCTTGGCACCCATATCTTCTGCTTATGCTGCCCAAAGGAAAACTGAATCTGATAGCCAACTGAGCTTGCATTCACAAGCCCCATAAGATTATAGCAAACAGTGAAACAGTTCTTAACTGGTAGTGCATGAGAATACTTGCCACAGCTATCCCCCAGGGCTCAGTGTTGAGGAAACAAGCAAAATGCCCAGTTTGCAATTTTTCCTTAAATGGGTTTGACTTTGTACTTTCAAGATGATGCCTAAGGGTCAGTCTTATAATCACCTGCATCTTGGTGTTCAAAAAAGGCAGCTTGAGCAATCACACAGATTTGAGAGCTTAGACTGCCCTAGTCTGTCCAAAAGGGAGTTAAAAAAAAAGAAAGAAAACAGTTGTAAAGATGCTTCATGAGGTTAGGAAAGCAACACAAAAACAAAATGAGAATTTCAACAAAGAAATAGAAAATATAAAAAGGTACCATACAGAAATCACAAAGCTGAAGAATACAATAACTGAACTTCAAATTTCAGTATAAGATTTAACAGCAAACTAGATTAATGGGAAGAAAAGAGCTAACTTGAAGTCAGAACAGTGGGATTCAATCAGATAAACAAACAAACAAAAAACAGAATGAAAAAAGACTGAAAATAGTTAAGGGATTTATGATACATGATCAAATTGATTAATATAAACATTATAAAGTTTCAGAGAGAAAAGACAGAGATAAAGGGGGAGAAAGTCTGTTCCAAGAAGTAATAGTTGAAAATTTTCTTAAGCCAGGGAAAGAAACACAATCCAGATCCAACACCAAAAAATACCAAACAGCTAAATCTAAAGAAAAACACATCGAAATGCATTATAATTAAATTAAATTAAAACAAAGAGAGAATCTTAAAATAAGCACGAGTAAACCAACTTGTTATGTACAAGGGAATCACTACAAGATTATATTTTTCAGCAAAATCTTACAAACAAGAAGAAAGTGAGATGATATATTCAAAGGGCTGTTAGAGGAAAAACTGCCAACCAAGAATGCTTTACCTGAAAAAGATGTAATCTAGAATTGGAAAGATAGTTTTCTAGACTAACAAAAGCTAAAAGAGTTGATTACCAGGAGTGGCCTTATAAGAAATGTTAACATTTCAAGCTGAAATTAAAGGACACAAATTATTAACATGAAAGTATAAAATCCACTACTAAAGGTAAATATGCAGACAAATTCAAAATACTCTAATATACAGGACACCCTGTAGTAATAGAGGTGGGTAAATCAGTTCTAATTCTAAAATAAAGGTTAAAAGACAAAAGCACTAAAAGGTATTATAAATACAATAGTTTACAAATGGATACACAACATAAAATATGTAAATTATAATACCAACAATATAAAATGTAGGATAGAATGTTTTAAATTGCAGAGATTTGTATGTGTTCAAATTTTAGTTGTTATAAGCTTAAGTTAAACTGTTATAACTAAAAGATGCTTTAGGTAAACCTCATGGTAATCACAAAGCAAAAACCTAAGGTAGAAACACAAAAGATGAAGTGAAATGGATCAAAACATCACTATATCAAATCATCAAATCACAAAAGAGGAGAGCCAGAGAGTAAAAAAGGAACAAAGGACCTATAAATCAGCTGGAAAAAAAATTAAAATGCTAATAGCAAGTCCATCCTACCAATAACATTATATGTAAATAGATTACATCCTCCAATTAAAAGACATAGAATTCCTGAATAGATCAAATAAAGACCCAACTATATGCTGCATACAAAAGATTACTTCAGATTTAAGGGCACACATAGACTGAAAGTGAAGAAGAGGATAAAGGATAGTCCATGCAAATAGAAACAAGGAAAGAAGAAGAATCTATACTTATATTAGACAAAATTGGCTTTAAACCAGAACTAACAAGATTAAAGAAGGTCATATAATAATAAATGGGTCAATTCATCAATAGAATATAATATTTGCATATATATATATGTATGTATACCTTACATCAGAGCATCCTATCTAATAAAAGAGTAATATGCAAAGTGACCCTACCTCTGCTACACTCACAAGCCACGCCTATCAGCCATGCCCACCAGCCAATTAGAGAGAGTATGCAAATTAATCCAACCAAAATGGCTATGGCCACAGACAGCACAGGAGAGAGGGCCTGGGTGCAAAGCCTGGCCAGTGGAGGTCAAGGCAACAAAGTTTTAATGGTTGTGTGAACAGAAGGCTTGGCTCTGCTCCAGGCTACAAAGTTTCAATTGTAGAAAATAAATAAATCCCAGATACCAGGGTCTCCACTTGGGTTTCTGGGGAGTATGGCCACCTTCAAACCACCACAGGCCCCTCTCCCAGGCCACCCCATGCCCCAAGGGAATACCCACCCTGATCCAGGACACCCTTCAGTGCAAACCAGCTGGCTCCCACCCATGCACCAGGTCTCTATCCTATCTAATAAAAGAGTAATATGCAGATTGACCATCACTCCAAGACACAAGATGACTGTCCCCATGTGGTCACAAGATCCTGTTCCCATGTGGATACAAGGTGGCCACCACAAGATGGCCAGCAGAGGAGGGTAGTTGGCAGGGACCAGGCCTGCCAGGGAGGGCAGTAGGGGTGGTCAAGCCTGCAGTGGAAGGCAGTTAGGGGAAAACAGGCTGGCAGGGGAGCAGTTAGGCATCAATCAGGCTGGTAGGAGAGAGGTTAGGGGGTGATCAGGCTGGCAGGCAGAAGTGGTTAGGGGCAATCAGGAAAGCAGGCAGGTGAGCAGTTGGGAACCAGCAGTCCTGGATTATGAGAGGGATGTCCGAGGGATCCTGGATCAGGCCCAAACAGGCAGTCAAACATCCTTCACGGGATCCCAGATTCGAGAGGGAGCAAGCTGGGTTGAAGGACACCTCCCCTCCTCCAAGGCACAAATTTCATGCACCAGGCCTCTAGTCTAAATATATAAAGCAAATATCACCAGATCTGAAAACAGAAAAAGACAGCAATACAATAATAATAGGAAACTCCAATACCCAATTTTCAACAAAGAATAGATAACCTTGTAAGGCCAGATGCCCCTTGCAAGTGGTTTAGGAAATATTTAAATGAATAGTTAATGTCAGAATGAAGACTAGAACTCAGTTCCCAGAAGTTTCAGACTAAGGTTTTTACTCAAATGCAATGATCCCACTTAAGATCCATGAACTTGGAGACATTGTTTTATTTTTTTCTTTATATTTCTTATATTTGTTCAACTTTCCTTCATTGAGCATGCTCAAATCCACCACCTATCTGCTTTGACCATCAAAACTGCATATTTAATCAATTTCTTAACAACCTAAATTTTAAACAATGTTAAGAGGGAATCTCTCTTTTGATTTGACATTCCTCTGCTCACTGTACCAGAGTGTCTCAGTGATTTAGATAACCAGTGAGTCTAAAATGAAAAATACAGATGTTTTCTGAATTAGATAAATCTGGAAGGATGAACGTTTATTAAATACCCATGATGTGTTGGACTTATATAGGTTTATATCAATAGTCATCATATTATCTGAAGGTCTATAATTTATTATTTCCCCTCTTTTTCTTCAGAGGATGTATGGACTGTAAGTGGAAATTAAAGAAAAATCAAGTTGCTTCCCTGCTCCTTTTTACTTTCCATAGGAAGTCACTAACCATTGTGACATGAGGCTTTGTTGAACAAACCACTGTTATGGGGCTGGGGAGCAATTGTTTACTTAGTTACCTAAATCCCACCCCCACTCTTCCAATGTAGAATTACAATCTTAATACAATGTTACCCAGAACTTTCAGTTCCACAATATTCTCTGGATAAAAATTGAAATCTAAATGACCACCAAAATACCTGTTTCCAGCAAAACTGCTTCACAGTCTAGATCCTATCATTTTTCCTATATAAAATTATTTTCAAAATATACAAAATGAAAAACATTGTCTGTACTCAAACAGACAGAGCTAAAATGAACTTAGCCAGCCACCATTCATTTGGATCACAACTGGGAGGAGTTTATAATCGGATGTGGCAATATATTTTTTTCTTTACCTGCAGTATAGCAGCAGGATGGAATCAGAGAAATGTGGGTTATTACTTATCAGTCTTGAAGTCAGATGACTTTTTTGAAGGCTGCAGCTTTGCCTGAGCATCTTGCAGCTGTGGGATTATGCTGTGAAAGAATCTATTGTAGCCACTACGGGAAGAAAATAATGTCATCAATTAGCAACTAATGCAATAGTTGAATCACTGTGGCTTTTAGAAAACTGAAATTATTTGTTTGGCTATGGGTCTGCTCATTATTCTCATAGAAACAAACCAATGTTTAACTGACATTTTACTAGCTAGAGATTGATGGGCAGCATTTTTGCCCCTATTTCAAAAACACAGATTTGCTTTCTGCTGCCTTGTTTCTTTTTACGCAAAATGAGAATGTTACTGATGAGCTGTCAAATTAGCTGGCATATAATAGGCATGAAATAAATATGTGTTGAATGAATAAATTAAGAATAGCCATTATTTACTAAATCCAAACCAGATGTGCTAGCTACCTTAGCATTCTCATTTTCATTGTACATGTGGGGAAGTTACCACAGTGGGATTTAGAGTTTGGGCTGTTTTCTACAGTATTATTACCTACCCACACCCTTCTCCCTAGGGACATTATGGTAAATACCAAAATTAAAAACACACATATTTGTATAAGAATTCAGAGGGCATGGAATTAAAAAGGCAAACTCAAGAGATATCTTGGCTCCAATACATATTTGCTGGGTGAACTTGAATAGTTTTGCTGTAACCCACTGAGCCTCAGTTTTCCTTATTTATAAAATACTAGAGGCCTGGAGCACAAAATCGTGCATAGGGGTGTCCCTCAGCTCACCTGCACCCTCTCCAATCTGGAACTCCTTGGAGGATGTCAAATTTCCCTCTGACAATCTAAAACTGCTAGCTCTTAACTGCTTGCCTGATTGCCCCTCACTGCCTCTGCCTAATGGCCTGATCACCCCCTAACCATTCCCCTGCCAGCCTGACCACTCCCAACTGCCCTCCCTTGCTGACCTGATTGCCCCCAACTGCTTGCTCCCCTGTGCCAGCCTGATCTCAACCCTAACTTCTTGCCCCCCCCATTGGCCTGATCACCCCTAACTGCTTGTTCCTCTGCCAGCCTGATCACCCCTAATCTTCTCTGCCTTGGCCTCCATGGCTTTTTTCAGAAGGAAGTCGATGACCAGAAGATATCCAGTCGACCCAGTCTAATTAGCATATTATACCCTTTTATTAGTAAAGATGGCTCATAATAGGATCTACCTCATAACCTTGTTATGAGAGCTAAACTAGATAATCCATGTGTTGTGTCTAGTAAAGTGCCTGATACATAACAAGCCCAGCATTTATATTAGCCATTAGTTCACACTCCTGGGACTTTCCATAGCAACTTTGCTGAGTTGCCAAGAGACTGATTTTTTCCCTTTTAGGTGGTCACAGCAATGTGTGTTTATTGGTAAGGCAACTTCCTTTGTTATTTAAAAAAAAACACAGATGTTTCCAAAAACATGGCTGAGATGTCAGTTGGTGAGACAACCCCAGGTCTTACTCTCCTTCCCAATTCCTGCTCTGACTCCTCATGTAACTGCAAGGTCACTGCTGCATATTTTACTTCCACAAAAAAAAAAGAAAAGAAAAGAAAAAGACAAAACACTTTCTCTTTGTACCCACAACAATTGAGTCAAATTCATATTTTTACAAGGAATTTTACTAAATCTAAGAGAAAACAAAAAATAATTCAAATACAGATATGCAAGCCCATGTGTGTGTGTGTACTTTTCTCTGTGCTAATATCTTTGAGTTTATTAATTCTCTTCCCTAATATGCTCTGTGCCCTCTTCTTATAATTTTTATTTGTTTTACACTTTGCATTGAGTATGTATTTTTGTAAGGCATTTTAAATATTTAATAGGGATAAAGGGGGACCAAGTATAAAACAAGGTAGATGATGATAGATGATAGATAGATAGATAGATAGATAGATAGATAGATAGAACTTTTTTTAGCATTATTGAAACTCAATTAACTATCTTTGGACCAAAAAGATGACACTTTGCCCTGCCAGTAGCCTCACTCCACTGGTTGGACACAATCTTTCTTCCTATCATACAGGAGGCCACGAATGGTCTATCTTGCTCTCTCTCTTCACTGCCGTTTCCCAGGACTATAAAGATTGTAGAGACTGATGTAATCAAAGCTTTTACTCTCACTGGCTCAAATTAGCAACTCTGTCTGTCTGCTTTTAGAGCACTTTGTAATTAAACTGAACTACTAAAAAGGTATAATCAATCACAGACTCATAGTACCATGATATAGTGATATTTTCATCACATAAGACATTTCTGCTCATCAATCTCAGAGGGCAGTTATGTCCTCAACACGAGACTTGTTGATGATACCATATTCATCTTTTATATTCATCAGCTACCTATCAATTAAAAGAGTAATATGCAAATTGACCGTACCTCCACTACACCCACCAGGCCCACCCACCAGCCAATCAGAGCAAGTATGCAATCCAACCAAGATGGCTACAGCCACAGAGAGAGCAGGAGAGAGGCTTGGGTTGCCCCTGGAGATGGAAGAAGCCAAGCTTTCTGCACACCCTGGCCAGCAGGCCTCTACTTAAGGCAACAAAGTTTCAATGGCTGTGCAAGCAGAAGGTTTGGCTCCGCTCCAGGCTACAAAGTTTCAATTGTAGAAGATAAATTAATCCCAGATACCAGGGCCTTAGCTTGGGTCACCAGGAGGCATAGCCAGCCTTCAAACCATCACAGGCCCCTGCCCCAGGCCACCCCATGATCGAAGAGAATACCCACCCTGATCCAGGACACTCTTCAGGACAAACCAGTTGGTCCCCACCCATGCAGCAGGCCTCTATCTATCCTACCTAATAAAAGAGTAATATGCAGATTGACCATCATTCCAATACACAAGATGGCTGCCCTCATGTGGTCAAAAGATTCTGCCCCCATGTAGACACAAGATGGCCACCACAAGATGGCCAGCAGGGGAGGGCATTTGGCAGGGACCGGGCCTGCAGGGAAGTGTAGTTAAAGAAGACCTAGGCTGGCAAAGGAGGGCAGTTAGGGGTGACCAGGCCTGCAGGAGAGGGCAGTTGGGGGTGACCAGGCTGGCAGGGGAGCAGTTAGGCATCAATCAGGCTGGCAGATGAGTGGTTAGTGGGTGATCAGGCTGGCAGGCAGAAGCAGTTAGGGGCAATCAGAAAGGCAGGCAGGTGAGCAGTTGGGAGCCAGCAGTCCAGGATTGTGAGAGGGATATCCGACTGCCTTTTTGCAGATGTCACATCTGCAAACTGGCAGTCAGAATCCCCCGAGAGGTCCCAGATTAGAGAGAATGTAGCCTGGGCTGAGGGACACCTACCCATCCCCCCAGTGCACAAATTTCATCACCAGGCCTCTAGTGTATATGTGTATGTGTGTATGTGTGTATTCCATTTATTTAGCATTGAAGAGCTGAAATGCATAATGATGAATTAAACAAACTATCATATTGATTTTTATAGGGATTCAAGGATATTTCTCTTGAGAGGTTTATACATGGTGGAGCCAATGTTACAGGATTCCAGTTGGTAGATTTTAATACACCTATGGTAACTAAACTAATGGATCGCTGGAAGAAACTAGACCAGAGAGAGTATCCAGGATCTGAGACTCCTCCAAAGGTATTTGTTTGTTTTTGTCTTATGTATGTTTACTATTTTTCAAATTTAACGTAGAAAAATGACATGCATTTTTTCTGGTACTTTGTCATCAAACGTAGTGTGATGGGCAGAAGCATTTTGTTGCTATCACTGTGCTGCACAAGCCCTTAATAATTTCTAAATATCTATATTTAAGAATAGAGGTGGTAGATATTAGTTCAAGCAGTTTCCTGTTATTATTATTACTTTATTAATTTCCATTAAAGATATGGAATGCTTTTTTATTTTAATCCTCACTCAGGGTATGCTTTTCATTGATTCTAGAAAGGGAGGAAGGGAGCAGGGGACAGAGAAAGAGAAATAATGATGTAGGAGAGAAACATCAGTTGGTTGCCTCACACACATTTCCAGACCAGGGATCCAACTACAACCTGGATATGTGCTCTGACTGAGAATTGAACCCATAACCCATTAGTTAACTGGACAATGCTTTAACCACCGAGTACATCAGCCAGGGGAATTGTATGCTTTAAATCAAATTTGTTAACTAAATATTTCAAATTTGTACATTAGTTAACTATCCACCCAGGAAAAAGAAAAAAAAAACAACCTATGTTTTCAAAGTGATTTAAATTAATATATAAATTAGGAAATTGGTAGAATGTAAAATGTGCAAGCTTCTAAAAAATTTTTCTTTCAAATAAATAGTAAAAGGCCTGGTTGTTTAATTTTTTCCGATAGACATTGCAGAAGTGTTATTCATATCTGCAAAGGAAGCGGGTAAATTTATGATTATAGCACATTTTTTCCTCTTTTGTTTTGTTTTCCCAAAAAAGAACAGAGGCACTCATACATATATTATTTTATAAATTTTAAAGCAAAAAGGAGAAGAAGAGAAATATATAGAAACATCAATAATGGGAGAGAATCATTGATTGCCTCTTGGACACCCCCTACTGGGGTTCAAAACCACAATCCAGGCATATACCCTTGACTGGAATGGAACCCGGGACCCTTCAGTCTTCAGACAGCAGATCAATGATTCTCTCTCATCATTGATGTTTCTATCTCTCAAAACTACAGCTTTGGCATATAAAATGCATCTAGTGTCATATGTATTTTTATATCTAAATACATATAATTTTCTCATCTTTCACAGCTCTTAGCATGATGCTAAGCATTGTGTGGCCATTTAATAAATACAGAGATAAACAAAAGTAGGTGCACAGTTGTACCTACGAAAAAATACAATTAATAAATAATAATACAATAATAAAGTATTTCGTATACTAACAAATGTAAACCTACTTTTGCCAACCCCCATATATACAGGTGATTCTCATTATTCACAGTGGTTATGTTCTGTAAGGTTACTGTGAACAATGGACCATAGTTCCCAGGGGAAATACAAGATTAGGTTCTTGCAAGCCTCTAGTCACAGTGTATTGTCCACTGATCAACAATAGCACACATGTTTCTGTTTACAGACAGCTTATACAATACACTAGAGGCCCAGAGAATGGATTCATACACCAATGGGGTCCCTTGACCTGGCCTGTGGGATCAGGCAGAAATTGGCTCTTTGACATTCCCCAAGGGGTCCTGGATTGCGAGAAGGCACAAGCCAGGTCAATGGACCTCAGTGATGCATGATCGGGCCAAAGAGGGACCACAGGAGGGCTCCAGAGTGTATCCAGCCCATTTGCCCAGTCCTGTCCGCTGGACCTCAACAGCAAGCTAACCTACTAGTCAGAGCATCTGCCCCCTGGTGGTCAGTGTGCGTCATAGCAACTTGCCAAATGAACAGTTAGACACAACATATTAGGCTTTTATTATATAGGATTGTTGATTCATTAACATTAAAGTCATGGCCAACAGCACTATAACTCATGCCCGAACAAAGCTTACCTCATGTATTTTCTCCATAAAGCACACCACAGCCTTTCTCCACTGAGGAACTCTAAGCAGATATATACTTTTGAGCCCTTTTAAGCAGTGAAATTATCAGCTAAAAGCACAAAGCCATGAGAAACCTGGCACTAAACAGATCACACTGGGACACTTACCTTCAGCTTGAAAGCTGAAACAGGAAGGCAGAGTGCCTGCCACCTTGGGTGCAGCTGGGAACCTGTGCCTTGGAGAACTGAGGTTAGCACCACGCCATACACATATACAAATATTTGCCCTCATGATTGTTTTGGGGATCACAAATTTGACCAAGAAGGCAAATTTTCAAATATGGAATCCAAGAATGAGGATTATATTAATTAAATTATACTTGATTTTTTTGGTAGTGTTTTGATCAAGATTTAAAACATGATTTCTGATCTTGCCTCACACTGCCTTCAAAAAAAATATTCTGGCCATAGCCAGTATGGCTCAGGGGATAGAGCATCTGTCTGCAGACTGAAGCGGTTGCAAGTTCGATTCTGTTCACATGTCTGGGTTGTGGGTTCCATCCCCAGTAGGACCGTGCAGGAGGCAGCTGATCAACGGTGTTACCCTCTCATCAATGTTTCTATCTCTATCCTTCTCCCTTCCTCTCTCATTGAAATGAACAAAATAAAAAATATATATATTAAAAAATATTTTTTAAAAATAAAAAATCTTCTGGAATAAAGATTTTCCACAATATAGGCCTAACACATCTTTCCATTTTTGTCCCTCTGCTTCCTTTGGGGCCAGGAAAATTGAACAGTCCTAACTGTTCCCACTCCTCAGTCCCCTGCTCTTGCTGCACCTCAGCTGCCCTCAACCTTCATTTCCACCGTCTCAACCTTGAACTCAAATTCACTTTCTCTGTAAAGACTTTTCTTAGTCTTTACAGTACATATGATCCTTTCTCCTTCGTAATCACCATAATCTTTGAGTGTATACTTCTCACAAGGACTTATCCTAGTTACTTGTCTATTTGTGTCACATTTATAAACACCTTTGGGCAGAAACCATCTACTATCTGTCTTTGTAGTCCTTGCCATTGCCAGCCAGGATCCAGAAAATTTTTCAAGAGCTCTCAGATATGATCTAAAATTTTATTCTCACAATGACCACAAGCATGTTTTTGGTGTTTGTTTTGCTCTGTTTTGTGTTTCATAGCTGAAAATATACTCCATATTCCCATAAGATTGTGCATAGCAGAACAATAATTCATCTAGTTCTTTCTTCTCAAAGGCCAGACCCTTGCCACTGCCCTATGATCCTGCCAAACTGCTTTGTTATCTGCAAACCTTGGTAAACAGTACTCATCACCAATCTAACCACTTTATTAAAATGAAGTGTTTAATTAATAACAATTTCCTGGATGCCATCTAGCAGTGTGTCCACCCATATATATGATTTTTTAACATTAGCACAATAAGACATGTGGGAAAGAATTAAATTGTTCACAAAGGTAAAGGTGACTTAAGCTACTGCTTCTGTCCATCTATCAGCTCAATGACCTGCCAAAGGCCTAACATTTGGGCTGAATGTCTGCTTTGCTCTGCTCCTCTCTGTATGACATACAGTTCTTTTTTTTTTTTTCATAAGGACGGATGGGCTTTTTAAAACACAGCAAATGTATTTGCTCTTTGGTGCCATCTCTTCTCAGCCTTTTCCTCCCTATTAAAAAAAAAAGCAGCAATGTTTTTGTTTTTTTTCCTCCCCCCCACCCCTCTATCTCCCTTTCTCTCATTCTAAAATACTAACATTCAATTATTCTCTTGTCTTTTGTTTTTAAGAAGTCCTACTTTATTTTTTGCTTTTATTTTCTTATCTTACTAAAAGATGATTTGAAAGATTTCTATACTCAAAAGGTATGTTGGCCTAGGGAGAAAGACAGAGACAGAGAAAGAGGCAGCGGTGGGGGGGGGGCGGGGGGGAGAAAGACATCAATTTCTTGTTCGAGGTGAGAAGGTATATATTCATCTTTGCTTTGTCACCTTGCATTAACACTTTAATTTCCTTCAGCCACTCCAACCTGTTGTGAATGTCTATGCTGTCCTTAAGCCTATTTTGTCATGTCCTTGAAAAATATGTAGTAGCAAGGCTCTTAATTTACACACCTCATACATATCTTTCTGATGAAGCTTTTTAATTAGGTTCTCTACCACCTTTGAGAGAATCTTTGTTAATCTATATTCTTTAACATTTCTATGTTTTTCCTGGAATATTGGCTGCTATGGCTAGTAGGCATATTGCATAAGTCTACTGTCTACAGTTAGAATTTCAAATGATTTTTCTTTGTTTATAAGCAGCAAATCAAGGAGATCATCTTCCATATTCCACAGCACAAAGCTATACCTAGTTTAAGGTTAGAATGTGTTAATCGTATCGAATTGAGGCCCTGGCTGGGTAACTCAATTGGTTGGAGTGCTGTCCTCATGCACCAAGGTTGTGGGTTCAGTCCCCAGTCAGCAAGGCACATATAAGAATCAACTAGTAAATGCATAAATAAGTTGAACAACAAATTGATCTCTCTCTCTCTCTCTTTCTCTCAAAATCAATTTAAAAAAAAAAGTGATCATGTGGAATTCCTGAAAGAGAGAGTGTAGCTTTTTGTCATGATTGGCAGCTGATGCTTCAAAAAAAAATAGTGCCATATTCCTCATGATTGGGAATGTCCTTATCAAACTCTACAAGAATTCCCTGTTTTATTTTTATTTTAACTGTTTTTCCACACTTTCTTAACCTTAATAATCCTTTCATGAGTGCTCTATCTTTAATCAAACAAAAGCTTTGGGCGATTATCAAAAAAACTGATAGTCTCAACCTCACTTCTCCACTGTATCCAAGGTTATGATGGAAAACTGAAGAAATGGTTTAGCCTTCCTGAGCACATTCAACAGACAAGGACATAACAATACTCACTGTTATTTAGTACAGTGACTGGTGCAAACACATCTGTTAAATAAGTAGATGCTATTTCTGGCATCCAACATCCGAGTAACAATAAACACTCATTCTTCTGAGGAACTGAACAGAGATACACAATTCAAATCAATAGACATATATTACATTTCAAGGCTCCCACACAGGAATTTTAGAAGAGGAGAAAAGTGAGACATCCCAGCCCACCTTCGTCTCCACCACAGTAGCAGGCTACCAGGCAGGTGGCTGAAACACTGCTCTTAGCTTTATATACTTTAGTGTTTCTACTGAAACCAAATGCAAACATCTCACCTAAAGGTTTGCTTCTTCCCATTGTTAGACAACTGGACATTAGAATTTCTGCTCTTCAGTCTGTGTTTTCTCCTTTTTTCCATCACAGCCATAAGATTGGGCATATGGTCTTTGTAATTCAACAATAATAGAAATTTCTATGCTAGAAACAATGATCAATAATTTAACTGTGCTTCAGACAGGATCGGCTTTATGTCATAAACCCACAGTTCTGCAAGACTATTCCTGTTGGTTGGTAAGATTTTAACATTTACCCTTGTAATTACTTCCATTTTGTTAGTACACATCTGCTCTGACTTATGATGGAGTCCTGGTGATGGCCGAAACTTTCCGAAGTCTTAGAAGGCAGAAAATTGATATTTCAAGGAGAGGAAATGCTGGAGATTGCCTGGCCAATCCTGCTGCTCCATGGGGCCAGGGAATTGACATGGAGAGGACACTCAAACAGGTAACTCACAATTTTATTTGAAGTTCAATTTATTCAACACTGCTGAGTAGAGTATTCAAACAAACAGAATAATGTATTTGAAAGTAAATATATGTAATATATTGAACTATTTTTTTATTAATTGTTATACATATCTCCCCATTGCTCCCCCTCCCTCCCAGACATACCCCAACCCCCCAGTGTCTATGTTCATTGGTTATGCTTATATGCATGCATACAAGTCCTTTGGTTGATATATTATCTACCTCACCTAACTTTAATCTTCCTCCTGTAATTTCACAGTCTGTTTGAAGCTTTACTGTCTCTGTATCTATCCTTTTGTTCATCAGTTTATAATGTTCTTTATTATCCACAAATGAGTGAGATCATGTGATGCTTGTCCTTCATTGACTGCCTTATTTCATTAAGCATAAGGCTCTACAGTTCTAAACAGGTTGCTGCAAATGGTAAGAATTCCTTCTTTTTAATGGCAGCATATAATTCCATTGTGTAGATGTACCACAGTTTTCTGATCCACTCATCTGCTGACGGGCACCTAGGCTGTTTCCAAATTGTAACTATTGTAAATTGTGCTGCTATGAACATAGGGGTGCATATATCCTTTCTGATTGGTGTTTGTAATTTCTTAGGATAAATTAAGAAATTTATCCTAAGAATGGGATTACAGGGTCAAATGGGAGATCCATTTTTAGTTTTTTGAGGAAACTCCATACTGTTCTCCACAGTGGCTGCACCAGTCTGCATTCCCACCAACAGTGCACAAGGGTTCCTTTTTCTCCGCATCCTCGCCAACACTTGTCATTTGTTGATTTGTTGATGATTGCCATTCTGACAGGTGTAAGATGGTATCGCATTGTCGTTTTGATTTGCATCTCTCAGATGATTAATGACTTTGAACATGTTTTCATGCGTCTCTTGGCCTTCCTTCTGTCATCTTTTGAAAAGGTTCTATTTAGGTCCGTTGCCCATTTTTTTATTGGATCCTTCATCTTCCTTTTATTAAGTTGTATAAGTTGGCTGTAGATTTTGGAGATTAAACCTTTATCAGTGATAACATTGGCAAATATGTTTTCCCATACAGTGATCTTTCTTGTTGTTTTGTTGATGGTTTTTTTTTTGCTGTGCAAAAGCTTTTTATTTTGATGTAGTCCCATTTGTTTATTTTTTCTTTAGATTCCATTGCCTTTGGAGCAGTATCAGTGAAGAAGTTCTTTCGGCATATATCTGAGATTGTGCTGCCTGTGGATTCCTCTAGTATTTTTATGGTTTCCCTTCTAATGTTTAAGTCCTGTATCCATTTTGAGTATATTTTTGTATTTGGTGTACGTTGGTGGTCCAGTTTCATTTTTTTGCATGTATCTGTCCAATTTTCCCAACACCATTTATTGAAGAGGCTATCTTGGCTCCATTGAATGTTCATGCCTCCTTTGTCAAATATTAGTTGAGCATAGTGATTTGGGGGATATCTGGGTTCTCTATTCTATTCCATTGGTCTATATGTCTGTTCTTGTGCCAGTCCCAGGCTGTTTTGAGAACAGTTGCTTTGTAGTATAGCTTGAAGTCTGGTATTGAGATCCCACCTACTTTATTCTTCTTTCTCAGAATTGCTGTAGCTATCCATGGTCTTTTTTTGTTCCAGATGAATCTATGAAGAATAATTTGTAGGTCAGTGAAATATGTCTTTGGTGTTTTAATGGGTAGTGTGTTGAATCTGTAGATTGCTTTGGGTAGTATGGACATTTTAATGATGTTGATTCTCCCAATCCATGAGCATGGTATGCTCTTCCATCTGTTAACATCTTCCTCTGTCTCTTTTTTCAGTCTCCTGTAGTTTTCTGCATATAGGTCTTTTACCTCTTTAGTTAGATTTATTCCTAGGTATCTTAATTTTTTTTGTGTAATGGTAAATGGGATTGCTTTTTTAGTTTCTCTTTCTGTAATTTCACTATTAGTGTATAGAAATGCCACAGACTTCTTAGCATTAATTTTGTATCCTGCTACATTGCCGAATTCATTAATTAAGTCAATTAGTTTTGGAATAGAGTCCTTTGGGTTTTGTATGTACAATATCATGTCATCTGCAAATAAGGACAGCTTTACTTCTTTTTTCCAATTTGGGTGCCTTTTATTTCTTCTTCTTGTCTAATTGCAATGGCTGATACTTCCAGTACTATGTCGAACAGGAGAGGTGAGAGTGGGCATCCCTGTCTTGTTCCTGTGCTTAGGGGAAATGGTTTTAGATTTTGCCCATTGAGTATGATGTTAGCTGTGGGTTTATCATATATGGCTTTTATGATGTTGAGGTATGATCCTTCTATTCCTACTTTGCTCAGGGTTTTTATCAAGAAAGGGTATTGGATTTTGTCAAATGCTTTTTCTGCATCAATTGATATGACTATGTGATTTTTATCTCTCAATTTGTTTATGTGATGTATCACATTTATTGATTTGTGGATATGGTACCATCCCTGCATTCCTGAGATGAATCCTGCTTGGTCATGGTGTATGATCTTTCTGATGTACTGCTGGATCCGATTTCCTAGACTTTTGTTGAGGATTTTGGCATCTATGTTCATGAGAGATATTGGCCTATAATTCTCTTTCATTGTGTTGTCTTTATCTGGTTTTGGTATTAGGGTGATGCTGGCTTCATAGAAGGTGTTTGCAATTGTTCCTTCTTCTTGAAAGTTTTTGAATTGTCTGAGGAGTATAGGTTTTAATTCTTCCTTGACTGTTTGGTAAAACTCTCCTGTGTTTTACCATATGATCCCGGGCTTTTATTTGCTGGAAGCTTTTTAATGAGAGCTTCAATTTCTTCCATAGTTATTGGACTATTGAGATGTTTGGCTTCCTCCTCATTGAGTTTTGGGAAGTTATATTTTTCTAGGAATATGTCCATTTCTTGCAGGTTGTCCAATTTGTTGGAATAGAGTTGTTCATAGTATTTTTTAAGAATCCTTTATATTTCCACAGGGTTTGTTGTTATTTTTCCTCTTTCATTTCTGATTTTGTTTATTTGGGTCTTCTCTCTTTGCTTCTTGGTGAGCCTTGCTAGATAGAGATCCATCAATCTTGTTTATCCTTTCAAAGAACCAGCTCTTTGTTTTGTTGATCTTTTGAATTAATTCTTTGGTCTCCAAGTTGTTTATCTCTGCTCTGATCTTCACTATTTCCTTCCTTCTGAGTACACTGAGCTTTTCTTGTTGCTCTCCTTCTAGCTCTTTGAGTTGTAGGTTTAGGTAATTTATTACCATTGTTTCCTGTTTTTTGCAATAGGCTTGTAGGGCTATGAACTTCCCTCTCAAGACTGCTTTCACTGTGTCCCATAAATTTTGTATTATTGTGTTGTCGATGTCATTTGTTGCCATGATGTTTTTTATTTCTTCCTTGATCTCTCTGGTTCACCAGTCATTGTTTAATAGCATGCTGTTTAGTCTCCATGTGTTTGATTTCTTTCTATTGTTTTTATTATAGTTGATTTCCAGTTTTATGCCACTGTGGTCTGAGAAAATGCTTGATATGATTTCTATCTTCTTGAATTTGAAGAGACTTTTCTTATGACCCAACATATGATCTATCTTTGAAAATGACCCATGTGCACTGGAGAAGAATGTATATTCTGTGGCTTTGGGGTGAAATGTTCTGAAGATGTCAATTAATTCCATCTGGTCTAGTGAGTCATTTAGGATTGATGTTTCTTTGCTGATTTTTTGTTTAGAGGATTTGTCCAGTGGTGACAGTGGGGTATTAAAGTCTCCTACTATGATTGTATTTCTGTCAATCTCTCCCTTAATATCCTCCAAGAGTTTTTTTTTTATGTATTTAGGTGCTCCTATAGTGGGTGCATATATGTTTACCAGTTATTTCTTCTTGTTGGATTGTTCCCTTAGTATTATGAGGTGGTCTTCTTTATCTCTTGTTATGTCCTTCACTTTGACATCTAATTTGTCAGATATAAGTATTGCAACCCTACCTTTTTTTTCATTTCCATTTGCCTGAAATACCATGTTCCATCCCTTCACCCTCAATCTGTGTGCATCTCTTTTCCTAAGGTGGGTTTCTTGCAGACAGCAGATATATGGATCAGGTTTTCTTATCCAATTGGTTACCCTATGTCTTTTGATTGGAGCATTTAATCCGTTTCCATTTAAAGTTATTATTGATAAGTACTTATCTGTTGCCATTTTTAGTCCTTACCCCCAAGTTCCTTCTTCACTTCCTCTTTCTTTTTATTACAGCAGACCCTTTAACATTTCTTGCATTGCTGGTTTGGTGGTAATATATTCCCTTAGTCCTTTTTTGTCTGTGAAACTTCTGATTTCACCTTCAATTTTGATTGAGAGTCTTGCAGGGTACAGTATTCTTGGGTTCAGACCCTTCCTTTGCATGACTTTGTATATTTCATTCCATTCCCTTCTGGCCTGACGAGTTTCTGTTGAGAAGTCAGTAGCTAGTCTTATGGGGGTTCCTTTGTAGGTAACTTTCTGTTTCTCTCTGGCTGCTTTTAAGATTCTTACTTTGTCGTCGGTGTTTGCCAATTTAATTATAATGTGCCTTGGTGTCGGTTTGTTGGGGTTCATTTTGCTTGGGACTCTGTGAGCTTCTTGGATTTGTGTGGGTTTTTTCTTTTCTATATTGTGGAAATTTTCTGTAATTATTTCTTCAAACACGTTCTCTAATCCTTGTTCAGTTTCCACTCTTTCTTGATCCCCAATTATGCAGATGTTGTTTTGTTTCATGTTATTCCAAGTTCCCTTAGTCTCTCCTCTTGCTTTTTAACTTTTTTTCTAGAAGCTGCTGTACTTGGGTATTTTTTCCTACCATGTCTTCTAGCTCACTGATGCCATCCTCTGCTTCTTCTATTCTACTTTTGATGCTTTTTATTGAGTTCTTTATAGCAGTGATGTCATTTTTCATTTATTCTTGTTTATTCTGCACCTCCTCTAGGTTCTTCAGCATTTCTTCTTGCTGCTTCTTCATCTCCTCTTGCGTCTTCTTCATTTCCTCTTGGCTCTTACTCATATTGTCAAATTTGTCTTCCATTCTTTTCAACCACATTATGATAATTTCTCTGAACTCTTTCTCTGGTAGGCTTATTTCTGGTTCTATTTCGTTTACTTCCTTTTCTGGTGAAACCTGACTTTCTGTCTTATGTGGGCTGTTTCTTTTTCTGCCCATGGTCTTTATTCTCCGGGTGTCTGGTTATGTAGTTCTCTTTCCTGTCCATGTGCTTTGTGGATCTCTGGTTCCGCCGCGTGTCTGCGCCGATTGGAGAGCAGAGTTCTGGGTCCCCGGTCCCTGGCTGCTCGATGGGTGCCCAGCCAAAGGCTTCAGACGGCTATAGACCTCCACTTCCCACTGGAAGATGGCTCAGGCTCCCTGTTCGTGCTGGTGGCTCTGGCCGACAAAAGCCCCATGGCAGTGGGGCTGCCTGGCCGGGAGAGCCCCTTCCAGCAGTTCTCCGCCTTCTCCTGGAGGATAACTGACTCTTAGTTTGCCAACAAACACTCCCAATGCGACTCTCAGGTGCTCTCTCTCCCTCTGCCCAGCGACAAAGCTCCAGACGCCTCCGACTACTCCGCCGCCATTTTCTCCTCCTATCTCCCTTTTTCTAATGAGAAAGTCTTTGATCCAATAGGGCATGGTTACTTGCTCAAGGTCTATTATTAAGAAAACAAAGACTTTAATTCAGATATGTCTGACTCCAGAAATTTTCTATACCATTAGCTCAGCTGAGTGGACACTGCAGTAAGGGAATTTATTCTCTAGGTTGGTAGACTACAGTAAGTTCTATATGACACTTAAAGAGTAAGCATGTGGCAGTTCCAAGGAGGAAAAGATCACTTCCAGCTGGAGAAAAGCAAATCAAGCAAGGAAGGCTGCATGGAGGAGGTGGGATTAAGCATAGCCATGAAATTAGTTTGAAATGAAAGAGGCAAGAACCTGCAGATAAGTGGCAGGGAGGACAATTAATAACTGGAAAGAGCAGAGGTTTTCTGAGTTGTGTGTTGTTGCTGAGAGACCCAAATATGAGGACTCTGTCTAGCATTTCATTCTCTTGCGGCATCTCCTGGAGTGAAGGCTGACAGCTAATCCAAAGCAGGCCAGAACCTACCTGACCCAGGTCTGGCGGGGCAGGAGATGGATAATAGCTGGAAAGCCAGCACATGTGGTGGGCTCCTCTAAGGACCTGCCACAGCAAGGGACAAATATGCATTCCCAACAAGACATTTAGAGGTTCTATGTGAATCCCGACTTGACCTCTGTCAGCACACAGCCAACAACAAATGAGAAAGAGGCTCATTGTAAGCAAAGGCACTCAGTGAGCCAGAGAGCAGACAGCATACTCTTTCCCCCTAGAAACACTGGCTCACGGTGGTGCGAGGAGAGAGGCAGAGGGAGTAATGGACACAGGCACCCCTCCGTGCCACCCCCGGGTCTTACAAAATGAGCCTAAGCAGGAGCTTTCTAAAAGGCACAAGACAGCTCTGCCTTCCACAAGATATTAAGTACAAATGTAAAATGGTCTCTCCATGGAAGAAAGAATAAGGGGGAGAAAGAAGCTGACAGTAACTAGTGGCAATATCCAGAGGACTATGCATAGAAATGGATCTTCTCATGGCCTCCGGGGCCACAGTGGTAACAAAATAAAGTTTTTGAGGAGAATGCTTCAAAAGTAAGATGGGAGAGAGAGGAACACTCAGCTGAGTGCCCGTCTAAGATGCTTCAATGAAATATGAAGTGTAAAATGGTGTGGGCTTGGCTATGTTTTTATTTATTTATTTTTTTACTATATTTTATTGATTTTTTACAGCGAGGAAGGGAGAGGGACAAAAGTTAGAAGCATTGATGAGAGAGAAACATCTATCAGCTGCCTCCTGCAACCAAGGTACATGCCCCTGACCGAAATCAAACCTGGGACCCTTCAGTTCACAGGCCAATGCTCTATCCACTGAGCCAAACCGGTTAGGGCTGGGCTATGTTTTTCCATGAAATGATTCACTTGGGCATTCTGTCAGGAATATTCAACTTAAAAAGAAGCTACGTGCAGAGCACTGTGCTGCTGAGACCCAGCAGGACGTCTGAAAAGCAAGCAATTGTCCTTGTAGATTGGACACCTGCCGGCAAGGGAGCTGCTTTCCTTTGGAATCAGATCAAGAGCTTGCCCATGAGGAGGGAATCCAAGATGGTAGCATAGGTAAACACCTACACTGCTGCCTCGCACAACAATTACAAAACTACAACTAAAAGACAGAACGGACATCATCCAGAACCACAAGAAAGCTGGCTGAGTGGAAATTCTACAACTAGAGGGAAAGAGAGGGGCTCACGGAGACCCAGAGAAGCTGCAAAAAGCTGAGGTACAGAGACGCACGCGTGGAGAGAATGAGTGCCGGAGAACCTGGCTGGCTTTCTCTGGCAGGAGGGAAACAGAGACTCTCAAAGGCATTGAACCCCTTATCCTATGACACTAAACCCCAGATCCAGCCGAAACTGATACAGAGCGGGGGGGGGGAGCGTTTGGACTGTGAAAAGGGAGAGGCACACGAAAATTTAGGGGAGTCGCAAAAGATCAGAGGTCTGGTGGTGCACACGGCACTGTGCGAGAGCACAAGGACTGCTCCAGCAATTACCCAGTCAAGTGAGATTCAGGGGCCGTGATGGGTGGGGCGGACTGGAAGGCAAGGTGGTCCCTTAAGCCCTGAGACTCCATCCATCCCAAGCTCAACAGAGAGGCTTCGGCGGTTTTGCAAGTCTGCTATCATAAGGCTGAATCCAACACAGAAGTTCTCCCAGCATAGTGAAAATGCCAAGACAAGGGAAGGGGTCACAAACAAAAGAAATGGAGGAAAACAAATGACTGGATATAGAGTTCAAAACCACGCTTATAAGGTTTTTCAAGAATATCCTAGAAAAGTTGGATAAAGTTAGCAAGAGCCAAGAGGAGATGAAAAAGGACCAACTAGAGATGAAAAAGGACAAACTAGAGATGAAAAAGGACCAACTAAGTGAAATATACACTGACTGAAATAAAAAATATTACACAGAGTCCTAACAGCAAACTAAAGGAAGGCAAGAATCAAGTCAAAAATTTGAAATATAAAGAAGCAGAAAACACTCAACTGGAAAAGCAAGAAAAGAACCCAAAAATGTGTAGATAATGTAAGGAGCCTCTGGGACAGCTTCAAGCGTACTAACATCAGAATTGTGGGGGTGGCCGAGACCGGTTTGGCTCAGTGGATAGAGTATCAGTCTGCGGACTGAAAGGTCCCAGGTTCGATTCCGGTCAGGGGCATGTACCTTGGTTGCGGGCGCATCCCCTGTAGGGGGGTGTGCAGGAGGCGGCTGATCGATGTCTCTCTCTCATCGATGTTTCTGACTTTCTATCCCTCTCCTTTCCTCTCTGTAAAAAATCAATAAAATATATTTTAAAAAAAAAGAATTGTGGGGGTGCCAGAAGAGAGAGCAAGATACTGAAAACCTACTTAAAGAAATAATGACTGAGAACTTCCCACATCTGGTAAAAGAAATAGACTTACAAATCCAGGAAGCACACAGAATCCCATATAAAAAGAACCCAAAGAGGACAACACCAAGACACATCATCATTAAAATACCAAGAGCAAAAGACAAAGAGAGAATATTAAAAGCAGCAAGAGAAAAACAGTTCATTACCTACAAGGGAGCACCCATAAGACTGTCAGCTGATTTCTCAACAGAAACGATGCAGGCCAGACAGGAGTGGCAAAAAATATTCAACGTGATGAACAGCAAGAACCTACAACCAAGAATACTCTATCCAGCAAAGCTATCATTCAGAATTGAAGGGCAGATAAAGAGCTTCACAGAGAAGAAAAAGCTAAAGGAGTTCATCAACTCCAAACCAGTATTATATGAAATGCTGAAAGGTACTCTTTTAGAAGAGGAAGAAGAAAAAGGTATAAGATAAAAAATTATGAACAACGAATACGTATCTATCAACAAGTGAATCTAAAAATTAAGTGAATTAAAAATTTGATCAACAGAATAAACTGGTGAATATAATAGAATCAGGAGCACAGAAAGGGAGTTGACTGATAATTCTCAGGGGGAAATGGGGGAGGGGTGTACAGGGAGAGACTGGACAAAAATCATACACCTATGGATGAGGTCAATGGGAGGTAGGTAAGGGCAGAGGGAAGGGTGGGAGTTGGGTGGAGGGGAGCTATGGAGGGGAAAAAAGAGAAACAAATGTAATAATCTGAATAATAAAGATTTAATTTAAAAATAAAAAAGCTTGCCCATGTGTTTGTCTGACTTCTGCACCAAAGACACCGACAGGGGTCTCCTTCAGCAGGACCCACAGTGCTCTTTCTGGCATCCCAGTTCCTAAGTATTGTGGGCTCTTCCTATCATCTGGTAACCCCCACTTCCCAGAAAATGCTCCAGGGCCAGACTTGCATGGTTTCAGGATTTCATAATAGTAGAAATTAAAAGACACAGTAATTGAAAAATGATGTGCATTTTTATATGGAATCCTCCCAACAACCGGAAAGTAGGATTTATTTTTCTCATTTTTATAGAAGAGAAAGTAAGGCTCAGAGAAGCTAAGTTACCTGCCCAGATGTTCGGCTAGAAAGAGATGGAGTTATGGTGGAGACCAAGCCTTATCCAGCCCCAGGGCTCAGCTCCTGACTGCTAAGATAGGAGTCCCAGGGTCCGGTAAGGTTCTCTTTAGAGCTGAAATTGACAAGTCCGAGCAAATCAGCTCTTGAAGAAACCAATTAGGAGTAGAACAGAGGATTCTCACAGATCCTCAATCCCTACTCAACACCTTTCTTATAGGCAAAGTCCACTGTAAATAGAAAATTTCCTCTGACATTATGTTATGATTAGATTTGTACACAATTCATCTTAACAAGTCCAAAGAAAACAAATATTTTTCTAACTCCCCTTACCAGTTTAGTGATTTGAATGCTTCCCTATTTTTGTTCTAGCATTACAAAACTATTTTTCAACCAATTTCTCTCTCTTGGAAAATTCCTAGGTCCCTATCTGATGAAATGAGATTAGGCCTGGGAAAAGTTCCTAGTAAATTGTAAAATGTTGTGAAGAACCAGAGAGAAACTCCTCCATGTCATCTGAGGTCCCAGGTCCAAACTTCCAGATCCCTTTCTTTAGGAAGAGACCCCTGTATCACTGACCACTCCATATAATCTTATTTTCCACTCAGTCCATGGCTTATATGAGATCTACCATTAATTGGTCCCACATTTGAAACTATGGCTTTTTATTTTCACCAGAATTGTAAATTGATACAAGGCAAACAGATAAGCTGGGTAAATTTTTGTTTGTTATTTTAATTTGTCAGCACTTCTAAAGCATTTATCTTTTGGAGGTATCACTGGTTGTTTTTAAATGCAAAATGTCAAGGTCTGGCCAACATATGAGGACTCTCCAGAATGTGCCCCAGCTCCGTGGTATTTCTGTTGTGGGAACTCATTAATAAAAAAAAGGGCTTTTCCAGAGAATAGGCTGCTGAGATCTGGATGGTGGCTGAAACTAATGAAGGGCTAAAACTCTAAAACCTGTTTTCATGTCATACAACTGTCCTGTAGAAAGGAGAATTAATAAGAAACAACTACGTAATATGTTGGGGTTTTTAAGTACATGTAGGACTTGAGAGATAGTAGGATTCAGAGGCATACTTGTTTTTAAATTAAATTGATCATTGAGTTATTAAATAAATGCCAGCTACGAATGAATTCATATAAACAACTGAAAATAATTGTGAATTCATACTGACTCATAATTTCAGATCCCTCTAAGTACAGCAAGCCATATTAATGAAAATTTTCTCTAACTATTCTGTTATTGAGTTATATATAAACTATTTATGACTAATATAGTGCTTCTTTCTGACATGCTAATGCTTATTTTATTTTAATGTGTGCACAGATGTTAACAGTTTAAAAACTTGAAGGAAGCATGAGAGACTTCCTACACATATTAGAACAAGTAGCAAGCATACCAGTGAGCTATTGCATACATTTTGTTGGACACATGAGTTTTAGGAATTGCATCCAGAAATTCAAGAAAAAAAAGTTTGGCAAGTATTAAATAAGCACCCAATTGGGAGGCTCTGGAGCATAATAGCAAAGCATATCTGGATTTGGTGTCCTACAGACCTGAGTTTTGAATTCTGGACCTACTGGAGTAAAACATTGTAAAATGTATTTATATTCTAATATGGATTTTCAAATCTAAACCATAGATATAACAGCATCTACTTCTGCATTTGCTCTGTTTAAAAATTTTAAGATGCATATTTACAAAAGCATTGAGTACAATGTCTGTTGCAAAGCACGCAGTCAATAGTAGTAACCATTGTATTACATAACATTCTGCATGATACAAAGGCCCTAACTTTCCATTAAGACCCTATTATGGCCCAGGAAGGTGTGGCTCAGTTGGTTGGAGCATCGTCTCATATACAGAAAGGTCAAGGGTTCAATTCCCGGTCAGGGCAAAAACACAGGTTTTGGATTTGGTGCCCTGTGTGGGTATATCTATATGGGCAGCTAATCAATGTTTCTCTCTCACACTGATGTTCCTCACTCTTCTCCCTGTCCTTTCTCTCCTTTCTCTCTCCCTTCCTCTCTCTTAAAAGAAAAAAAAAGGCCCATTACAGTTTACTACTTTATAAAATATTAAAAATAATTACTTAATTTATCATATGAAAAGAAGTTTGCATCAAATCTACATGACAAATTAAGATAAGGATTTCATTTAAAAATGAAAAAGTAATTTTAAAAATGAAAATATTGTTTATTAATTTCTGATGTATTTAGCATTTTAGAAATGAAAAACTGTTACCAAAGGACTAGGTTATGTCAAACCAAAAACTATTTCTATGTTGCTTTAAAAAATATCCAAATTGGTTTTGCTGGAAAATATCAAATTGTTTTTACTGAAAAACAGCCATATTTACAAATGTCCCTTTATAAATATGGCTATTCCCTTTACCGTGAGACCTGTATGTACCATTATTGATAAAATCATACAATGTTAGAGAGTGCCAGTCCATCTCACTAGAGAAGAGGCTCAGCAGAATATGGTGTTTCACCTGTACCACATTCCTTTTGAACCACTCATTCCCAATGCCTCAGCTACTCCATAATTTTAACTGTAAAGTTGCCAAATGCATAATCAGACAGTATCTTTAACATCAAGAAAGCTGGCTCATCATCAATTAAAGTTAACTTCCAAACTCTTTTTTACCTGTATTTTAATTTGTTTTGTTTTTCTTATTAACATCACTCATTGTTCCCATAAGACTATTCTAAAATGTATTTTCAAGAATTTTCTCTATTTGGCAGGTTGGTTACTGGAATGACATGGATAAATTAGTCTTGATTCAAGATGTACCAACTCTTGGCAATGACACAGCAGCTATTGAGAACAGAACTGTGGTTGTAACCACTATTATGGTGAGTTTTGGTCTATGCTTTATGCTGTTCCGTTTTGTCCACAGGCAATTTTAATTCCCAGCTGTGGTGAACAGGGAGGGCGAAAGCAGTGGTGATATGGGCGTTCCGATCCACAAAAGTCTGATGAGACTTTGAGTAGGTTTGTCCTGAGCTTTGAGTACATTCAGTACTTTTATTTGTATTATCTCCTGTTGCATTGTTGTTTTTAGAAAAATGCTCAAATGTCAAAAATTGAAACTGTCACGCTCTGGTTGGAAATGTGTAAAATGCTAAGATTCCAAAGGACAAAGGAATGAACATGAAAAAGATCAATAACCAATAACCTAAAATATCTGGTAGTAAACACCGTATTATTATTGTTATTATATTTTAAATATCAATGTAATAATAGTTAATGGTGTTTAAAATTATTTCCAGAGAGTTTAATCATTGGGCAATGATTCACATTGTCTGTTTGTATGGTGTAGAAGTGAATGTCAAGATTTTAATGAGCATGTTTACAACTGAATGCTTTAGAAATAAATTTTGTTTTATAATTATTTTTAATATAAACAAATTTTTGCACCGATTATTTTCCTCATTGACTAATGACAAATAACAAAATAATGTATAGGACTTCCAGGAATTAAGAAAAATATGACTGCTTCATTCATTCACCTCCTAAAATACAAAAATACTCCAAATTTTAAGGAAACTTTTTCCAAGAGATTTTCATGAAGCCACCTTTTAAATAATAGAAATTCTTATATATTTTTCTCTTCTAAAGTCAAACATGCCCGTTAAGTCAATGCTAGTCAACGGAGATCAACAATCGGTGACCTTTTCTATCTAATTTAAATTTATACATCCTCAATCCACTGTCTTGTTCGGCAGAACATATTTTTAATTATTTCTGGAGCTCTTACTCTAAATAAAGTGGAAGTATTTTATGTAATTTAGTTTTTAGCTTATGTAATTTTAATTTGAGCTTTTAGTAATGCTGAGTTATTTCCAATATTTTGACATTGAGGTCAAAACATAAAAATTCAGAGAGAAGATTTCATATGTACAATTAGCTTTATCTGTGTTGCATCACCAGATAGCAATTTAATGTTGATCTGCCAAGTCTTGATCAGAAGCTTATGACTTTAGAATGAAACCAAGCAACAGTTTTTGTGTAAGAATGCAAAGTATATACCTCCTAACTTAATTGTGTAATATTTGCATGGGACTTGGAAAGCAATGCATATATATTTCTTTTCCTAAAAAAAAGACACAGTAATGGAAATTCATACTTCAGTACAGTCCTCCTCTTTTCAGCCTCTGATGAAGAATCCTATTTTAAGAAATTGATCGAGAAAGAATTGAGTTCCACGGTGTTCGACTATTCCTAACAAGGCTCACGTTTTGTTCTCCTGTGTAGTAAATTTAATATAAATTTTCATATGGGATTCTTCCTGGATGACCAACTCTGGACTACCAGAAAAAAAATTGTTAAGTTCTGTGACTTTTCTGGGAAACAAGAACAAAAGAAGACTTAATCCTCATCTTTTCTCAAGAAAATAAATAGATGTTGAAAAAGAATCACTTAGCAATTCTGACATATCAGTTCCAATACCTTGAAATGAGGTCATTGTACATAAATAATTGAATTATATCACTCCTAATTTCAAATAGATTTTCTAAAAGTAAATATCTATGAATTTGTGTGCTTATCTTCTGAATATGCAATGTTTTCTTTAAAGATTTTTTGAAATTTTGCCTGTTTTGTGTAAAATAAAGTGTTTTAGTGTGCATTATAGGTATAGTAATTTGGAGCATCTTTTTCTATCCCTGTTAATAAAGGGGCTGGAGATTTAATTCTTAAAACCAAAATAGTGAATTAATTTTTCAAGCATGGCTACTTTTTCTGGAAGCATGCTATAAAAAAAAATAAGGAAAATTGATTGAAAAATCCAACTGTTTCCTATATACATAAAGAATATTCTGTAAAATTATCTGTTGTTTGACAGTGATATTATCAATATTTTGCTATCAAAATAGTGAAACACTAGTATCTGTCTTTTGTATAAAAATGTTATCTTCATATACATAATACCTCTGGTCTTTGCAACTATATAATTGTTCAGTAATTTTAAAAAGTTAATACCAGAATCCTTTCCCTGAAATTGTTCCTTGTATTTGCTTTTGTTGAAAATGGTAGCCTGGGACCTGTGACATCTCTACTACCTCATTCCTTTTGAAAAAAAAAATATGGTTCATTGTAGATGAACGAGATATTGGCATCTGCATGTAATAATCCCCCAAATTCCATTGAAAATTTCCAATATAGATGGGATTGGTCAGACATTGTAATGTGTGCAAGACAGATATCTAGACACAGAAGAAGGTTGAGAGTGTGTGGCACTGGAGATAATTCATTCTGATTGAATTGATATGGTATTGATGTTCTCCCATTTGTCTTTCCTTTGTGTATGTTGTTATTTATCAGTTGCTACAATGTAATGATATATGCTATTGTTAAATAAAATTGATTGATCAATTCATTTATTCATTCCTTCATAAATATTTATTAAGCGTCTACTCTGTGTTAGGCATAGTAGGAAGTCTAGAGATCTGCAAGAGAACAAAATAGACCAAATCCTGCATTCATAAAATATATTCTAGTGAGAGAAATCAGACAAGAGACATAATAAATGTTACACAGCATTCTTAAGTAAAATGTAGCTTTAGTGTATTGCACTGTTGAATTGATTTTTTGTGTTGGACATCTATAATGTGATGTTCATTTTAATGTCTAATTTATTCTACCTGAATATAGTCTTACTGAATTTAACTTAGCTAAATTTGAACAGAAAGTAAAATTGTCAGTATCATCAAATGGAAATCATAACTACAAAGTTGAAAGGTCTAAGGTTTTGGTCTCAGATGTTCATCATTTTTTATCTTCAGTCTTGGTGACTACAAATTTTATAAAATCTGTAAAACTTATCAGCATCTTACCATACAGATCTAACATCTTACATTTAAAATAATAATTTCTACAAACCACTGAAAGAAGACAAATACATGCCATGTGGCTTGGACTAGGACAGCGATTGAGGGAAGGGCAGTTTGTAGTGGACTCTGGGAAGGAGTGTCAGCATTTCCCTGGGAGCCTGTCTTATTTCCTTAGATGCTGAATTCTCTGGAAAAGGAGGAATGATGTAGTGATAGTTCAGTCAAAACCAATTTCCCCACAGTCTTTTCTACTGAAGATAAATGATGCTTATGCTGCATTATTCAACTAAGAAAGTATTCCTTATCATCTTATAAGCATACCAACCCTTTAGGAAACATTTCCATAAATCCAAATGCCTTTCCCACAGTGTCAGAATTATGTTACAAACCTAAAAGCTATTTTACTTTTCACGCTTGATCTTGCTCGAGGTTAAATTTTATATTTCTTAGATGTTTTAGACTTTATCTTCTCCATGCACAATTTTGTCAATGCACTCTAAACAGACATATGTGGACATACGACAATCTATACTATGCAGGTGATGGAAAAGTAGGTTTACAGTGGTGAGTATGTCAGTTTATTTGTGTACTGTTATTTATTGATTATTGCATAATTTTCCATATGAACACTGTAAACCTACTTTTTTTTCCACTCCATGTGTAAAAAAATACAGATATATTTATTTTCTTTCCTGTACCAAATATTAATATTCCCATATACACACATCTGCCTCCAAAGGAATTATGTCAATTCATTTTTAAGTAAAGTATTTTAAATAAACTTCAAATTGTGCAGCCATTAAATGTGTTCATTTTTTTCTGAATTGAATAACATTTTAATTTCCACTTTTAAAAAATGTTAACCATGGAGTAAATTATCTATATCTATTAAAGTTATCTGGAGAAAAGCAAATATCCACATAGCCAGTAACTTTGGTGGATACTCCTTCTAATTATTATATTTGTGATGTTTAGAAAATTTAAAGTTTTCTCATAAGCATCTTTTCAATAGTTTCACTTTTGCTAAAGACAAATAAACAAAAAAAATAAATTTCTCCATAGGAAAATGATACTTCACTGATTGAAAATCATCTCGATTCATTTATACCAACATTTTCTTAACCAAGCCTTAATGGAACACCTTTAAATAGATTGGTCTCTTTCCTGAAATAGCAGAGCAAATGTAAAGTACTACCCATTATGTAAATTGTAGTAATAGATTCATAATTACTAAGAAGTGATGCTTTTAAAATAACTTATAGGGCATTATTATTCCACAGGGCACAGTAGTTGATAATAAAGATGGAAGGTTATACAGGTACTCCTAAAAGAAAGAGGTTATATTCCACTTCTCTGATCATTCAGTTTTTATTCACAATTGAACACCTGAAACTCCATATGGCTGCTTATCAAAGATGCCCCACAAATCCCCTTAATGATTCGGTTGAACTCACTTTTTTTACTATATTAAAAAGATTTGTTTTTTTTCACCCATAGCAGCCCCAAAACTTTATATTAAATCTCCCCAAGTATGCAGTGTTTGAAGAGCTACCTCTAGACAAATTTTCAGATTGAGGCTGGGGCAAGAGCAAGTTGAGAGAATGTTGAGAATCCCTATTCATTTTTAAAAGGAAAAATGAGAACCACCAAAGGAATTGGGTAGAGCTGAGAGCTTTTGTTTAAGGAAAGCCTAGTCTTTCCCTTATTTGTTCGCCTACCTCTCTAAGTAAGTTATTATTTCTCTCGTGCTGCATGTGTCACTTTCCTGAATCTCAACAACTGTGCAAGCCCCGGATATGCAAAAGCCTTGCTGAATTCCTAATCAACATATTCAGCAAACTGAAGGCTTTTCCAGCCTTTAATGGTTTGTTTGACAAGAAACAAAGACATGATGGTCCCTTATTGTGAAAAGAAAATGGGCGGGGGAGGGGGAGATTGAAAGAAGACACTAAGTAATTTTTTAAAATATATGTACATACACTGTCTCAGAAGAGATGACCTAGCACTTACTTTCCTTTTGAAGACACCTGAATCAAAATTTCTGTTACTTTGCCATGCTATTCCTATTAATAAGCCCAGATAGACCAGGAAATCTTTATATTTATTGAGTGCCTTATATATACCATACACTATGGGGAGATATGGAGAGTATTGTTTACTCAAGATTTCATATAAAAAATTTCATTCTCTAAAAATACAGAAATTCATTTCTTTAATCTTATCTGTTTTTTCTTGTTAAAGCATATGAAATCTCAAAGAGTTGAATATATTTTGACAGAAGCAATAATACCTTCAAATACTTTCAGATATTTCAAATTATAGGTTCAACTCCCACTTCTGCTAGTTCTGTGAAATTGAATAATTTACTTAACCTCCTTGAGCCTTAATTGTTCCATCTGCAAAATGGGAAATGCCTGCCTCAAAATGTCAGTGTGAAAAGTAAATGAAAGAAGTTAGCATTGTACCTAACACAAAGTAAGCACTAAATAAGTAAGAGCTATTACTAATACTATATATAAGTGTGTGTGTGTGTGTGTATATGTGTGTATATATATAGTAAACACTATATATAAGTAAGAATTAAGGGTACAAAAATAAATAAAATATGCCCCTTGTCCTCTTGTGATTAATGTTAAGTTCTTTAAAATAAGGTAAAGGAGTGATAGTGCTAAGGTACAAAAATAAGAGTACAGTGGGTACTTAATAAATGTTTGAATATATATATACTAAAATTCATGTGTTCAAATATTCCAGACACTTTAGAATAGATTTTCAGCCTTAGTACCAAAGGTGAGCACTAGCTATACCTCATTTGAAAATCTATTGGATTTGTTAAATTAATAGCCATAGGTGATAGCTTCATATCCATTTCCATTAGAATAAGCATCTTAAAATGTGAGATTCTTGCTTTTTTCTAAACATTCTTCCATATTTTAATTAGCTATTATAATAAAAAATGAAAAAAAATTAGCTCATTTTAACTACTATTTTGTAGCATATCTTAGAAATCAATAATGCTTTGCAACAAATCCCAGATTTCCACAACCACATTTATAATGTAAAACTTTATATTTAAAAATTGTTTTTCATAATTTTTATCTATAGAAAGAAAAGGCAATTAGTTGCCTTAATTTTATAAGGCAACTAAAGATGGATAAACTTAACTTGGCCGTTTTTTGCTCAATAGATAGAGCATCAGCCTGCAGATTGAAGAGTCCCAGTTCAATTTTAGTCAAGGTCACATGCCTGGGTTACTGGCTCAATTCCCAGTGGAAGGGATAGTTCTTTCTCATCGTTGATGTTTCTCTCTCTCTCTCTCCCCCTCTCCCTTCCCCTCTGAAATCAATAAAAATATATTTTTAAAAATGAATAAAGATGGATAAACTTTCAAGTGTTAAAATATTTATCAAATTCAAAGGATCAGTAAGAGATTTCTGGGTCACTTAGTCATGTCAACCTAAGGCAGAATTTAAGAAAATAATGCAAGTACCAATCCTGGACAGTGGCCCACAATAGTGATCTTTAGGACCTCTCTATGACAAACTCAAACAGCATCTAACTTACTTTCTTAATCAAAATTTTAAAAGCAGTTTCTACATTTACAAAGTATTTAGAAAAATAATTAGCATATAACTGCCATGTTGTGCAAAGTAAATTACATTCTAAATCACAGTTCCAAGAGCAAATTAAACTTCCACATTTACAAATTTGCTGAGATAAAAGACTTGTTTCAGAATTACTAAATAAATGTTACCATGCAATTTTATAAAATATAAATACACGTTCTCAATGATGTTGTGGCTAAAATTGGTCATTGCTTGTCTGCAAATAACTCAGATTTTTGAGGTGTGGCCAGTTCATTGTGGATTGCACATTTGCCAGGGCTATCTTTAGTTGGTGGATTTAGTTTCCATTTATAAAATCAATGCATTGTTGCTAACATGTCTTTTAGTTCACGGCCTTTAAATAGTTTGGATTTGGAATGTGAGTTTGTGTATATGTGTGTGTGAGTGCATGCGCATACACATGTGCTTTAACTGAAAACTGTGCAGTTATTAGCCACCAGTAAACTGTTTCATTTTATATGGATTTTTACAGTAAATCTTCATCGTATTTTCTGTCTTATTTGCGTCAAATTGATAGTCAAAATTGGAGAAAAATTGTTGGCTCACATTGGAGACATAGAATAGAATAAAAATTTATGGAACCAAATTCTAATTAAATCTAAAATATTGGACAATTTTAAGGAAGCTAACTTAATGCAAATAAGTATATACAGTTTTTTTAACTATTAATTTATTTTTATTTAAACTTGCAAGTACCTGCTCTGAGAAAGGAATATTGCTAAATGCTAGAGAGCAAAGGAAAATGATCTAGCTCTTTTCCTAAAGGAGGTCACAGTTGACTGTGCCTAAACAAGATGTGGAATATGGAGACAGGTGGCTTTAAATTAGTCTTTTACTACATGAGGCAGACTATTAAATAGTCTTTAACTTCATATAATAATTTGAAACTTATAATTTCATTGCCAAAGGTGTTAACTTTGCTTCTCTAGATGATTATTAATGGACATTTTTCCCATCACAGTTACAGTGCTAGGTATGTAATGATTAATCAATAGAAAATTCTTTTATAAAGACTTCACATTTAGTATTTAGTGTAAAGCAACTTAAGGTACTTCTAAGCGTATTTATATTTATGTTTACATATTTATTTTATTACTGATTTCTAACCACATAAAATCAGTTTGTATATAATATTTTTGTCAAATTCTGAAACTGGAGAGTTACACAGAGATTTTTGAATGTTTATGATTTCTCCTTTACAGTTCTACTTCTCTCATTATAGGAATCCCCATATGTTATGTTCAAGAAAAATCATGAAATGTTTGAAGGAAATGACAAGTATGAAGGATATTGTGTAGACTTGGCATCTGAAATTGCAAAACATATTGGTATCAAGTATAAAATTGCCATTGTTCCTGATGGAAAATATGGAGCAAGAGATGCAGACACAAAAATCTGGAATGGGATGGTAGGAGAACTTGTTTATGGGGTAAGCAAATCAATTATTTACATAAACCTGAAACTTATTTTAATTTGGCACATATCAATTTTTAAATGTATATTACTGTGTTTTTTTTTATTTGCAGTTACATTCAAAGAGACATATATGGTGTTCAACTGTTTCTCTATTTCATGAATAATGCAATTCCCAAACAATGAAACTAATGCATGATAACTTCAAAATAAGGAAAAAGAGATAAAAATTCAGAATACGATGTCCTATTTTTAAAAAACCAACACTAACTTCAGTATCTGTCATGATTATTCTTTCAGGTTTGATTCTTCTATCCCATAGACATGTTGTTTTGAGAACTATAAAACAAATCCATTAGTAATTGTAGCAACAGATTTCCTTCAATAGCATAAAGTTGAACCTTATTTTAGCTAGTTTATTTATATCTCTATTGGTTGTAATTCTGGTAAATGTCATTTAAGTAATTGGTTAAGTGATCACTAAACTACTTTAATATCTATAAAATATTCACCAATAATGTGAGATTCTTACAATTCTACTGAACACAGTAAAGTTAAGCTCTATGCAATGCCACAATTTTTTCCCACCTAGCAAAGCACAAAAGCTAAAATTTATTCTACACAAGCCTCACCTGAAAGCACGCCATGCCCTTTTTTTTGTGTTCCCCAGATATTGTGTGTACACATTTATAGCCACGGGCAAATTCCATGTACACATTCCTGCCTGAATCAGAACAAGATCAGTCTCTTCAGCTACTACTGCCAAGTATCTAAAACAAAGAAACTGTTATCAAATGCTAGTGATGGTATATTTCCAAAATCCATAAATCCAGCCTGGAATAGTACATTTTATTCATCTAATAGTGAATAAAGGTCACATGCACTTGAAATTTATTCTGAAATTTCCTATAAGCTAATGCATAGATCACAAATGTCATCTTCAAATCACAGTCTGTCTGATTAATCTTCTCAAGGCCCCTTTGAAATGAAGGATTATATGAAAGTCTTCCTTCCCCAGAAAAGAATAAAGATAGAACGATTTAGAACATAAATGAAGTCATATGCCAAGGCTTATTTTCCAAGCCGGAACTGCCATCCAAGTTTCATGATTCTGCATCTTACTTTTCAAACCATGAATAATGATTATTCTCCATACAGCCCAGTCTAATAGCTATAATTTCAGCAGCAAGAGGAAACTGTTAGGCATTAGAGAGTAATCAGTTATTTTATACTTATTTGCAAGAACTACTGACTATTTAGGTGACTTAAATAGGGGGTTGGGGGCAGAGAATAAAGTTGTAAAAAATCAAAAAGTATTTTATCCCAAGGCTCATGATCAATTTGATATTGAGCTTTAAATTCCAAAGGAAAAGGGTTCCTAACACCTGTGCTTCTTGATAATATTTTAAATTTTTGACACATAAGCCAATTTTAAATGTGAACATTATCCAGGTTATTAGACTTCTCTACTGTAATTTATTTTCTTCAGAAAACAGTATTGAGTATTCCTCTTCAAAAAAAAATTAGATTACTAATTAGTTACGGATGAGTTACTTTCTAAGGAATTTTATTTTTTTATATATTTTTAATTAAATCTTTATTATTCAGATTATTACATTTGTTTCTCTTTTTTCCCCTCCATAGCACCCCTCCACCCAGCTCCCAACCCTCCCTCTGCCCTTAGCTCCCTCCCATTGATCTCATCCATAGGTGTATGATTTTTGTCCAGTCTCTCCCTGTACACCCCTCACCCCTTTCCCCCTGAGAATTATCACTCCACTCCCTTTCTGTGCTCCTGATTCTATTCTATTTACCAGTTTATTCTGTTGATCAAATTTTTAATTCACTAATTTTTAGATTCACTTATTGATAGATATGTATTTGTTCATAATTTTTTGTCTTATACCTTTTTCTTCTTCCTCTTCTAAAAGAGTACCTTTCAGCATTTCATACAATACTGGTTTGGAGTTGATGAACTCCTTTAGCTTTTTCTTCTCTGTGAAGCTCTTTATCTGCCCTTCAATTCTGAATGTTAGCTTTGCTGGATAGATTATTCTTGGTTGTAGGTTCTTGCTATTCATCACGTTTAATATTTCTTGCCACTCCCGTCTGGCCTGCATCGTTTCTGTTGAGAAATCAGCTGACAGTCATATGGGTGATCCATTGTAGATAATAAACTGTTTTTCTCTTGCTGCTTTTAATATTCTCTCTTTCTCTTTTGCTCTTGGTATTTTAATTATGTTGTGTCTTGGTGTGGTCCTCTTTGGATTCCTTTTATATGGGGTTCTGTGTGCTTCCTGAGTCTATTTCTTTTATCAGATGTGGGAAGTTTTCAGTCATTATTTCTTTAAATAGGTTTTCAGTGTCTTGCTCTCTCTCTTCTTCTGGCACCCCCACAATTCTGTTGGTACGCTTGAAGCTGTCCCAGAGTCTCCTTACATTATGTTCACATTTTTGGATTCTTTTCTCTTCTTGCTTTTCCAGTTGAGTGCTTTCTGCTTCTTTATATTTCAAATTTTTTACTTGATTCTTGCCTTTCTCTAGTGTGCTGTTAGGACTCTGTATAATATTTTTTATTTCAGTCAGTGTATGTTTAATTTCTAGTTGGTCTTTTATCATCTTTAGTTGGACATTTTCCATCTCTAATTGGCTCTTTTGCATCTCTAGTTGGTCCTTTTTCATCTCCTCTTGGCTCTCGCTAAATTTATCCAACTTTTTGAGCATATTCTTGAAAAACCTTACAAGCGTGGTTTTGAACTCTATATCCAGTCTTTTTTTTTTCCTCCATTTCTTTTGTTTGTGATCCCTTCCCTTCTCTCGGCATTTTCACTATGCCGGGGAAACATCTGTGTTGGATTCAGCCTTGTGAAACCAGACTTGCAAAGCCACAGAAGCCTCTGTTGAGCTTGGGATATGTGGAGTCTCAGGGCTTAAGGGACTGCCTTGTCTTCCAGCCGGCCCCGCCCTCCACGCCCCCTGAGTCTCACGTGACTGGGTAATGGCTGGAGCGGTCCTTGTGCACACGCACCTGCAGTGCCTCTAACCCCTGCCTTTCCAGCTCCCCTGTCCGCCAGGACCACACGAGTCCAGGTCTCCAGGGTTTCGCCCAAAACAGGGGCCCAGTGGACTCAGAAGTGGCACAGTTGGGAGGGTCTGTCTCCCGCCCACTCGCGAAAGCCAGCGGCACAATCAGCAATCTGTCCTCCACACAGTGCCAGGCGCGACCAGACCTCCGATCTTTTGCGACTCCCCTAAATTTCCGTGCACCTCTCCCTTTTCACAGTCTAAACTCCCCCCGTATGAGTTTCGGCTGGATCTGGGGTTTAGTGTCGTAAGATAAGGGGTTCAATGCTGTTGGGAGTCTCTGTTTCCCTCCTGCCAGAGAGCCAGCCAGGTACTCCGGCACCCGCTCTCTCCTCGCGCACGTCTCCGTACCTCCGCTTTTTGCAGCTCCTCTGGGTTTCTGTGAGCCCCTCTCTTTCCTTCTAGTTGTAGAACTTACACTCAGCCAGCTTTCCTGTGGTTCTGGATGATGTCTGTTCTGTCTTTTAGTTGTAGTTTTGAAATTGTTGTGCAAGGCAGCAGTGTAGGTGTTTACCTATGCCACCATCTTGGATTCTCTCTCTAAGGAATTTTATATACATTCTCCAGAGTCCCAACCAATTGGACAGTCCAGGTCATCTGTTGCAAGTGTTCTGACTACATTTTATTGGGGAGGTATTGTTTAAGTAATGAAAACAAATGATACAAAGAGAGTAGCACACTTAAAAACAAAATCAGTAGTACACTTGTCACAATAATCAAAAATCCGAAGTCAGGCTGTTCTCAGAGAGAAACATTATAACAGTGATTAATACTCATTATAATCATTCATTCCTCAGCCAATCTGAAAGGATTTAAATATCCCCATCCCTGCCATTTCATTTACCCACTTTTTTTTCTCAAAAGAAATCTTCTTCCATGCCTCTTATGCTTTCTACAGATTTGGTATTTTCCATTCTGGTGTCTGCTAAGTCTATACTTACTTCTCATCTATTTTTCTTTTTACTGCTACACTTACATGAATGCCTAATTCTCAGGGTTTTAGGTAAAACTCCATCCATTCTCTTCTTCCTAACATGGACCATTGGAAAACAAAATACTTATCTTTGAACCCATTATTATTATTATTATTATTATTATTATTTCTTTATTCTTTGCTAACTTTGTTACTGTAATTGTTAGAATAGATTATGTGTGAAACACTCACCTGTGATCTCCACACACCACAGGGCAGTGACTCAGAAGCTCATAACCTCCCTCACACTTTCAGGTCCTTTCTACCCATCGCACCTGGTCAAGTCCAGTCTATGATCTGCAGTGTGCTGCTTCAGGACCTTCTAGTCCCTGCCATACTTATGTGTATTTTAACCCAAGGGGATATTTCTCAAATTATGTTCCATAGCTTGCCATGTATCAAAATGCTGGTTCATGAATCTCATTCCAGAGATCCTCCAGAATTCAAATATTATCGAGCTCTTGCAGGAGATAGTTTACACTTAATTTTGGGACAGGAAATGATGGAACCAGGCACACACAGCATCTCCAATATTAATAGAGAAAGCCCCAGTGTATCTTCTCTATTCACTGGTCTCTTTCAAAACACCAATGTCAGACTTTGAAAGTGTCCTCATTGAACATTACTGTCACCAACTTAATCCAATGTTTGTCTTTCTTTGTATCTACTTTTCTATGCTGGAGACTCTTTTATTTCTCTCGTATTTCTTTCTTTTTAAGGTTTCTACCCTCATTAGTAGTAATGCATAAATAAAAATTTTCCAAAAGATACTACACAGAATAATGTAATATGTGAAAGGTGGTGTTTCAAATCAAAGAGAGGATGCATTATTCATTTATTCCTGTTAAGATTGCTGAACTATTACTTGGAAAATTAACAATTTTCTAACACATCCTCATGTATATACCAAATAAGTTTTAGAGAAATTATCCTTATAGGTGCTGGATTAAAATATATATAATTTAAAAATAAAAAATGGGCAAGGAAAGGTCAAGGGAGGGAAAAGGAGACATATGTAAAACTTTCAACAATAAAGAATTAAAATAAATAAATAAAAATATGTAATTGAGATTGATCATATGATATGAGGTTTTTTCCAAGTATAAAATCAAAGGCTGAAAATACACAAAAAAGGAATTTTATGTCTTCAACAAAATTTAAAATGTGTGTATTGCAACAAAATTGCGATTTTCAACCAGTGTGCTACAAGAATTTTTAAAGCATACAGAGTATGGAGAAACCAAGATGGAGGCATAGGTGAACACTTAAGCTGCTGCCTCGCACAACAATTTCAAAACTACAACTAAAAAACAGAACAGACACCATCCAGAACTACAGGAAAGCTGACTGAGTCAAAATTCTACAACTAGAAGTAAAGACAGTGACTCACAAAGACTCAGAGGAGCTATAAAAAGCTGAGGTACAGAGATACGCTCGTAGAGAGGATAGGCAGAGGAGAGTCTGGCTGACTTCCTCTAGCAGGAGGGGGACAGAAAATCCCAAATGCACTGAACTTCAGCTCCAGGTGAGACTTATAAGGGGAATCTGGACTATTATGAAAAGGAAGGAATGCACGGAAACTTAGGGGAGCCACGAAAGACAGCAGTCTGGGGGCTTGCAGAAGTACACACACAGAGCACTTACTGCTGATTGTGCCTGGCTTCCTCTAGTGGGAGGAAAACAGAACCTCACAACAGCACTGAAATCCAGGTCCAACTGCACTGAACCCCAATTTTGGGCGAGACCTTGGAGACCTAGACTCATACAGGTCCCTAGAGTGCAGGGAAACTCAGGGGAACCAGAAAGGCAGAGGTCTGGAGGCAAGCCTACATGCACAGACACAGCTGATCCTCACAACCAATTGCCTTGGAGGTCAGTCCCCCGCCCAGTGTTACCAACAACAATCAAGAATTAACTACAACAAGACTGTTCACACAATTCACAAAGGAGTGCACCAAGATGTCCACCTCAGGTAACTGGGGATGCAGAGCTACTGAGCCACATAGGCCATCTAGCACACAAAACTACTCCACCAACTCAGGGAAGCAGCAAAAATGTGGAGATTAAAGAACAGATCACAAATGAAAGAAATGGAGGAAAACAAATGACTGGATATAGAATTCAAAACCACGGTTGTAAGGTTTTCTAAGAATTTCCTAGAAAAAAAAATGGATAACTTTAGTGAGACACAAGAGGAGATGAAAAAGAACCAACTAGAAATTAAACATACCCAGACTGTAATAAAAAATATTATTCAGAAACCTAACAGCAGACTAGAGAATCGCAAGAATCAACTCAAAGATTTCAAATACAAAGAAGCAAAAAACACTCCACTGGAAAAGAAAAAAGAAAAAAGAAAAAAAAATGTGAAGATAGTGTAAGGAGCCTCTGGAACAACTTCAAGCATACCAACATCAGAATTATGGGGGTGCCAGAAGAAGAGAGAGAGCAAGATACTGGAAACTTATTCGAAGAAATAATGACTGAAAGCGTCTCCCACCTGGTGAAAGAAATACTTATAAGTCCAGGAAGTGCACAGTATACCAAACAAAAGGAATCCAAAGAGGACTACACCAAGACAGATCATAATTAAAATACCAAGAGCAAAACACAAAGAGAGAATATTAAAAGCAGCAAGAGAAAAACAGTTCATTACCTACAAGGGAGCACCCATACAATTGTCAGCTGATTTTTCAATAGAAACTCTGCAGATGGGAGTGTCAAAGAATATTCAACGTGATGAATAGCAAGAAGCTACAACCAAGAATACTCTACCTAGCAGAGCTATCATTCAGAATTGATGGGCTGATAAAGAGCTTCACAGATAAGAAAAAAGCTAAAGGAATTCATCAACTCCAAACCAGTATTATATGAAATGTTGAAAGGTATTCTTTAAGAAGAGGAAGAAGAAAACAGTAAAGGTAAAAATTATGAACAACAAATACATATGTAACAACAAGTGAATCTAAAAATCAAGTGAGGGGAGAATCCAAGATGGCAGCATAGGTAAACACCTACACTGCTGCCTTGCACAACAATTTCAAAACTACAACTAAAAGACAGAACAGACATCATCCAGAACCACAGGAAAGCTGGCCGAGTGTAAGTTCTACAGCTAGAAGGAAAAAGAGGGGCTCACAGAAACCCAGAGGAGCTGCAAAAAGTCAAGGTACGGAGACGCCCGCGAGGAGAGAGCGGGTGCCAGAGTACCTGGCTGGCTTTCTCTGGCGGGAGGGAAATGGAGACTCCCAACGGCATTGAACCCCTTATCTTACAACACTAAACCCCAGATCCAGCTGAAACTCATACGGGGGGAGTTTAGACTGTGAAAAGGGAGAGGTGCACGGAAATTTAGGGGAGTCGCAGAAGATCAGGTTTGGTCTCGCACGCGCACAGTGCTGCGCGGAGGACAGATAGCTGATTGTGCCCCTGGCTTTCGCGAGTGGGACAGACCCTCCCAACTGTGCCACTTCTGAGTCCACTGGGCCCCTATTTCGGGCGAAACCTTGGGGACCTAGACTCGTGTGGTCCTGGTGTGCAGGGGAGCTGGAAAGGCAGGGGTTAGAGGCACTGAGGGTGCACGCCCCCACAAGGACTGCTCCAGCCATTACCCAGTCACGTGAGACTCAGGGGTCGTGGAGGGCGGGGCCGGCTGGAAGGCAAGGCAGTCCCTTAAGCCCTGAGACTCCACCCCTCCCAAGCTCAACAGAGGCTTCTGTGGCTTTGCGTCTGGTATCATAAGGCTGAATTCAACACAGAAGTTTCCCTGGCATAGTGAAAATGCTGAGACAAGGTAAGGGATCACAAATAAAAGAAATGGCGGAAAAAAAAACGACTGGATATAGAGTTCAAAACCACACTTATAAGGTTTTTCAAGAATATGCTAGAAGAGTTGGATAAATTTAGTGAGACCTAAGAGGAGATGAAAAAGGACCAACTAGAGATGGAAAAGGTCCAACTAAAGATGATAAAGGACCAAATAGAAATTAAACATACACTGACTGAAATAAAAAATATTATACAGAGTCCTAACAGCACACTAGAGAAAGGCAAGAATCAAGTAAAAAATTTGAAATATAAAGAAGCAGA